>PVIJ01000989.1:0-189247 GCA_004024925.1 Scalopus aquaticus | reverse complement strand
TCAGCACTATCAAGATATCTCCAGTGACTGCAGCAAGAGTCTGATGCCTGGCCAGCGGGCTGACCCACATGGTGTGCAGCAGAACTCTCCTTTCTCGCCCGCTGCTCCCCTCAGCAGTGTATTTCAGTACATCTGCCTGTACTGTTCCCCACTCTGTGTCTGGTGAATCCACTCACCCCCTGCACCTCTGGCCTACACCCCAGTTCTTGTATACATAAATAAATAAAAAAATAAATCTTAAAAAAAAGTAAAATATGGTAAGTGAGTAAGCAAATAGAGAACAAATATCAGCCATCTCTTCTGATGGGTCACTTGAGTCTGTTTCCACTTTACCATTATAAAAATGCTGTTTGTACTTGTTAATATTGGGTTAATATTGGGTTCAGCTACAAGTGATAAAAATTCTTTCAATGCATGGCTTAAATAAGAAAGCAGTTTGTTTCTCTTTTGCAAAAACCCAAAAGTCAGTCCAGGGCTGGTATAGTAATTCACTATCCATTGGTACACACCCCATTTCCAGCCACCTCATTGTGCAAAACGGCTGCTAAATCTCCAGTCACATTCAACCAAAGACAAGGAAGGAAAGGGAATAGCAGGACAAGAATCCTTTCTCTGAGGATCTACTTACGTTCTCCTTAGTCATATTTTTGTCATGTGACCATATCTATTTGCAAGAGGGTCTGGGAGATGTCTTAATTATGCAGTTAATATTCAGGGCTCCTTTTAGTGAGGAAAAAGGGCAAGAAAACCGGGAACCATTAGCTAGGGTGGCACTGGAATTTCTGGATGGACCCTAGGTTCTCTTGCCAGCCCTTCCTTGGCCATACTTAGTTTCTCCAAGTGGGAATCTGAATATCATTTAGGCCAACCTGGCTTCTTGGGCTCAGCCTCGGAACCAAGGCACTGGGAGGGTTTCAGAGCCTTCACTGCCCTGCTGTAAACTTCATCTTGCCAGTTGACATAGTCATCACCAAAGATTGACTCAATAAAGATGCCCCATTTCCCTGAGGATGTTTTTCCAATTAGTGCAAAGAGGAAGTTCCAGCTGTGAGGACAGGAATCGGGGGTTTCTGAAATGCAATGATTATTAGTAACAATCAATCAAATGGCCTCCCAGGACAACTCAGAGAAGACCAGCTCTCAAGGATGCTGTGTGGGATGACGATGAGGGGCTGCCTGTAACCAGAGACAGTGGCTCAACCGCAGTGTGGCCGAGCCCCTGAGACAGCGAGGGACTTTGTAACAAGGTTTTACTGCCTGCAGTAAAAATCCTGCCAAAACGCATTCAGGACCGTGTGGGGAGACGTGTATTCATTATTATGCCCCTAGCAGCTATCACAGGAAACCATCTGGGCTCAGTTGGCCTATAAATTTGCAACTTGCAGTTGGGTGGGCTGCAGGGAATCGACCAAGCGGGAAGTCAAGGTGTGAAGTGGATCTGGCAGGTTCCACACACAGGGTTAGCTCAGAAAGTTGCCATTCCTGGCAGTTATTTTTCTTTTTAAATTTTTTGCATGAAACATATCACCCATGCAGAAAAGTGCACAGAACATGAATGTACACCTAACAAATTGTCATAAACAATCACCCAGGTTGAGAAATAAGACATTGCCAGCCCCTTAGAAGTCTCCTATATGTCCCTCTGTAAACACAACACTCTCTTCCTCCCAAAATAATGATCTGACTTGAATGAGTATCACTTTCTTGCCTCATTTTACTGTTTTGCCCCATATATATTCAGCCCCAAATGGCATAATTTAGTTTACCTATTTTCAAACTTCATGTTGCTGTACAGAATCTTAGAGTTCTTGTTCTTCTATGTCTGAATTTGCTTTCTGCGCCCAAAGTTACCTTTTAAATATTTGTCCATATTGTGCAAAGCTCCAGTTTGTTCATTTTCGTGGTTGAATATTGTTCTAGTTATCTATTTTACTGCTTTTGGATCTTTTATGTCTCCTAGACATTCAGGTTATTTTCTGTGTGGGGTTATTACTAATAATGCTGCTGTGAACATTCTTGTATATAAGCCCTTGTGTGCAAATATATGAGTTTTTCCATAGCTGTGATCCTCACATTAGTGTGTATGAAAACCACCACGAGTTTGATAAAATGCAGATTCCTATCCTTCTCTCTAAAGATTCTGATTCAGGAAGTCCAGGGTGGTGCCCATAAATTTTCATTTCCAACAAATTGTTAGGTGATAATGAGGCTGCTGATCCCTGGACCACCCGCTGAGTAGCCCCAAAGAGCAGAGGTTGGCAAACGATGGCCTCAGGCCAAACCTGATCCACTACTGCTTTTGTCTGGCCCATGGGCTAAGAATGATATTTAAATTTTTTAATGGTTGAACAAAAAATCCAAAGAAGAATAATATGACATGAAAATTATATGAACTTTAAATCTCAGCGTCCATAAACCAAGTTTTATTGGCATAGAATCACTGGTTTCTTCATGTTTTGTCTGAGGATGCTTCAGTGCTCAGCAGACTTGAATCATTGTGATAGAGACCATTTTGCTTTTTGTTTTTTTAAAGAAAAGGTATTTTCTTACTTGTTAAAGTATATATGCTTTTTAGTGGCATAACTGTATTATAGTACATGCACTTGTAACACTTTTACCAGACAATGCCAGTTCCTAAGACGGTTTTAATGCTTTCCAGTTCCCATTGGCAGTAGATAAAGCTTCTGTCACACCAATTCTTACCAACACTTCAAGTTGTCAGATTTAAAATTTGAACTAATCTATTCACTATACAATGGTATCCCATTGGGGTTTTAATTTGCATTTTCCTGACTATTAATAACCAGTAAGCACATTTTCAAGTGTTTATTGGCTGTTTGAATGTAGACTTTTGGAATTATGTGTTCAAATCTTCTGCTCCCCACCTTTTTGTTTTTACTAGTTTACCTGTCCTTTTCTCTACCTAGCCTGGTCACAATTGCTTTATCACTGGTATATGTTGTAAATATCTTCTCCCACTCAGTTTGCCTTTTCATTTTATTATGGTTTCATTTAATGAACAGAAGTTTTAATGTTAATGTAGTCAAACTTACCAAACTCTTTTGTGTGTTTAAGAAAATTTTCCCTAACTTGAGATCATGATGCTATTATCCTATGTTATCAATTATAAAAGAAAAATAGGTCTTAGTTTACCTGGAATTGACATTTTATGCATGGTATGAGAAAGGGGTCTAATTGCAGTTTACAAATACTTAATTTTTCCAATACCGTATATTGAAAGACCACCCTTTTCCCGATATTCTTTGGAGCTACTTTTGTCATAGAGCAAATGGATCCATTTGTGAGCTTTTCTGTCCTAGTTCTTTAGTCTCTTTGTCCTTGTGCTAATACGACATACCCTTAAGTATCATTGCTCTATAGGTGCTGAAATCTGGTAAAGTAAGTTTTTCCACCTAGATTTTTTTAAAAACAGTGTTGCAGCTATTTTTGACTCTGAAAGTTTTCCCCTTAATTTGTTCACACACAGAAAAAGTTAATGGGCAGTGAAAAGTCACCACTGATTGATAGAGGGTCAATTAGTACAACCTATTTAGAAAGCAATTTAGTGATCTTCCCACTGTTGAATACTTGATCTCAACACTCTCTGCCAAAAATATTCTTTAACACACTAATTTAACTTCTGTAAATCTATACTAAAGAAATATCCAAAACCAAAATTCAGAATGGGTGGGAAATTTGGAGGCTTTTTCAATTTTTTAAATTTATCAAGATATAATTTTCATGGAGTAAACATTAACTTTTTTAGTGTATAGATCAAGGAGTTTTGACAAATGTGTACAGTTATGTAATCACCAACACAATCAAGATATAGAACATTTCACCTAAAAAACTTCCTTGTGCTCCTTGGCAGTCAATCCCTTCCTCCCTCCAGCTCCCTCCAGCCCTTTGGTTTCTATTCCTACTGCCTTGCCTTTCCTAGAATGTCATTTAAATGAGCTTATATGGTAATTAGCCACTTGTGCCTGCTTTCTTTTAATTAGCACATATTTTTGAGATTAATCTATGTTGTTACATGTCTCAGTACTTTATTCCCAGCCTTTATGGAAAATGGTATGGAGATACCTTAAAAAATGAAAATGGAAATAACATATTACCAAGCAATACCACCACTAGGTATTTACCCAAAGAACATGAAAACTCTAATATAAAAAGATTCATGCACTCTTATGCTCATGGAAACATTATCCACAATAGCTAAGTCATAGAACCAACTAAAGTGCCTAAAAACAAAGGAAAAAGAAACTGTGGAATATATATTCAATGGAATATTACTTTGCTATTAAAAAGGATGAAATAAATAGTGCCATTCAGAACAAAATGGATGGATCTTGAGGTGATTGTACTAAGTGAAGTAAGTCGGAAAGTGAAAGACAGATACCAGATGGTTTCACTTATTTGTGGAAAACAAATGGCCAAACAACACGAACTGCTAAAGCACAGCAAAATAATTCTTAGACTCTATGAAAAATATATTGGCTGCCAGAGGGAATGGTGGGAAGGAGAAGGAAACCATGTCAGGTCTGCATGTGGAGGTATGATGATGCGGAGACCTACTCTACCTTCTAGAAGCTTCAAGTCTTCTTAAAAGAAACGTGTCATATAAATAGATCATCAGATGTGAAAAAGATATGCACACACACTACGCACACAAAAATGTTCACCCCCACATTATTTATAATAGGGAGAGATTGAAAGCAACTTAAATATCAGACCATGGAGAAATGGATATGTAAATTATAGTACATTCATAGGTTGGGATATTGTATGGCTATTAAAATAAAGATGGTAGCAACATAAATAAATAATTTCAATAGAATGCTTAGTGAAAAAGAATAGGATGCAATGCTGCAAAGAAAAAAATCATCACATCTTTGGGAAAAAAACAGATGCATTAAAAAAATGCTAGAAGGAATATACCATAATCATAATAACAGTTATGACAAGAGCTGATTTTCTTCTTTTATCTATTTCCAAACCTTCAGCGATGTGGTTATATAAATCTATAATAAAAATATAAGTGAAAACCACTTCCTGTTACCAACTGACTCCTTTTTCCAGTTACCTGCTCTGTGTGTGTCAGGCAGTACGTGAAATGTTTCCTATGTGTGATCTCATTTAATCCTCAGATCCTTTGTGGTCTGGGTGTTTTAGGTTATTATCTCCTCATGAATAAGGGAAGGAGAAGGAGGCTTAGGTAGGTGAAGGAATTTTGTCCCAAGTCACACAGTGCGAGGCAGAGCTATGGCACAGTTGTACGTCTCTCAGTCTGCGGCCTTAACCACTGCACTGCCTGCCCCAACTCACTCCGGACAGGTGGCATCTCTCAGAGGAAATGGGTACAAGGATAGTTAAAGAAATGAGGTCACTCACCAATAGATCCTCTAGCCCAGTGATTCTTATTGTCAACCCCATGTCACATTAACCATCGAGGGGATCTGAGATAGCGCCCAATCTGTTCAGCCCCAAATTGCTCATTCTTCTGTCCAATGCAATAAACAGCCTCCCTCATAGGCTGTTGTGTTGATTAATGAGATAATATATATCCCACGTCCTACAAAAGGGAGACACTTGTTAATTTATTTCTCTCTATTCAAGGACACAGGAAACTTTAAAAATGCCCAGCCTTTTCCTGTCACTTGGCCTCGGTTATTGTCCTGGGTGTAATGGAGTGGAAAACTCTATACATGGCTCCCACTGACAGTGAATTTCTAATCTCAGAAAACTTAATGGTTTTTGTCAACCTGATTGTCCAGTGAGAGCGGATTAGGAGAATGACTTCCTTGTCACTGGAAAGTTGACTTGCTTCACAGCATTTTTCCTGGTGCTGGTGGGAGGCATGATCGATACGACACAGACCTAAATACTTACCTGTGGTTTCGGGGCTGAGGACAAAGGTTGGGCGTTCCATTTAAGTGCCTTCAGCCATTTCCAAGTAGATCCAGGCGTGTTATGCATTAAGCGGTTTAGACAAGGGACCCCAAGCTCCCAAGTCTGAGGGGCAAACCAGAAAGCGAGCACTTGCTTTTGCCTGACCAGCGACGCCGACGCCCCTCTGGCTCAGGCTGGATTTGTCTTCTCTGCTCCAGTTTTCCTGTGTGGGAGAGCAAGGCCCATTAGTTACTGTCTGCGCGATGGAGGAATGGCCTTGCTTTTTTCTGTATCAGGATTTCCCAGACACAATGCAGGGGGCACAAATGGACGGTGACTGCTAATGAAAACTTGGTTCCAAATCCCTCTCTCTACCTACTGCCAGCCTGCGGCCTGTGGCATCTCCTGTACCAGGCTACACTCTGCAGCAGATGGAACTGAGAGACGGACCTCAGCAGGGAGCATCCAGCAGAATTTAGTCACCAAGGGAGCCTCCTGCTACATCGAGGGAAGCTCTCAGCCTGGAGGGCAAAAAGAATTTTTAAAAATTTTATTTGAGGCACTTAAATTTATGTCACTACCTCAGAGACAGCATCTCTGGCCTTGCAGATTAGACAGGCCCTCTGTACTTCTCCTTCCTTATAATTATTCTTGGAAATAAAACAGTTTCTACATCCATTGGCATGCCAATTCCATGAAGGCAAAGCTGTTTGCCTGCCGTGTTCACTGTTGATCCCCATTTAGTGTTTAGAAACATCTTGGTGCATAGTAGGTGCTCAATAAATAGTTGTTGGATACATTAATGAATATTGCTTGCTTAGGATCTGTCTTTTCAATTTGACTAAAAGTCTCATGAGAGAAGGAACTGTTAGTCCTGTTTACCCTGTATCTTTGGCACATAGTAAGTGCTCAATAAACATTGAAGCAGTAATAAAGCCCTAATTTTTTGCATTTAGTGAGATCAATTTTATTTAAGTAGTCCAACCACAATTCCATTATTTCTTTAAAAAAGAGAGTAAATGGAAAGACACATCTCTCATGAATAATCTCTCACACATTTGCTTTAATTATTTCTGGTTTTCCTTTCAAAGTTTTTCCCTTATGCACTTAACACGTAATTTTAATTGGGTTATTTTAAGTGGACACATACACCCCAACTGTCCAGGTAGCAGGGGGTTTGTGAATTTAAGAGCTGGAAGGAGGCCTGGATGAAAGATGTCTTTCTTATTGTTATAATTAATTATTGGTCCTACAATGGGATTGATGGCATCACCGGAACTGTTACCGAGAAGCCTTGCTTTCTAAAGGTTCACCCCTGGGGTCAAGGCAAATCTGGCTATGGAAAAAAAAATGTGCAGGTTAGAAATAATCCACAGGAAAATGCTTTATTTTTATGCTCACAAATCAGGAAAACTTGCTGTGGCTGCCACTAAACATAAACCAGTTATATACATTGCAGTGCGCTTAGTGGCTCAGGGCTCATTTCTCAGCCTTTTTTATTTGGATCGTTAGGCGGAAATCAACCCAATTTCTATCTTTAAGGCCCTGGTGATACAAAGCCAACAAGTGACTTCTACTGCAATTATCAAAATGAGAAGAACCACTGTATACTTTCAAAAAGAGACACAAACCCTGTTGTTACATTCAATATACCTTTCTAGGCATTTAGAGGGAGAAGGTTCCTCTCTGTGTAGAAGAGGCAGCCTGTAAGGCAGCCTGTTAGGCAGAAAGCCTAACATACCAGGAGGGAAAGTCCTGCAAATTCCCTGTTGATAAGCATGGTGGGCAGGAAGCGGGTGAACAAGTTATTCTCCTACTGCTGGGAGACTGGTTTTGGGGTGGGTACAGACTGTTGACCAGAACAAAGAGATACCTCTTGATCTTGGTCTTTTGTCCTTTTTTTCTCTTTTTGACCTGGAATAGAAAGCAGGAGTAAGGGGCAGGGAGAGGGGATTTATCTGTTAAGAAAACAGCACCCCTTCAGGAGGTGGTTTGCAGGGAGGGCAGAGGAGGTGGGAACTAGCTCTCACACTCATTGTCCCAGGGACTTGCCTTCTCTTAGTGGGATTACTTTTATACTCCTCTCTGCTTTGGTTGTTCTATAGCATGTGTGTGTGTGTGTGTGTGTGTGTGTGTGTGTGTGTGTGTGTGTGTGTGTTCCCATTATAAATCAAAACAGCTGCAACCCACTGAACTCTTTCCATGGCAGACTGGCAGGCTGGCAGGTGAAGATGTGATAGGAAAAGCCTGGTTTTCTGTGTCTTTGGTCATTGCTCTGCCAACCCACCCTGCCAGGTACCCACAGTAATGTCAGACATCTGAAAACTGAGTCTTATCCAGGCCTGGGTCTTTGGGAGTATGGCCTCATAGTACCCCAGGAATCTGGGGTGTTCACTATCCATGAGCACATGGGTCTGGAAAAGATTCTCTTTAGCTGCTTCAACCTTTGGTTGGGATGCTTTAGTTGAATGTGATAGAAAATTCAAACCAAACTGATTTAAGCTAATAGGGAAATATGATCTAGGCAACTGAAAAACCCAGAGGCAGGGGCTAGCTGGGTTTAAAGGCTCCAACAATGGCATTAGGACCCAGCCTCCTCTGCCTTGCCTCTTTTTCATCCTTTAGTCTCAGTCCCACATGGTGGCAAGATGACTGTAGCAACATGGCTATAGGGGAGTGCTCTTGTCTGAGCCAGCCTCGTGGCCAAGGAGACACAGTGTCGTGACTTAGCACTGTCTATCTAGGAATTGGGCATGGGGACTCCACCCAGTGTGGGCCCTGGGAGTAGGGAAGGGATGGCTTCCCTGTGGAATATAAAGGGTTATTGCCAAAAAGGGTGGACAGGTGTCAAGGAGACAACCACCCTGGGTACCAAGAGGTAAGCAGGACACTAGGTTCAAGCTGTAGCATTATGTTGTACCTTTATACCCCCCTCCCTGTGGTGCTGTTCCACCTCCCTTGACCTGGAAAGGGAGAGTAGAACCCTAAGTCTGAACACCAGCAGGCTATAAATCCTGTCTTTCTACCCTGGCCCTCACTCAGGGAATCTAGGCTTCTCTAACATGGCGTTGGTTTCATATCTGGAAGGAGATGGCAGCTCTGGGCTTTGTAATGGAATCTCTGCTTATGATTCTTGCTTCTCATTTCTCTCCATTGATATTCTTCTGCTCTGCTTTTCTGAACTCTGTTGTTACTCATTCCCCACATACCGTTCACCTGATCTAACAGGTTAGGCTTCTTGGCCGTTATCATTTGAATTGTATTTGGGTTTTGCTCACAAGTCTTTGAATTTAATGGTCATGTTCTCAAGAGAGGATGGGGCTCCTATTTCTGGTTCCTGCCTGCCTGAGCTCAGTCCCACTTGCTCACACAACCAGCCCTCTTTTGCATTTGAGTCATCTCTAGATTCGATTGGACCTGTAGGCTTGTAGGATTGAGGGTGATGGATTCAACAGTCTAGGGCAGGACCAGCAAGTGTCCCATGGACTCTCATGGGCCAGGGGACATTCTCTATAACTGAGCTAGAGAACTGACCTTGTGACCCTTCTCCAGCCTTGGGAAGTGGGAAGACATGTCCTGTTTGTAGATCTAAAAATTAAATAACTCTTTATGTAGATGTATCAGAAGTTAATCAGTGTACAGGCCCAGAGACAACTCACAGACAAAAATGTTCTGAGCTAACTGTAAAAAGGTGGAAGTATTGTGGATTCCCTGAAAGTCTATTATCAGAGCCATTCCACATGAGTAGTGCCCCCATCATTGAGCTTGGGGGGAATCTGGGATTCTTCGATGGCTGGATCCCATTTCTTATATTTCTAATGTTTCTTATTTGGAAACTAATGAAAACACCTGTACAGATAATTATAATGGCTGATGTTTATTGAGCCATTTCTCCGTTTCAGGCACCATTAGGAACCTTTTCCACAGCTCACAGTAGAAACACTGGATCTTCATAATACATCCATGAGATGAACCTCACTTACCTTTCACAGTCAAGAGAACAGAGGCATAGAGAGATAAAACAATGTGTCTACAATCACACAACTTGTAAGGGGCAAGAACCAGGGCTCAAACACAGAGAATCTGGCACTTGGGTTGTGCTGTTAATGTTTACATTTTATGGTTAGCTTTGGAAGAGGCTCAGGCCATATAATAAGGGCTTAAATAGAGCTAGGGGACCCTCCCTGGTGGGAAATGCCAAACCAAAGCAGAGGCATCATAAGGAAGAGGCGACAGGTCATTAGGCTGGTCCTAACCTGGAGATTAGGCTCAGTTAATGTCACACGTGGGAAGGACATCAGGCCAGGAAGACCAGGACTTGAATCAGGTTGCCAAGGTCAGAATAACAAGTACAGGAGGCCTGAAGGTGAGGGCAGGGCCAGAGAGAAAAGTGATCCCACAGGATGCAATCAACCTGGCCCCTAAAATGCGGGTGTTTCCCTCCTCTTGTGTGTATCTTGGCTCACAGTTCAACCCCTTTGTACTCACAAAATTGAGACCTCAAAGCATCACACAGAGAAGTTTAGAATGGGCTGAAAAGGGGGCAGAAGTGGTCAGCCAGAGCTCATAGACCACATCAAAGTGTTTTCTGAGATGAGTGCCCCAGGGGGGCAATACAGTGCATGGGGGAGCTATAAGGCAAATACAGAAGTGAGAGTAAACAAGAAAATGAGAATTAAAAGACGAAAGAGCAGGAACAGAAAGAGAGAAAATGGGATAACTGTGGCCAGTGATAGGGGGATACAACTCCACTCGCTTTGCTAATTACTGCCATTGCCCTCAGAAACCTGGGGGACTCTGGGGGAATGAGGTGGGGAACAGGCTGTGCCTGCCAACCTGCGCTTCTGTCCCTGGTTTGTCCACTCTTTTAAACTAGTTTTGAGTACAAAATGTCTCTCCCTAGGCAGGAAGAGCTTCAGTAATAACATGCCTGGGGTTAGTTATGGCACTCAAGCCTTTCACAGGAAGGAAATACCTTTTTATGTCATCATAAAACTGCCCAGCTCACCTAGGCTGGTTGTGGAAAGGGTGGCTCTGAAGACAGAGAGGAGATAAGAAACGAGGCAAAAGAGAAAGCCTGGGATACGTGTCCCCTCTCAGCCAGAGAGTCAGACTGGCCTTTCTGCTGTGCCCAAGTTAGCAGGAACAAGACAGGGCAAGGTAGGGAGGAAAGGAGAGTGCAAATGGGGTCCCTGACCTGGCCTGGCCCTGTCCAGAGGATCAAGGAGGGCAAAAGTCTCCCAAAGATAAGTCATCCCCCTGGGGCTTGTCGCTGGTTGTGTGCCCAAGTATCTGCCTGGAAACATCTGGAGCTTCTCGTGACAGCTCCTGCTTGAGGGAAGTAAAGGCAGTTCAGCTGGCTGTTGAGAGGCTCCCCCAACCCCCAAAACTAGAGGCATCCCAGGAACTGAGACAAATAAAGACCCTGAGGGGCCCACAGTGAGCAGAGGAGACAAAGCGGACAAAGACCTGACTAGAATCAGTGGTGAAAGGGCCATGAGATGAATGTGTAGCTTTGGAAGCTCTTGGGATAAAACAGATCCACCTATGATCTAGCCCTTAAAGCGTGAACAGGGTTTTATTGGATGGGCAGTAATTGGTAGAAGAAGGACATTTTGGGAAGAGAGAACCGCAAGAACAAAACTGGTGATTGCATATAATGTGTAATATTGGGAACATGACCAGTGTGAAGGACTAGAGAATACAGCCCATGATGGGCGGTAGCAAGAGGGGCGGTAAGAAAGATAAGCTGGTCAAGGCTAATATAACTGAAAATGGCCCCATAGAACAATGTTATCCAAGAGGCCTTGTGATATTGGAAATATTTTATTCTTGCACGGTCAAATATGGCAGCCACATATTGGCTTACTGTAGAGGTAATATGGCTGATAGATGAAAATCTTCATTTCATTTTAAGCGTGAATTTAAGTAGTTAACATATGTCTAGTGGCTAGCGACATGTATATTTAAATAGGTGCAAGTGTCTAGTCTCCCGTAATGGATAGCACAGCTATAGAACTTGCTGCAACAACTTCAGGTATGCAGGGAAGCCCTCAGGATTCTCACCTTTCAGTCCCATCCTCATTCTACAAATAGGAGCTCCCACTCAGGCCAATGCTGAGGTTGTGCAGTCAAATGAGTGAGTGGGGCTGAAATGTGTCCTGCTTTCCAAACTCTGCATCCCAGTGTGGCCTTGTCTGCTTAGAGGAACAGGCAGTTTTTCCTAAATCTTACCAAGGTATCATGTGGGCTAGCAGCAACTCTTCTTCCTCCAAGGTTTCTGTCCATGTGGCCCATCTATAGGCAGAGTCAAGTTGCCTCTCTGCTTCTGCTTCCCTGAGCTGAAAGGCAGGTGAGCACAACTGGGACATGGCCTTGCTGGAAATGTGGGGTGCTGGCTGTCACTTAGTAATGTTTCCAAGAGGTGGGGAAGCCAGGTTCTCAGTATGGTTGTTGACAGAAAGTTCTGTTAGGTAGCCCTAACTGTCCCCAAGAAGGTCCCTTGGCCTGCACTTCGGAGGACGCAATAGGACATGGTCAGACTCTTAGTCCCAGCTGTAAAATACTGAAATATTCATGAGTCAACATATCCATTCAGGATATACTGCTCTGAAACATAGTCAGTCTTTCAACATTGGAAGAAATATTGAATAACTAAATTTCATTGTAAGGTAAAGAAACTTGGGTCCCTGAGAAGTTTGAGGACCAGCTCAGGTCCATGCAGATAATAGAGGCAGATGTGACTGGGGCCCAGTTCTCCTGACTCAACCCAGCCCTAATTACAAAAATCAAAAGTTGCAAACTGGTAGCTACTGGTTAAAGTCAGCATTTGCCCATTGGGTTGTTGGGGTTTTTTTTGTTTGTTTGTTTTTTTAATGCATGTTGTATTGCCCCATGTATGGCTTAAAAATATTTTTGTATTATTTGCCTATATATAAAAACCAGATGAATTCACTGTGAAATCCCCAATTAGCTCTCATTTCTGGGACCACAAATACACATGGCCACAGGGTCTGATCCTACACAAAGAGCAGTAAAGGGGAGAGGCGAGAGGGGTGGACCATTTCAGAACCTGACCGTCCAAAGTCATCAAACCACCACAAAGTAGTACAAGCTGCTTCTAAAACATCTGGTTTGTAATTCATGATTGCATATTATAAAGACCTTGAAATTTGTACAAGTGTAAACAAAACATATCTCTTAGAGATCATTGGACTCATCTAGTTCTTTTTACAGTGGCAGCCTGCGTCACAGCAGTAGTAACCAGGCAGGATTTGATCAGGTCCCCTGGCTCTGCCGTGGGAGAGCTCTAGACCCATCCTATCCCTCCCATGAATAATTTGGAGAACAAATCTCAGAATGTTTCCTGTGCATTCACATGTATTGAGGTCTCTTATTTCTGTCCCAAACACATGGCTATGCAGCTAAGCACATCATAATCATTCAATAAATTAGTTGAATGAATATATGAGTGGGTCAGTGAGTAGCATCAAAATTGAGTGTGGCTTCCTTATACATGTTTTTGTTCTCAATACATCACCTCCCCAAAGTAATATCGATGAATTCTGACAAAACATTGATATCTCTGTCAGTTTGTCATCTGCTCTTTTATAGATAGATGGGATATTGCTTTGATTTGAAGAAGCAATGAATCAGAGCTTTGGTGTTATATTTTTCTGGATATATTTTTCAATTTCATGAAGTCTAATGTTATTGCCTAAAATTAAAAAATAAATAAATCTCAAATTCACTGGGTAGGAAATCAGGGGGAAAAAACTGGGTGCTGCCCAATTTTCTTGGGTGGGGCCCCATCTTCTTAAAATACCAAGGCCATCTTTGTCCACAGCTAAGCAGCTGGCTCCAAGGCCTGTGTCTTGCTGTCCCCCAGATATTTCAGTGAAAATTCTTTGATTCATTTTTCATTCCCACTCTTATTATAGCTCTCTTGTTCTAGGACTCCTTTGGGGGCCCCAGAGCTGTCCTCACAAACACCTCTGTTCTCCATCCACTGTTATCTATTGTCCTTGAAAGAGACAAATGCCTCTCAACTTTGCCTCTCCTTGGGACAAAAGCTTGGTCCTGCAGTAATTAGGTTCTGGACTGGGCAGGATGCCCCACTGGTCCCTCCAACATGTCTGCACCCAGCTTATGCTGCCCTTTATATGACATAAAAATGGCAACGCATAAGAAAGGAAACGAGCCCAGTGCTATGCCCTTTGCTGCTCTCTGTGGAGCAGCGTGGGGGTCTTGTTTAGCATTTTCTGGGCTCTACTTGACAGAAGGACATCACTGGTCTTAAAGTGGGCTCTGCCACTTTGACAGCTTTTCCAGCTGAAAGCTTTTCTCCATAAATATCAATGGGGGTGCTCGCGTTGGCAGCACATATACTAAAAATTGGAACGATACAGAGAAGCATGGCCCCTGCGCAAGGATGACACGCAAATTCGTGAAGTGTTCCATATTTTTCAGAAAGAAAGAGAAAAATATCGAATGGTTTCTCTTATAACAGGAATATAGGGAAACCAAATAAGAGAAAGACACTCAGCGAGGGAGGGGGAAAATAAGGGCACAAAATGGAGTAGAAAAGGACACAAGGGACCACAGTGATGGGTCAAGGGTGAATTGGTGGTGGGTTACCCAAGGGGAATACACAATGTAAAAGATATAAATAACAATAAAAATAAATAAATAAATAAATAAATATCATTGGGGGAAAATCACAGCAAAAAAAATCTTTTTTTAATACTCAGTTGTCTCCAACGCACTTTCAGACAGAAGGGCAATAAAATATAAGTTACCATGTGTCATAAATTATACCAATTATATATCTTATTAAATCCTTACAAGAGCCTTGAGAGAATTTTATAATCCCCATTTATAGATGAAAATTGGAGAAGAGAGAGTAAGTGCTTTGCCACATAAGGAGCTGAGTCAGAATTCAAATCCGGGTTTTTCTAACTACAAAGCTAGTTCTCTTCTTAGTGCTGTCCCTCCAGAGAAAGTCACATTTTCTTTTAAATTAAAAGCACCCAGGCTTCTCTGTGTGTTACTGCTGGAATGACATAAAACACCATCGCCCCTTCCTAGTCTGAGTCTCATAACATACACACGGTCCACCTGGAAATGTTCTTCCTGAGCCACCCTCACCCAGAGTATCCCTCAGGAGCCAGCACAGTGGTCAGCCCATAGCAAAAGCCTTCAGACCCCCAGCAAGGCTCAGCCTTAAACCTTCTACAATTCGCTCTGAAGATAACCCAACAGGTCTCAGAGCTTCCTGGTTGTTAAAACAACAACTACAGATCAGTGGGGTAGAAATGAGGAAGGAAATGGCATGTCAGATGACTATTTTTCCCCTAAAAGTGATGTCGTTTTCTAGTCGATGGATTTGAGAGCGGAGCAGGGACCTTGGGTTCACTCTGGGAAAGGTTTCACCCGAGCTCCCTTCAGTGGCATGTGACAAGTTTCTCCAAGAGACAGAGACTTTATACTTAAAGAACAGGTTTATTAGGAAAAGAAGTATAGGACATTTGTACAGGCACAAGTGGGCAGAAAGAGCTGCCCCGCTGAGGGGGCAGGTTTGCTAAGAGAGGCCTGCATGGTGCAAGTCACGGGCAGACAGGCAGGCCGCTGCCTGCAGAGGGACAGAGTTGGTAAAGGAAAGCACCTGCATAGGCACAGGTGGGCAGGGAAAATGGCTGCCCTGAATTCTTGCCCGGATGTCACTGAAATAGCCTTCTTTCAGTTGGGAGGGGCTCATCTTTGATGATGGCTGTCTGTTTACTGAGTAACTAGAATTAGAAAAGACCCAGAGATTCTACAATGGGCTCAATTTCCATATCTTTGCCCCTAGACTGCCATCTAGCTCCTACCTATGCTTTGTAACTTAGGAGCTGGCACCTAGGGATTGTGCTCAAGGTTATGTTGATTTCTTCTACCCCCACTTTCTTGTGTGGGTCTAGTTCTAATCTTATTTTGCGTTATGTCTCCTCCATCAAAAGGACCTGCTCTTTCTAGCGCCGGGACCTGCTTAGCTATAGTGGGAGAACTTGATTGCTCAAATACTGAACACTTTCTATCAACATTAAGGTTGTTCAAATCTCTGGGTGCTTTGAAGTCTGGGGAGCAGTAGAACCCCCTAGGGAACAAATGCTTCCTTCTTTGGCAGGCTGCTTTGACACAAATACCCCATGAAAAGGCTCCCACACTGTCTGAGGCCAGCAGTCCATGCAGCTTTCAATCCTCTGCCCTTCAGAAGAGCTGATCTTAATACCCTCCTCTTCTTTTGTCCTGTCCTGTTTCACCAAATTTCTTGCCACTTTGATTCTTTCTCCTTCCCAAGTCCCCTCCATTTCCTACTTCAGACCAAAGGACTTCCTGTATCCCCACTTCTGGATTTGATCTCTGGAAGGCACAGCCAGGCTATCCCTTGCCACATTTTCCAGACTCAAGGGACACTCCTTGGCCCATGAAAAACTCCTCTCCCCAGAGCCCTTGAGATTTCCAGCTCACAAGCTGTTGAGGAGAAAAGATTGAGTTTGATGTGGTTGTGTCAGTCGTCACTGCGTCTTCATCCTCTCAGCCCCAAACCACTCTGCTGCAGAAGTCACCTTCGCTTTCCATTTCTCTGGATATCTCTCCCCTGTTGACCACTATCCCTCATATCCTCAACGGGGGTGGCAGCCGGGGCTACAGAGCCCCCATTTCCTTTCTTGCTTCAGCTACGGGTTGCGGTGGCTCAGCCATTCCAGTCCAGGCTCATTACGAGAACAAGAGAAAGAGAAAGCACAAGGGAGTGGGCCTGCAAAAACTGTTGTTACACGGTTTCCCGAAGTCCCAGAAATAGAAAGCCAGACTTCCGACAGGCAGAGCCACTGTGCTAACCACCAGACCACACTGCCAGATAAGAAAAATGTTAGGTTGTGTCTATTTCCTTCATCAGCCTTGAATTTCAGAAACCTCACCATGATCCTAAGGTCTGGAGAAGATGGAAGGGGGAGGACAAGGAGATCAGGCATCTTTTTCTGATACAAATATATTTTCAACCACAGAAATAAAGAAAAGACCATGAAAGATTAGTCACAAGTTAACTTTCTTAGGTGCACACACAAGAGAAAGAAATGAACTGGACATCAATAGGCAGTGAAAAAAGGCACCTGCAAGCTAACAAATGTGTCCTGGGATCGTTCAATTTGTGTGCACTCATTTACTGAGTGCCTTTTACTCTATGCCAAGCACCATGCTTAGAACTGTGGATTCAGAATGGAGCTGAGCTAGAATCAGAGTCACCTAGATTCCAATCCTTGAGCTCAGCACCACCTCACCCATGGAAATAATTTTGCTTCGCTTTCCCACAGCAGCCTCGGCAGGCGGCTGTGTTGTCAGCCGCTGCAGGAAGAGTGATGGTTGGGGTGTTGACAAGCTCCTAATTGGAAGGTAGGAGGTGCCACCAGAGATCAGCCATAAAAGATATCTTTGGGCCAGGGTGGGCTGCTAATGCTTGGAAGAGAAGCGGGGGTGAGGCCAGCTGAGCTGTCACCCTAGGACGGGGCCTGGCCCAGAAGACAGATGATACAGGCAGGGGGAGGCAGCTGACAGACAGGACCTGCATGGGGAAGCACCTTTTGGGGGATGGCAACAATAGCACGCAAATCATTCGGGAGACAGTAAGCATACTGGGGTGCACACAAGGACAGGAAAGCCCGGTGTGGCCAGAGACAAGGACCAAAATGACAAGCGATAAGGGAAATGGAAATTTTTTTTATTCAGTCAATAAAACACCAACTACTTACAAGTGACTTCTATATACCTCTAACTGTTCAGGCCTTGAGGGCTCAAAAGAAGAACCAAGTTTGAATTTGGCATCTAATTAAATGGGGATTTAATCCATACACTAAAATTATTGCTGGATAAGGCAACACTGCATGTGTTATGCAAAACTGATTCTTGCACAAGCCCCCGTCCTCAAACGATCTCATTTAATCCACCCAATAACCCTGCAGGGTGGATACCATTGTCCCTGCTTTAGAAATAGGGGTGAGAGGCTCTGAGAGGCTGGGTACCTCATCTGAGTTTGTCTGGTTGGTAAGTGGCCGGCCAGGATTCAAATTCAGGTCCGTGGGCGTCTCCGATATTTCTGGTAGGTTCTGTAGCATCCCTATACT
This sequence comes from Scalopus aquaticus, assembly GCA_004024925.1. NCBI lineage: Eukaryota > Metazoa > Chordata > Mammalia > Eulipotyphla > Talpidae > Scalopus > Scalopus aquaticus. Next base: position 171,197 of record PVIJ01000989.1, on the reverse strand, counting down.
GGAATAACAAGTAGGTGCTGCACTGAACAAGAGGGAAAAGTAAATACTTGTACTGGCCTATCACGCAGGGGAGAAGTTCAAGGGGCGGAGCCACAGGAGGGAAAAGCGCTAAGCGCGAACTAGGTCAGAGATGGCTTCTTGGAACTGGAGGGTCTTGGAACTGGCTCAAAACTGTGAATCACGAGTCTTTTCTTGCATGAGCACTCACAGCAAGAGCCACAGCTCCACCTCATCAGACAGACAACTAAGTCACCAGCAGGCCCAGCCTCTGAATCCTGGGCATGCGACAGCCTCAAAGACACAACTGGCCTTGACCAGAAGTGAGAGGAAAATATCTCCTCAGCGTTCAGCCCAGGAATGGGCGCTGCTGTCCACAAGGGCCTGCAGGTATCTGGGCAGAGAGAGGAGGTGGCACAGGCATCAGGCGCTGGAGTCCCAGGGCCTCCTGCGAAGGAACAGGTGCAGAGCAGCGCAATTAGCCGAGAGGGCGTCGGGGGTGGTGGGGGTGCGGGGAGCCCAGGTCTGATCAGAGAAGCCACCGGTATTACATCATCTGCTGGTGACTAGGCTTGATTAACTCTCCAGTGAATGGAGTATCACGAGGGAACTTTTTTTTCGTCTTCTTCAAGGAGCCAGAAGTGCTAATTAAATTTGTCTTTTAAAATAAAGCTATTCTGAAGGGGGTATGAGCCTTTAAGCCTCCCCCATGGTGTTCTGGGCAGTCTGACTTCTCTGTGAGAGGGAGGAAGAGTGTCTATTCATAGACTGTGACTTGGTCCCACAGTGAGTCAGACACGGTTTGAGCTGGGTGGTTGCTAATGTCTTCGGGAGCAGCTAATTTACCCATCTAATTTTTTCCCCTACACCAGTCACACAGGGGGACCACTCAGTTATTTTGATTCAAAAGAGAAGCCAGTGTTTACCATAAAATCCTCAGCAACTCTGTGTGTGTATGTGTGTGTGTGTGTGTGTGTGTGTGGTTGCACATTACTGACGCAATCCTGTTCTTGCTAGCCTTTTCAAACACATTCCAATTCTGAATTGAGGGTAAGGATCGTAATGGCATGCCTTGGAGAAGACTTGGCGCCAAGGAGATTAGAATTTGAAAGGCATCTTTTAGAAATCAAGGTGCCGGGGGAATGTGGCCACCTGTTCCTACCACCATCTGGACCAATGAAGGGGAACAAATATTTGAGAGTATCTGCATCGTGCTAGGGTTTTCTATCGCTTATCTTGTTGACCTCTCACAATTCTCTTTGAAACAGTTATTGAGTTTTCATTGTTCCAGGCTCTTGCCCCAATAGTTCTGCTTAGAGAAAACCCACATTTCCCCAGGTCCCACCTGAAGAATTCAGTCTTCCGAAAAGCCTTTCCTGACTTTATCAATAAAATGAGTTATGTTCTCCTTTGTGCTCTCAGAAAATCATGGAATTTAAGGAGACAGCAGCCTCAGTTTCCTTGTCTATAATAAAGGGCTAACGATAGGGTCATTATGAGGAATGAATGAATTAAATCCTGCAGGCGCTTCAGTAATGGCCAGCACTTAGCCCACACTTGTCATCGTTGTTAGTAATAGTGATAATATCACTTAGGTTGCCTTTAGGTTGTATTCCTTGATTATAGGGGTAGTGTCTCCTTTGCTCATGGTTTTATACCCGGGAACTAGGGGCACTTGGCACATGGGAGGCTCTCCTTTTCTATCTGGCATGTGAATGAGTAAGAATGAAGTATTTGCCTCCTCCTTGTTCCTGTGAGGTCCTGAGTAGCCCCTTTTGACCTGTTTCTCTATCTCTGATGTCACTATTTTGTATTGTACAACCTAAGAGCCTGGTTACTACCGAACAGGACCATGAGACACTGCTGTTCAGCCAGTGTCTGGCCCAGGGAGTCCACTGCATGCCCAGCTCCATGCTCTGGTCATTTAGCTCTGGGAGTTAGTCTGGGAGTTAGCTCCTGCACCATGAATTCAGTAAGTATGACTGTGTCATTTCACCTTTAGATAGTAAACTCCTGAAGATGGGTACTAAGTCTTGCTTTTTCTTAAATCCTAAGTGTCTGGCACATGGGAATAACTCAAATGACCACCCATGGATTCTTACACCCAAATGGACTCAAAAAAGAGAAGAATCCAAATGTTTGTCATCTTTCCACTATCATCACCCAAACCTGTTCTTCCAGAGATATTCCCCAATTCTGCTTATTAAGGATCCCTTTTCTCAGTTACAAAGATCAAAAACTCCTTAGAAGTGTTGCACATTAGTGGAAAAGAACAGTCTTTGTGGGCAGAGTTTTCTGGACTTGAATCCTGATTTGGCGATGGTTGTCCTACCTGGACAAATCAGTTACCACTCCTGAGTCTGTTCCCTCTTTCATCAAATCAGGATAATAATACCCACTATTTATCCATTCAGTAAACATTTATTGGGCAACTAACATATGTCAGAAGCTATTCTAGGTTTTAAAGATATATCAATGTGAACAAAATAAACATTGCTCTTGCCTGAAGAGCAAATTCTAAACTAGAGAGGGAGAGATAGACATTAATCAAAGAAGCCAGTCAGATGGTGATACATGCTAAGGAGTAAGCAAAGAGAAGTGGGGTGGCCAGGGCTGTCAGGGATGTTTTATTCAGGTAATGAAGGAAGATCTTTCTAATAAGGAGGGTCAACATCTGGGGAATAATGTTTCAGGGAGAGGAAAAGCACATAGGCCCTAAAGACAGTTTGAACAATAACAAGGGGGTCTGTGTGGCTGAAGCATAGAGATGGAGAGAATGTAGGAGAAGATGTTATACAGACATGTGGGGCAGCAGACAGGTAGGGCCCTGGAGGACTTTAGCTTTTACTCTGGGCAGGAAGGCAAGCTTTGGAGGGCCTCAAGCACAGGAGTGAGATAAGCTGACATGGGCAGAAAGAGATCCTCCAGCAGCCACATGGAGAATGGCTTGTGTGGACGGGCTAGAGGCAAGAGGCCAGTCATTTGTACCCCAAAATATTACTGTGGGGAACCAATGAGATCATATATTAAGGCCTGCTACAGATACGTGCTCAACCCATGTGGGCTGTTCCAGATGATTCTGCAGCAACCGTGGCTGCCCCTGCCTTGTTTCCTATAGACAAATCTTGGCCAGTTTTGCAGGGGTGTTCCTGCTCTTGCACCTACTCACCCCTCTGCCCCGTATCTCCTTTCTTCACTCCTTCACTGATGTTGAAGCTCCTTGAGTAGGGGCCCTTCTCCTGTCTCTCCCTGCCCCCATCCAATCCCAAATGCATCTTCAGTAACATCTTGCTCAAAGTCTGCGAAGAACTAGTGGCTTATTAAATCCACATTCTTAGAGGCTGACACCCAAGGCTTCCCCAAAAAGATGCTATATTTGCCTTTCCCACCCATATTCTACTGCTCACCCAGAAGTACTGAACACGTGTGGATAGAGAGTGGTGTGACATGTCACTCGCAGAAGGATGACTGAGGAGCCTAACGGTGCACCGCCCCCCCCGACCCCTGGGTCCCCCAGTGTGCCCCAGTCATGGTGGACACAACCATCTGTTACTGACCTGCCTCTTATCACACTGCCATGAATGGCATGATAATGTCTTCCCTTAAAGCTACAAAATGACATGTAACTTCTCAAATTGGGTTCTTTGTAGTGCTCTAATCTCCTTGAATCCTGCCCCTAAAGCCCTTCACCCATAACAAAATGCCCCCATTTTTTCCTTTAGTGGTTCTGAAAGGAGAGGCAGGCTCCAAGCCACGGATTCCCACGTCTGACTGTCTGCTTCAAGCTTTGCGACCCTACAACCCCCCACCCTTGTTCAACCTGAGCTCAATCCACAGAGGATTGGTGCCTGTGCTGAGAGCAGATAATAAACTGCGGCCTTCTGGCCATAGTCAGAACAGCAAAATCCCAAATAGTAAATTTCAACCAGCCTGGAAAATAGGTAATACCACCTCCTAAAACGGTCCCTGTAATGGGACTTACGATGGACTGAAAGGCTGGCTAACTTAGGGTCCTTCTCACAGGAAGTATTAGCATGTGGATTGACACCTGCCACCATGGGGATGTTGGAGAAAGGTAACAGAGATCCTGGCCCATCACCAATATTGTGAAATATCACGCCTGAGGCTGTGTTCTCCAATGCAAGAGGCTGACACAGGGCAGCCACTCACGGCTGGGGCACACAGATGCCCCACAGAACAGGAAGCACTATTGTAGAGTCCAGAGACCTGCACATGGTATTGTGGGACCTTTAGGTTATCACGTAACTTGCTATGCCTGATACAATTGATGGCCTCTGTCTGGGCACCATGTCCCTTATCAGTGCCAGGGCACTAAGTAATATGGCACCCACAGCATCAACCCTGTCTGGCAACCATTATTCTCCAGTATCATAGGCCAGGCATAGTACATTATCCTGAGCGGCCACCAGGAAAAACAGAAAGGAATCTGGTCCTGCTGTCTTCACGCCTCCTCTCTGGTGACCTTTACCACAGCCCTGATGCCCCATTGGCTGCCCAGCACATAGCTAAGTATACCCTCAAGCACTCCTTCTATCTCGCAACCTTTGCAAGAGCCTTCCTCGTAACCACCTATGCCCTCACTTCGGGTCTGGCTCATCACCGCACTGCAGGCAGTGACCATCACATCCTACATGATGGCCACCCAGTTACCCCTGTCATCTGCCATCATCTGCCACCTACCAACATGCGAGAACATAGGCATCTTCCCCTGGAGATCCCCCATTTGGTATTTACCACACATCCAACTGCGGTGAATACCAGGTAGACCTCCACTGTTATAAATCTTTCCTCTCCCCATGCTCCCTGTTGGGCACAATAAGCCCTGTTCCCCTTGTGGTGAAACTTCCCCCTTACTGGAAATCCTAAAGATAGCCCACTGTTTAAGTCTATCCCCAGGCTAATGCGCATGCATACGTGGTCAAGCCCACATCCCTACGGCTGCAACTCACACTATGTTGGATACCCTCTGCCCTCGTGAGCCAGCCACCCCCTTACTCACTCCATGCCAGATAATGCTAAGTTCACAGAAAAGGCCCACAAAACCACCACTACCAGATACTACTGGTCCATATCCCCAGGCTTACCCTGTCCTCTCCTGGACCAGATGGGGAGGACATTGATGCTATCAAGTATGTCCCTGGCCCGTGAGTCCAGACCATGCATCTATCCCGATGCGCTTGCCTATGTTTATGTCTTCTTGGGCACCACAGCATGCTGGGAGGCAGGCCCCTCTGCTGGCCCAGATATTAAAGGGACAAGAGCGATTCAAAGCCCCAAATGGAACCTGCTTCACCCATGCTACTCCCCTAGCAAACTGCCTCCCAGTCTTGTAACTCCCTACACTCACCTGCACACTCTGACAACCTCCTTAACATTTTCCTGACCACCCCATCATGGATCTCACAGTCCCCAGTCAGAGGCGATGAGCCATTTTCCAACCCACTGCCCTAGATTTAAGAGTGACATTGGGACTGGAGAAATGAAACTGAGGGCTCACACTACAGTCACACCAGGACAATGGTGGAGGCAGCAGAGGAGTGTCCAGGATTCTATCATCCCAGGTGACATAAACAGTAGCAGCACTTAAGGTGTTCTCTGAAGGGCAAAAATCCCTAACAGGCAAGCTCATGATGATTTGCTAGCTGCCCAGGAGAAGTCCGTGTCCTCAAGGGAATTTCCTGCCGCATGTGACTAAAGAACACACTCAAAGTAATCCAAATAGTCAACAAATAGCACCAAAACCAAGTTTTACATGTAGTACCCTGAACTCCCTAGGACCTGGATGTCCCCTGCAGCCTGGTGACCTTTTCCCAGGAGACCCTTCTGCAAGTGAGTAGATTTTACACACTGAACTGGCTATGTAAGGTCAGTGCAGCCTGCAAGACAAGTGTATTAATAAGCAGCCTGCTGAAGTTAATCAGCTCCTGCACCGCCCCCAGGGATTTCCCAATGGTGGCTCCTGTGCTATGCCTATGTCCCTCTCCTCATAGGCATCAGGCAATCCTCCTGTCAGTGGGTCCCCATCCCAGAGGCTCCCCTCACTTTGCTAATGCCAGAGTCGAGAATAAATCTGTTGTGTGGTGTGCCATGTGTCTTGACGTCCTGCATCTTTAAACAGGAGGGAATGGCAGACCGGTTGTCAAGTTAGACTTTCCAGCAAAAGGAAACCTGGCCCGTCATTATGTTATCATAACCCCAGAGTTGCACCTCCAACTCCTCACCCCACCCCCGGATCCTCACCCAGGCTGTTTTCTGCCAGCCATAACTACTCTGGGTTGGTTAGGAGAACCAGCTTTGAGTTCACTGGCTATTATCCCTACTCAGTGCTTCTGTGATCCAGTTCCCTCAACCATAAAGTTATGTTCACAGAGTGTAGCGGGGACAGGGGCCCAACACTCTAGATAAACCTCACGGCACAAGTCTGACACTAAAGAAATTCCCAGGTACTCACTCACTCGGGGACAACTCAATTTCTACTTCCCCAGAAAGCCTTCCATGCCTTTTCCCATTCCAATTTCTACAAATTCAATCTGATCACATTTTTGCTCAGTCCCTCACTCTCAATCGTGTATTTGTTTTCCATTATATAACTGTTCGTTCTGACTTCCCAAGTAAGAAAGGAAATGTCCTTGAGGAAGGACCTTAATTACACTTGGCTCTCCTAGTAACTCGCTGTGTTATCTTGCACTAAATTTTCTGAGAATTGAGTTTCTTTCTCTGGGATGGTAAATACATGGCATGTATGCTAATTTTTTTCCAGTCCATTCGTTTGGGAGAATAAATGATTCTCTTGCCCCCAGAACCTGGGTTCACACTCAGAGTCCTTAACAGTGCTTTGGGTAGTGTTTGCTAATTTGTTCAATAAATAGGTGTTGAGGGCTTATTAGAAACCACTCCCTGATTAGCAGTCTGGAGATAAAACTTTGGGTGTCTTGTGCCTGCACTTTTGGAACCTGTCACTTAATGAGGGAAGAAAGACAATAAAGACATAAAGACATACATAAATAAGAAAATATCAGGTAGTGATGAGTACCAGATAAAAGTAAAATAGCGATGTGTTAGTGCCTGGGGAGTAGTTTCCCTTAGACAGGGTGTCCAGGGAAAGACTTTCTGAGACCCATGGAGATTTTGATCTGATAGATTTCATCTGGGTCTATGAATACTTGTGGCTAATAAGTAATGCAGGCCATTTGGGAACATTGCCATGGAGAGTAAGAGTGAGGGCGTGGCGTCAGGAGACCTAGGCTCAAATCCCATTCCCTACACGTATACAGTTGGGTGACTCTGGGCAAGTTATTGAGCTTCTCTGACCCTCAGTTTCCTTCTCTGTAAAATTAGAATACTGCTAGTGTTGATCCCATGACTGTTATTAGATTGAATAAGACAAGACATATGACATGCCTGGCACATAACAGGTGCTCAAAAAAAGGTGATTATTCTTTGCAACAATAGGCCCATCTATTCCTAACTGTGATTTTTTGCCTGAATTACTCAAATGACAAATGCAAGAAATGCCACTCACTTGGCAATATGATCTGAGTTGAGTTTTACCAAATGAAGCTCTACCTCTTGAAAAATAAATTCTCAAAAGTTAGTTTCCTAAGAATGTGAGTCCCATGCTAATTATCCTATGACTACCACTTCAGTTTAGGCAGGTTGAAGATTTGGAAGGGTTTGGGCCTAATGTCCTCTCTTATCCACTGGAAGTCTGGCTACCTGCCTCTTCTAACACCTGGGGCACTTCTGAGACCCAAAGGGAGGAGCAAGTACATGGGGAGAGACCTAAACAGAACACACGCCTTCTCAGACCAGCCAGAGCAGCCAACTGCAAAGCCACAACAGCCTCGACAAGGGCTGCCCCTGATACCCTGCTTCGGACATTTGGAGAAGGGGCCGCTCCTTCCCATTTATAAGTTGGGCTGGTACATGACGAAGGGAAAAAAAAAAGCTGGCAGGAAGCAGCCTTTTCAACCAGTGAAGAAACCGTTAGCTCCATCCCTGAGCCCTGATGCCAGAGCCCCGCTGGTCCCACCCAGTCACACTATCAAGGACACTCAGACATCAGAGGGCCCTGGGGCACTTGTCCCTAGTTTATCAAGGACCTGTGGAAACATTTCTCTAACTGAAGATAAAGAACTCTTTTTTTCCTGTTTTCTCTCTCTGCATTCTCTCTATTTGTAGCTACTTACCAGAAGGTTCCTCTCATTTTCTTTCAGCAACAACGTCTCTAAAAAGAAGCTATTTTTCAACCTGGATTTTAACTGGTGACAGCAGGTAAGGTGAGTTTCACTCATTCATTCCTTCAACAAATATTTACTGGGAACTTACTATATACTAGCTAACTGGGCTAGGCTCTTAGATGACTTATGAGCAAAAGGAGCTTAGTGTTTTGGGGAAACCAGCAGTACTTAATCACAAAATATAGAATTACAAATTGTGATCTAATCTGGGAGTGAGGTCATATATAGTGGAGGGTCTTGATCTAGTTGGTGGGGGGGGGTGTTCTCTGAATAAGTAATATTTGAGCTGAGAGTGTGTATAATAATCTAAATTTCCCTCTTGCCCTCCAAGTGGGTGTTTCAGGGAGAAAAAGATGGCTCAGGGTCTGAAAAAGACTTGCTGTCTCTCCGCGTCAGTCCTATTTCCAATACCAAGTCATGATTATTTGACCCTTGTGAAGGTTAGGATGGAAAGGACTTCTTGGAGTGATAGAGTAGCCAGCATAAACCTGCGAGGGCCTCTTTCATGATTCAGTTCACTTTGCAAAAGTTGCCAGATAAAAGATATTTCCAGATGGAGGGCCACGCAAGAAATACAAATGGAATATTTTTTAATAGCTCTTCCTTTGTAAGATCTGACCCAAGGCGGCCTTGTGCAATATGATACGGAAAGCACTGTAGCCTGCAAGTGGGAGAGGAGTTGAGTTGGCCGGTGAGCAGCCGTGGGGTCACCCTTCAGCTGTGGCCTGAAGGGTGATTAAAGACACTCTACTTGAGAAAGTACCCCAGCTGCCACCACTCCCAGAATGGAGCCTGGGCCTGCTCCACTCTAATTCGAGGCTTCTGGGAGGACAGGGCAGGTAGCTATATGCAAGAGTGCCAAGTTTCTTTAAGGATGTGGCTTTACATCATAATGGACTGTACCCTTTATCCCTGTCACCGAGCCAAGTGGGCTCCTCCTGAGAAACTCATCTGGAGGTCATGGGCCAGCACTGCCAACCTCGGCCTAAAAGGACAGGGTGTGCAGTTGGGGGGACCTGAAGGATGTCTCAGAGCTCACGGGACTGGCTTTACCTGAACATCGGGATCGTTAGATGGTTTGTAGATGACTCTGATATGGTTATGAGTTCCTGGAAACAATAGGTAAAATTCTATCGTAGGCATAGGAGCACATCTAGGGCACGGCTTTAAACTTTTACTGGATTTTTGTTGTTGTTGTTGTTTGTGTCTGTGTGTGTTAAAATATACACAACATAAAAGTTACCATTTTAACCACTCCCAAGTGTACAGTTCAGGGGCACTAAGCAAATCCACATTGGTGTACAGCTCTCAGTCATCCCCAGAACTGTTTTTTATTTTCCCAAATGGAAACTCCGTTCCCATCAGTAATAACTCAGTCCCCCCACCCCGCAAACTTCACAATCTCCCCCAACTCTCGCAATCACCATCCTACTTTCTCTATGAATTTGACTCTTCCAGGGACAGCAAATGAGTGGACTCATATAGTCTCCGTCTTCTTGTCCATTGGACTTGGCTTGTTTCACTTAGCATAAGTTCTTCAAGATTTATCCATGTTGTGGCATGTGTCAGGATTTTCTTCCTTTTTAAGATGGACTAATATTCCATTGTGTGCATATGCTACTTTATTTTTAAGCCCAGACATCTGTTGGTAGACACTGGGGTCGCTTCTGTCTTTGGCTATCATGTATGACGCTGCTATGAACATGGGCATATAGATATCTGTCCAAGAACCTGCTTTTTCAATTCTTTTGAGTCTATTCCCAGAAGGGGAATCGCTGGATCTAGTAATTCTATTTTTAATTTTTTGAGGAATTGACATACTGTTTTCCATAGTAACCACACCATTTTACATTTTCACCAGTATGTGATTGTTCCAATCTTTCTACAATTTTTCCAAGCGTTGTTATTTTGTTGTTTTATTTGATAGCCATCTCGACAGTGTGAGGTGGTATCTCATTATGGTCTTGGTTTATATTTCTCTGCTGACTGGTAATTTTGAACAAGTTTCCATTGCTTACTGGCCATTTGTACATCTTCACTGGATAGATGTCTATTTGAGTTTCTGGGTCCACTTTCAAGTTGAGTGGTTTGTTAAGTTGTTAAGTTGTAAAAGTTCTTCACATACTGTGGATATTAACCTCTTATCTGATATATAATTTGCATATATTTTCTCCCATTCCATGGGTTGCCTTTTCGCCTTTTTGGTAGTGCCCTTTGATACACAAAAGTTTTTAATTTTGACATAGACCAGTTGATCTATTTTGAATCCTATTGACTGCATTTTTGTTGTCATCTTTAAAAAAAAATCTTTGCAACTTTCCCCCTGTATTTTCTTCAAGAGGTTTATAGTTTTAGTTACCAGGTCTCTCACTGACATTGCAGGGACCATCCTTGACAGTGGTTTGGGCTAGAACTTTCTCCCCAATGTGAAGACCTTCGTCTTTTTGAGTGTCAATGTGAATCTGGGAATTGGTAAGTTGATCATTGGGATGTGATATTTGAAATGTTTAATTCAAAAAGAACTATTGATTATTTCCAAAATTATATCAGTACTCTAAGAGCTAGTAAAGATGAAAATTGTAGCTTCTTCTCCAAGAATGTAAGGAACTTTTGCACAGATGTTGCACATACATGAAATTATCACACTACAATGCAGAGTATAACGAGGACCTAACTGGGTCCTAGAGCCATAAGCCATGAGAACTCAGGAAGGGAATAGCCACCATGATTTTCAGGGGACAGAAAAACCTTCAGGGTAAAGCTGGGTCCAGTTAGTGGGCACCATTTAGAGAGGCAGACAGAATGAGGAGGATTTTGAACTAAATGCAATCGATTGTCACTTACTGAGTATTTGCTCGTGTCCTCTGTCTGCTGCACACATTATCTTCTTCTGACCCTATATTTATGGTTGTCTCTATTTTATCACTGAAAGCACTGAAGCTCAGAGATTTGCCTATGATTAATGACCCAGATAGTAAGTTGTGAAGCAGAGACTTGAAACTTCTATTCTTAACCACTTTATTACTCTAGCACCAAAGTTTTGAAACACAGACAAAGCACACTCCAGATAGAGAGAATACGTATGTACAGAAAAGGGCACAAGCAGGGTGTTTGAGATTAAGGAAGAACTGCCTGGCTGGATGGGAAAGTCAGGTTCCAGGGGTGTGGAATATCAAGTTGAATTGATGGCATGAACAGAAACACAGGGCCCTTTAATGGGAACATGAGCAGTTTGGTCTTGGGTAGCTGGAAGGACAGAATCTAACATAGAACTTTAGCTCTAACCCTCCAACCCACCTCTTCCCTCTATCAAAATAAGAACATTGAGGCCCCAAAAAGTTTAAGCCACTTGCTGATGTTCACGGGTCATAGGGAGCCATTGCAAATTCCTGAGCAGGGCAGTGACCGTAAAGATAGGTTAGTTTGGCAGTAAGAAAAGCGAGTGGCAGCTGAAGGGAAGCACAGAAAACAGGCAGAAAGAGGCAAACAACTGTTTCCCTGGATTTTGCTGAAAGATATCTCCCTCCATAATGGGTATTTTTAGAGAAATTGTATCAGCTCTCCCACTGAGCTTTGATGCTTAGAAAGGCAAGTGTCATCAGGAAGGTCAAAATCGCCTTCCACTGCCAGGTTCAGTGTCCTCAACTAGACCCTAGTATGGAAATCAGTTTCCCCAGACGTGGCCTGACCCCTTGTGCCAACAGAAGACCTATCTAGAGTACAAGGTCTCCAACCAGAAACCCCCAACTCTGAATAAAGAATGGCCCCCATTGTCATCTCTTTATGTCACCTCCATGAACATGAGGCTGGGCCAGACCTCTATAAACCTAACTCACAGGCGATACCAAGAACAGAAAAGATTAGGCTAGAGTTCCCCAAGCAAGGAGACTGACCCCATCCTGCTTGGGCTGAGCCTCTTTGCAGGAGAACTCCATTTAGCCACCTATGTCCAGCCAAGAAAGGCCTTCCCTGGTTGATGATCCATCCCTGAGGTTCTCTTTCTTTAATTGATTCTAATAATGAGTATTGTGCTAAGCATTTGACGTGCATGATCTCATTTTATTCCTATAACCCTGTAACAAAGATAAAATTATCCCCATTTTACATGTGGTAGAAGTGAGGCTGAGAACCATCAAATAATTTGCCTAAAACCACGAGGCTAAAAGAACCAGGACTAAAATATCAGCCTGTCTATCTCCAAAGCCTTTGCCTCTACCTGCACAATTGATTGTGTTCCACATATTGGTTCACTACCACCATGTGTTCTAGTGGGTGAGAAGAGGGGTAGCCTGTGGGGTAGAATCAAGAGGGGACTGTGGTACTTCCTGATTCCACCTGGATCTGAGTGTTTCTAAAAGCCATGAGCCTGAACTCTTTCTCAAACCAAATTCTTGTAGCAGAATCTAAATGGTATCTGCGTCTTTATCTTTTTCAAAAAGTGACGCTCAGGGAAGACAAGGCATCATCAAGTTCCTTCTCAGCTTTTACCCAGAAAGCATAGGGTGGGCATGCTTTTGCCAAGGGGAGCCACACTGCCATCTGTACCTTCATTCGTTCAACAATTATTTATTTAAGGGCCTATTGTATGCTGGACACATTCTAGGTGTTAACGATACAACTTGGAAGAAGTCACAAAGAGTTTGTAGCCTCATGGGATTTAGATTCTAGCTGGGAATAAAAAACCAAAACAAAACACACAGATAAACTAAAAATATATATGTAGCAAAGTGGACATAATGATAACACTAGGAAGAAAAATAAAGCAAGATAAGGAGATGTAAAATGATGAGAAGTGGGATTTTAAACATTCATATGAGGGTACAACATTTGAACTGAATGAAGAGATCTAAATGAAGTACATGGGAACCATGGAATGATCTAGAGGAAGGGCATCTCAGGAAAAGGAAAGATCAAGTGCAAAAGCCCTTCAATATGAATAAACTTGGTTTGTTTTAAGGGATAGGAAAAAGATCAGTTTAGTTGGGTCAAGAAAGAGTGAGGGGGATATGATGGAGAAGAAAGTAGGGGCCAGATAGTCTAAGGTCTTTTAAGTCATAATAAGGAGTTTGGATTTCAAAGGTGGTGTTCCAGGGTCTCAGGCACTATGCAGTGACCTTCAGATGGGGCTGCCTCTGAGTAGCTAGAGAGGAGACAGAGTGCATGAACAAGGAGGACAGGGACAACTCAGTAAGTCAGCTCTGACTCTCCCTTGAATGTGGAGCTGCAAATGAGTTCAAGCTCCAGTACCCAAGAGAGGAGAGGGAGGGTTTGATGGTGACAGAGGTGGAAGAAGCTGTTGACGCTACGTCTCTTTAGTCTTGTTCATCAAAGGGGACTTGAAATACCAAAGGGTGTTCAAATATTTTAAAGCTGGAATCTCTGTGTAAGCAAAATCTTCCACAAAAGTGTACATACTATATGCCAACCTCCTTTCCAAGTGCTTCATAAGTTTCATTTCACAGAATCCTTCTAAGAGCCCCGTGACAAAGGTTCTCTGACTATGCCCACTTTGCAGATGCAGAAGCTGAAGTTCAGAGAGAGTGAGCAACATACCCAAGGCCAGTAAGTACAGAGCTGCTGGATGGAGCAGGGGTGGGTGAAGACCTCTAGGGAGGCACTTTAGAACCCCCACTGCTCCAAGGAAATGGCTGAGAAATCAAATTTCCCAGGTCTCTTCCACTAAGATATGCTTCGTGCTTACCTCCTCAGAGTGAAATTTTGACATTTGAGGTCAGTTTCTTCAGCACTTGATTTTGCCTCTTAACTTAGTTGTAAGAGATGACCTAGAAGTTGTGAGAAGGGGGAAAATCAGATGAATAAGATCAGGGATGTGGCAGAATTAGGCAGTGTGGTTGGGAAACAATAAAGTGGTCAGCAGGAACTACATGGGGACAATTCCTGAATTTCTGGTAGAAAAATATGGGTTCCCCAAGCCTGAGGCCACTGATATCTTGGACACACCTCATTTCTGTAGCATCTCAGTCTCTGCATGCCTGGACACAGTCCTGACTAGCTGGGAGATGGTTGCTTTCTGATACAATGGTAATTACTTCTGAAAGACTGAGTAGTAGCAACAGCTATCATTTCTGAGCATTTACTATGCACCAGCACTATGCAAAGCATTTTGCATGTATCATTCTATTGAATGCTGTCAGAACCCCCAGAGGGAGTGGGCATCCCCGTGACTTCAAGGTCACTACTGCCTCCATTTGACACTTACACCAAAGTTCAGAGAAGTAAAATAACTTCCTGCAAATCACACAGCTGAAAGATGTCTGCTCATTCTGTGCTCATTCTTCTAAGACTTCATTGTACAGAATTTGTTAAAGATTTGGGGTAGGGGGACTCTTTCCTACTGTAGGGGAAACCTGATTTATTCATCACTAAGGTTGCTTACTAATTGGTCTGACATTCTGTGAAAACATGTCCATCAACTTTCCCTGAAGAGTTTGGAAATGAGTTTGGGAAGGAGATGTCTGTTACAATTAAGTAGTTTAAAGAATTTTGCAAGGGAATTGAAGCCAGATGATGATAAATCTTTACTTTTGTCCACATATGTGAATGCCAAAACTAACAGGCACATGATGCAACTTGGAGAAAAATAAAAGAGGTAAATTGTCATTCTGGGCATTTTTCCCTATGATATTTGCATTTCCATCTCGATGCGAAGTCCATTTTAGCAAAGAAATGTAGTCTTAGTTATTTGAAACTGCTCTTCCCTAGAAAAATACTTGTAAATATAACAAGCACAAAGATAGAAGATGCCAACAGGGAAAAAACGATCTATCTTGGGTCAGATTCATGGTACAGACTGATTCAGTCATCTGACATTGACATTCAGGAAGGAAAACTAGGAAAATTTCTAAATTTTAGGGTATTTAAGATTTGTAAGGCATGGGGGGAGGGTAAGAAGGAATGAAATTGCAATCCCACTGGGTAGGATCAAGGACAGATTCTCCAGCTCTCAAGAACCATTTTACATGTTCAAATCACCTCATCGTTACTGAATCCCTCTTCTGCATGAGGCAGAGGGTAGCAAAGGAAGGGTACAGTAAGGTCGTGATTGCTTTAAAATTATTCATAATAGAAACACATTGTGGGACTTGATTCTAAATGTTAAACTTAAATTTGAGCAATTTAATTGCCCGTTGAATAGAAATGAAATCCCACCGGTAGGCAGTTATTTCTTACAACCACTGTGTGTGAAATTGAAATCTTAAGATACCATTTCAAATATTCACTTTCTCTAAGGAAGTTCTCCCCAAAGAGTTGTGAAAGATAAGAAACTGACCGAAAGTCATAGGCAGTAATCTCTCTTTATACACTTGGGTCAAAACAGAAGCATATTATTAAAAGGAAATGTTATGCCCCAAAGCTGGCCATTCAGAGGTTACCTCCTGGAAAGCAAGGCTATATTTAACAACTAACATGAGCCCCATGCAAAACTGTAGCAAAGAAGGCAGCAACTTATCAGATTTAATAAAATCAAGCAGATGCAAACATATCATCTAGTCACCAAGATAGTGAATGTTAAAATGGGAAATGCTTATGTGTTTTGTTTAGGAGAAATAGGGGATTAAGTGAAGGGGGCCTGCTGTTTACTTGTTAAAAATGGAATTGTCTTTTTAATTCAGGTGGGAAATTCTTATTTTAAATCCCCATTTCACCTTTAAACTTAATTTCAAGCTCTTTTTCATTTCCCTTAACAATGCCTTTTGTTATAACATAGCAGTTGCCTTTTATGAGCGTTTAATATATGCCAAATCCTCTCCATGCATTTAATCTCTTATCTGTTCTCACAAGTGTCTGTGCATACTTTGCACATGTTCACCCACTTAATCCTCACAACCACTTATAGTATGGGTTCTGGGATCCCTATTTTACAGATGAGAATAGTGGGACTTCAAATTCTCACTGTTAGCCCAAGTTTACCCAGGTGGGAAATGGTGGCCAGCAGGCAGGCAGTCTAACTCCAGAGCCACTAGCCAATGCTGCCTCCTCAAATGAAATGGCTTTTCTAGGCCACCCCTAGCCGATAAGTAGGATGTCTAAATCAAACCCACACTGTTTGACTCCAAAGTTCTGGCATTTTAATTGCCACATTATTTGTTTGTAAGCAGGTAAACTGCTAATCCCAATCTACATGTTTATCTTCATTTCTGACTGTATAGTGGTAGGTTACAAATTTATCACATAATTTAGTCTTGCCTGAACAGTCTAGGGACTTTCTTTTATTATTAAAAACAAAGATGTGATCAGAAGAATGTCTTTTTATATATTGAAAGTCTTGCCTTAAATCCAAAGCTGCTTTCACACCGCACATTAGGGTTACACCCATTAAGGACCCAAGCCTTGGACATGGAGACAAGAAAATAACAAAAGCATGGAGGCTATAGTAAATTCTAGTTATACTTGTAAAAAAGTCAGTGACAATTTGGCTCTGATCAGGGAAAATGAAGTATCCAGAGGTTCACTTCTGACTTCAACCACCACCTTTTAGAGAAGCTGTGCTCATTCAATGCCATCTTTAAAATGGGAAGAAAATGTCAGACTATTCCTATAGAACAATGGACTCTGAAATACTTCCTAGTTTCTCTATAGGACTTGTGACTGGCATCGTGCACAAGTAGGCCTTGGATAATAATTTCTGAATGCAATCATTTTTAAGAGACTCTGGCCAGGACAGAGGGAACCAAAGTTGTTCTCTAGAGAAAGGCAGACTGTTATCCTCCTCTTCCCTTCTGCATTCTTTCCTCTTCCTAGAGCTTGCCCTGGAGGTTACAGTGGAAACCTGAACTCCCAAATCAAGTCTGACTTCTTTCTTTTTTCCCCGACCCAGGGCAAAATAATTTCTCGAGCATTGCTCTCGATCATTGGAAAGACACTTTCTCTGCATAGAGTATTACTAGCACTTTATAGGAGGTCAGTGTAACCGCAGGAGCCCGATTTTTGAAAGATGCTGAGGGAGGGAATTCTGCCGCCAGCAGATGGAGAGGAGACTCAGACCTGCGTGGTCCCTCCCAACCACCCTCCCGCCGGGATTAGCTGCCCCTGGCATTGCTCAGGCGCACCCCGCCCGTGCGGTCCCCGCTCGCGCAGCTCTAGTCTCCCCTCTGAAGCGCAGACACAGTCACCAGCCCGCAGCTAGCAGAGCCGCGCTGTCTGGGCATCCCCCTCGGAGCGTGTCCGCGGACCTGGGACCTCGAAGCCCCGGACGGGCGCGAAAGCCTCGGAACGCTTGCATTTCTGTACGTGCTTATTTCATATTCTTGCCTTTTCTTTCTTCCTTGAGCGACCTACTGGTTACTTTCAGTCTTAGTTAAACCAAAAGGGAAATGCCGTAGAGGGGAAGCCCTAAAGAATGGTTGAGAAGGCAGTCCAGTCTTCTCTCCTAAGACAGAGATGTGCGCTAGCGACTCCCCCAGTCCCTGAAGCTGGCCCCTTTAAGAAGCTAAGTCAGTCCTGATGCTGCTGTTTGTCTTGCTAATCCCCAGGAGCCCCGGTTTAAAAAAAAAAAAAAAGGAAAGAAAAAAAGGGGGTGGGGGACCGGGCATCTGTCTCTTTAAATGTGATTTCCTTCTATTGTATTTGAATCGTGATCAGGAAAAAGGAAATGAAACCAGAGACAGAGGGAAGCTGAGCGAAAATAGACCTTCCCGAGAGAGGAGGGAGCCCAGGGAGCGAGGCACGGTCCCCACCCCCAGGTCGCCGCCCCCTCCCTGCCCTCGGCGGCTAGCTGCGCGCAGCGACCCGGGCTGTAGGTGCGAGGGGCTAGGGGCGGCCGGGAGGGCGCGCACGATCCCCGCGGGCGGCGCAGAGCCGGCGACAGCGCGCGAGCCGGACCGGGTGGCGGCGGCGGCAGCAGTGGCGACGGCGGGACCGGGATGGAAGGTTAAGTCCTGAGCAGCGGCAGCAGCTGCTGCAGCCGCCCGGGGCCAGGCTGCTCGCCCCGGTGCCCGCCTCGGCCGCGGCGCGCCGGCAGCTGGGTGATTCGCTCTCTCTCTTTGGCGTTTGAAGGGAGCGCGGCGACTGTCCTTGAGCGCGGAGGGGCGAGCTCGCATACGGAGCGCCGGAGCAAGAGGAGGCGCAGGAGCGGCGGCGGCGGCGCCCGAGCACCCGAGGGGGTCCGAACCCCGGCAGCCGGCCAGCCCCGCGCCACAAAGGGAGCGCCCCCGCCGCCTGGCACGCCACCTCCCTCCCCAATGTCCTCGGCCATCGAGAGGAAGAGCCTGGACCCGTCTGAGTAAGTGTAGCGACTCTGCCCCTGTCACCCAAGGTGTCCACGGCCTCGCGCTTGGGGCGGCAGGGTGAGCGGGCGGCTGACCCCAAGGCTCCAGGTGCGCGCGTGTAGCGTACCTTTGGCTCTCTGCGCACCGCGCGGGGCTTCCCCCCTTCCTCTCGGATGGCTTCGGGGGCACTGGGAGAGGGGCCGTGCGGCGGGCGGCAAGGAGTGGGGGTCGGTCCGGCGCTTCTGCGGGCCCCTCCCGACCACACGGGACCTCCCCCAAAGCCACCGCGGGCCGGGAAGTTTACACGCGAGCAGGCACAGGGGGAGCGCCGAGGCGCGCAGGTACAGTCCCAAGAGCGTTCAAGGCTTGATTCTGCCCCCTCCTTCCTCCCTCTCTGTCTTTCTCGAACCCCTTTCTCTTTGTCCACTTGATCCTGGGAAAAGGGGGACATTTCAAGTGGGGGCCTCCAGACTACCAAATACCACCCCCCTCCGGGTCCGCAGGAGGAAACTGCCAGCCACGCCAAGGGTGGGCGTCCACCTAGGGGCTCTCTCAAACCTCAAGAGACTTTAGGGCAGAACGCGGAGTTATTCTATCTGTAACCCCTCCCCTCGAAGTCCACTGGTGGGGGCGGTGAACCTCGAAAGTTAGTGTCCCTTTTGCTTACAGGTGAGTTTTTCTCGGTAGCAGAGTTTCAAAGCATTTATCATATCCTCAAAAGCGTCTGGGATCAGGCAACCAAGTGTTCTGAACAGCCTTTGCCGCAGTTGTTTCCTGATCCTCTTACTGGTTTGGAATGTTCTCTACTCCCAGCCTGTGTGTCTAACCCATTTCTCAGTGTTAATGTGGAGAGAAAGGGATGTTTAAGATATCATTTCCCCGTCAACGCAAATGCCCTTTTAAGATTCATTAGCTGTCTGGTTTTGAGAATTTTTATTCCTTTGAAGTCCCCACCTAATCCTTTGAAGGGATTTGTTACACAGACCAAAGGAGCTGGTTAATGACTTGTCCATTTGTGCTTTTAAGAGGCATTTGTTTTGTTTTGTTTTCTTTTTTGCTTTAAAAGAATTGTGCTTTCTTGATTGAAGTCGCCCTCCCCCACCCCACTCCCAATCTCAGCCTTCTGTGGTGTTTATATACCTGGGTTTTACCCTCAGCTACCAGCGTAAAAGCTCAGCATGTTCTCATAAAACACAGGAAGTGCCATGATCCAATGAGAATATAAACATCACCGTTCAGTCTTGAAGGTTAAGACAGCAATTCTATAAGGAGCTAGGTTTGTTCTAACAAAAAACCCAGCTTCCTTAAAGCAATTCTCAGGAGAAAAGTAACATTCTTTTTAAAAAGAGTATGTCTGTACAAACAAGGGATTTCAAGGGTAGTCTATCCACTTTTTTCTTTTCTTTCCTTTTCTTTTTCAAACCTAGCATTACAACTTAGCCCTGAGTTTCAAAGCCTGGGCAACCATAGTAATACAGTAAGAGTGAATGGATGAACTGGTGCCTTCTGCCTTTTCTATCAACAGAACTTAGTCACTAAAACCTTTTATTAGAAGATAAATCTGTAGGTTACAGTTCCTTGAAGGACGTTTGCTCTTTTCAAAGTTTGTGATTTTTCAGAGATTAGAAAATTGAAACTGCAACCTTATAACACAGCAGGCAGCTACTGAAGGAGGCTCACCTACCCCATCCGCTTCACCTGTTTCCATTGAAGACACGCCCTGCTTAAAGAAGGACCAGCCGGCTAAGAAATTATTGGCACACATTTCCCCCACCTGCTGTCTTGGAAATTGTCAAGAAATTATTCCAGAAACCCAGACCAAAGTGATATTCAGATGTGATCATCGGATAGGCTCTAGGAAAATAGAAAATATTAATTTGAAGGTGAATCCCTTCAGTTATTGGCTTGGAACAAATTCCCAAGATAATGTGATTTATCATTAATTATAGGAAGATAGATAGAGCCAATATCTTCCCCTGCCCATTCCTATCTCATCTCAGGCCATCACGATTGCTCTTTTGCTTAACACTTCTGCTGCAGACTACTGTCCTGCTAGATGCTTCATTGTGTACTTACTCAAAGGGTCATGATGATCAGCAGCTCCAAATTACAGAAGCTCACCTAGGCACATGCAGACGAAACATTTCGACAGGAAGACAGCCAGAATTCATGGACACAGAGGTTTCCTCTGCCTTTGCAATCGGTGGCCCCTGCTGCCTCCCTGTGAGTAACAAGAGCAGTTCATTTTAATTCCAGGCGGTTTTGCACCAGCTAAGTGCAAATTCTCCTCTTTCACAGTTGGTTGGCAGCATCAGCATCAGGGCACCCAGTGTGGTTGAGGTTCTGTGAGTGTTTTCAGAAGCCGAGAGTGAGACCCAGGGGCTGTGGAAAGAGAAGAGATGCAATTCTGAGGTGATGCACATGCAAATACTGGAATGTTAGCTACTTCTCAGAAGGGAGAAAATCCTTGTGGATAACCTGTGCAAACAAAGAAAAGCAAGTGAGGCTTCAGTGAATTCTTAAAACTATTTAATATCTTGATTTTTAAAGAGCA
Source organism: Scalopus aquaticus (assembly GCA_004024925.1). Lineage (NCBI taxonomy): Eukaryota > Metazoa > Chordata > Mammalia > Eulipotyphla > Talpidae > Scalopus > Scalopus aquaticus. The sequence continues at coordinate 150,156 of PVIJ01000989.1, read as the reverse complement.
AAGCAGGTTGGATTTTGCCTTTCCTTGTTCTGAAAGGAGATACGCTCCTGAAGGGCCCTGCACTCTTTCTGCAATATGTGGCTTAGGTTCAGCATCCCTCGATGTTCACAGGGAGGTGTGCGCTCTACAGTCACCTCAAGCTGTCAGAGTATGTTGCAGACGCTGGTGAGCTGAGCCTCATCACTCCTAATGGGTGCTGGGCAGTGTGGGTACAGGGATGAGGTCATCTGGAAAGTCAGTGTCAGCTCGAAATCGGAGACATAGATTTATGCCCTCGGCATACTAATGGGGCAACACCCTTTGGGGATTTCACAGTTGTAACCAGGTCCATTTTTAAATCATACTAGAGTTTTAAAAAATAGATTTGTCTCTGAGGGAGGTTCAAATGAGCACTTGTTTGTTGTGACACATCAACAGGTATTAGGATTTTTTAGTGTCCCATTTGGTACTGGAATCATTTCTTCCATCCATTGGTTTTCTCTTGGCAAATAAAGTTACTTATATAAAATGTTAGTTAATTAAAGTCAACTGAAGACTAACTTTTTCATGAAAGAAACTACACCCTGGATGGAAATCTCAGAGGCTATTTAATCACCTTCCACTCTCTTGAAAATAATCATTGCCTCTCCCCCGTTTTCTTCCCTAGATCAACTTTATCCAAATCAGCTTTGCCACTGTAAAAATTTCATGTCCTTTGTAAGTGTAACAAAGCTCTCAGCCTGGGATTTTCCTTCAAGGATTCATTTGGTGAGAAGGATGGGATGTGGGATTTCTGTAAAGAAAAAACCACAAAGTAGTGAGAATTTCTATTAAATCTGAATAGAACTTTTATTTTGGATAGAGAAAGCAACCTAAAATGATCTTCAGTCACTTTGTTCTTCCTTCCACCCCTTTGCTTTTGTGAAGTTGGGAAGGAATTGAATAGGATGGCTTGGCGTTTCAGTTGGGGATTGGCGCTCTTTTAGTCCTCTGGGTAGTCTGCTGTCCCGGCAGCCCACAGCTCTTTCAGTCCTCAACCCCACTGGGGTTCAGCAGTGCCTTTAGGCCCCAGATTTGGGAGTGGGGGAAAGGGTAAATAAGAAGATAGAGAACGTGAGTAGGAGGCGCGAGTGGGAAAATGAAGGGAGACCAGAATGGCGCTGGACTGGGGATGGGGGGCGGCACCAGCCACCATGGACTTGTTACAGGCCTTGCTAAGGCCCAGCACCCTCCATCCTAATCCAAGACTGGCTGGGCCTCTCTGCAGGCTGTGCTGTCGTTTCTCGTCATGTCTCCCCACGACAAGCCACTGAAGTTCCCTGTTGGGCCTAGAGTGACTTGACTCTCCCCTTCCCCATTTCTTGCCTCACCAAGATAAGGTTGTCCTAACAGTTGGCCTTCTTTGCAGGGAGCCAGTGGATGAGGTGCTACAGATCCCCCCATCCCTGCTGACATGCGGCGGCTGCCAGCAGAACATTGGGGACCGCTACTTCCTGAAGGCCATCGATCAGTACTGGCATGAGGACTGTCTCAGCTGTGACCTCTGTGGGTGCCGGCTGGGCGAGGTGGGGCGGCGCCTCTACTACAAGCTGGGCCGGAAGCTCTGCCGGAGAGACTATCTCAGGTATCTGCCGCACAGCCCCTGGGTGCTCAGTGGGGAGGCGCACAGACATGGAGTCCGGGTCTCTCTCCCCCAAACCCTGCTGCCTGCCCAAGGTGGTCGGGCTTCTGAGGCTGAGCCTCAGTTCCCCATGCAGAAGCCAACTTGACATTTCTTCCTATGTGACAAGTGGGTTCTCAGGAATACAGTCCCCTATGGTAAAATACTACCATTTTGAAGGCCAGAGAAAACCCAAAATTCAGAATACAAGTTCCCTTTGGGGTGTCAAAAGATAGCATTGGGGAAGAATGCACAGGGAGTTTGGTCAGTTATCAGTTTAAATGTAGGTTCTTAATGCTCCCAAAGATACACCTGGGTTGCAAGTATCTTTTGAATGACTCCACTAGTGTGTGATGAGAAATTTAAGACTAGAAAGCACGTTTTCCCCAGGCTGTTCCAGTCACTTGCCTGTTATGGGGCCGAGGCCTGTCAGTTGTACCTTGAGTCCTAGCACATTGATTTCTAGCTCTTTGACCTTGAGTAAGTGGTGAAACCTTCCTGAATCTCAATTTCTTCATCTGGAAAATGGGGAGAGTAATAGGACTGAGTCCAAGGAGGAGATGGGCATTAGAAGGGAGGATCCTGTAAAGTACTTGACTAGATCCAGCAGTGGTACCCACAGATGTCTGCTTCTTGTGTAACTGACCCTCACAAAATTATAATGAACAAAGAGATGAATGAATGGGAGGGAAAATGGGAACTCTATGGCTCCCAGTGAGACAGGAGCTAAGGACATGTCTGATGCCCCAGGTCATACTATTTATATTGGCCATGGGAATTTTCCAGCAGGCAATGAGCACCTTTGCCCAGAATGTTCTAGAATCCCAGTTTCATATTATGTGCTGCGGAGGTAACTCTGTGCCCTCTACTGTCAGATCTGATAAAGTATGTAGCTGTCAGTTTTGCTGCCATCTTCCTGTGGCAGAGGGTCTGTGGGGCATGCAGCCCTAATACATCAGGGCCACCCAACCCATGAAAGCTTATTTAGACTCCAGTGCCCTTGGCCGCCGGGCCAGCTCTTGCTCCGTTACCTGCCCTCAGAGCATTTAACATTTAAAAAAAAAAAAAATTGCAGGCAATTCCACTGATGGAAGCTTGTCTGTTTACTCAGAGTCTGATGAATAAGCTTCCTCTCCTCCCCAAATTCCCTGTTAAGTCCTTGCAAATTTGGTGGTTCAGAAAAATAATCATGGTTTTCAACAATCATGATTCTAATCTTGACCAATTTTCTTTAGTTACAAGAAAATAGAACTGAGAGAAGTAGAGACGTGATTTTGCTGGCTACCAGTTTGCCAAGTCGGTGCAGAAAGCAGACGGGTAAATGATTCCCATTGGGCCCTCGACTGCATCCCTGTCAGATCATTTGAATCTTATTAAGTGAAGTGCAGATAGAGTGGGGTCAAAAGAGCCCGGCTTCTCCCTATCTCTATGGTTTTATATAACATTCAAGAATAAACGCTGTGCTGCCTGGGCTTGTTAATCTTTTCCATTTTTAAAAAGGACAGAAAAAAAATAGTCTGGGAGAACCCAATGTTAATTAACTTGTGTCTTGGTGACATGAAATAATTCTTCTGCCTGCTACATTCCTAGGCAACATGTTAATTAACTCTGCGTTAGTGCAGGCGTTTCCAGCCATCTTTTATTATTTATATTATTATTATTAAAATGGGCAGGAGAAAGCTTAAGACATGACACCTCTCAACAGAGGGGAAAATCATTTGTTACTTTAGGGATGGTCCCAAAGCTCTGGACTTTTGTTTACCTGCATTCGCAACATCTGGCTGGCCGTGTTTTGGAAAAAGGCAAGTTGGAAGAGTAGCTAAACAGGTCCAATTTAGATGGGGTTCGGCCCTTCTTCCCCCTCGGGCAGCTTCTCCTCCTGAGGTTTTCCAATGGCTGACTGGCCTTTTGCAAGTCCTTGCCAGACTCTGAGCTTCAAATATTCACAAGCCTCCCATGCAGAATGTAAACGCTGTGTCTGCTGCATTCAGTTACTTGGCACCTAATAGTAGCTGCTAGCGTCTGTGACCCCCTCAGATCCCTTTGTACCAATTTTCATCAATGTTTATGCACAGCACGTGCCTCCCACCTCCTCACTTCCCCCCTCAGAAAGGTTTTACTTTCAACAGCCAGCACCTGCCTCTGTTAGGCTCCAAGTGTGTGCAGGCCCCCAGGCCCTGAGGACCTTGGCAGCGGCTGGTACTTCCAGGAGCGCTGAGCCTGCCCTCCAGCTGGCGACAGGGCAACTTGGACTTGTACCCCAGATTTCCCTTGCCACCAAGCTAGAGCTCCCCTCTGAGTGATTCTGCCTGAGATCACAACTCTCTTACCTTTAAATCCTCGCCTCAGGCTCTGCTCCTGGAATTGGCAGCCTAAGGTGTCCATACACAGTGCGAGGGTGAATGCTCCAGCTAGACAGAGATTCTGGCTTATTCTGACTGTGAGTAGAATCTCAGAGTAGCAGAGCTGGAAGGGGCTTCAGGGTCCCCTTGCTTCATAGCTGAAGACTCAGAAGTCATTTGCTCTGGGCCTGGCTAGTTAGAGCTGATGCTGGGACCCCACAGTGTGTCCAAATGTTTGTCCTTCCTGCTCCCCACCCCATTAGCTGTCTGATGTGTGTTGTAATTTACCCCCAGCTTCCCTTTAATAAATGCTCTTCTTCCTTAAGGGTCGCACACCCCAGGCAGGTGGATTCATTCCTCACACACTGTTTTGTCAGCCATCTCTCCTTGCTCATGCCCAAACTCAACTTACTGAACAGTCAGGAAGCCAGAACTGTTCTCTACTCTGTGACCTCCAATGTGGCGCTTCCCTACAGCTCTACCATCTGCTACTTTGGTATAAAATCTTCTCCCCCTGTAATGAGTTTGCTCCCAGGTGGTGCTTTGGAAACACTCAGAGATCTTCAAATGGAGAGTGGGATTCAGAGGGAAATTAGTTGGCCCTGGCTCTAGGAATGAGCTCTCTACCCACAGACCACATCTTCTCGATTCCATTAATTTTGCCTAAATGTCTCAGAATTCGTCAACTGCCTTTATCTCCCCTGCAATCTCTCCCAAGGTACCCACCAATTAGCTGCTATTCTAAAGTGAATGAGAACTTCCAATGAGAACATTTGCCTAAAGCAGTCGTAAAGTCTTTACGTGGAAAGGATCTGTTAACATAGGCATGTTGTCACATATGTGTGACTTCCGGTAGCAAGACTGGCCAGCTGGGCATGTACCTGAGATGTATGAAAGCAGAACCAGCATTGGCTTAGCCCTGGCCCATTGGTGCTTTGCTATGCTCCCTGTCCTTGACCTTTGGTACCATGACATGCTCCATTTGATTTTTCTGACAGCCGAGCACGTTAGATGCTATGATTGCTGCCATTCCACAAGCTCAGAGGAATAGTTCTCACCAGGGTGACTCAGGTACTCAGCCCTAGTCCCAGATTCTGAATGCTAGTCTTCTGTTTCCAACACTTGTGCTATTCTACTCTTGCGGGCTGATTCTCAAACTTCAGCCCACATCAGAATCACCTGGAAATAAGCGTGCATTAACACATAGACCGCTAGGTCTCCCGACTCCCTCTCAGAGCAGGTCAATTAGGGAGGTCTGAGAATTTACATTTCTAAAAGTTCTCAGGTGATGCCAATAACACTGGTTTCAGAACTAAACTTTAAGAACCTTGGTGGTGCTGGCCCCCACCTTGTTGCACACCCCAGCTGGTAACTGAATATTGCTGGAAATGAGCAACTGATCGGCTGAGATTTAGGAGAGTCTTTTGTCAATGTGGAAGAGACGTTTCCCCAGAGATTTGTGCAAACGGGGCAGTGAGGACCTTGAATAAAGATCTCCCATGTACTGTGTCGAGATGCATTTGTCCTCCAGGTCTCTGAGGCAGGAAGAACTGCACCCCATGTTTTCTGTCCAACTCTCTGTGTGTCCCAGAAGCTGGGCCCCAGCAAACAATCATGTGGCAAGGACCCCTGTAGCATAGTGGAATCCAACAGCACCCCTTCCCACCGGTGGGATTATGACTTGATAGTCACTAACAGTGATATGATAGTCTGGGGCCTCAGAAAGATGCCCATTTTATTGCATTCTTGGTCAGTTCCCTCCAGAGTTGACTCAGCTCCTCTTCTAAAATGTTCTACCATGGACATGCCCTGCATGCGTAGCCTCTTAACACTTTTTGCTCCGCTCACGTATTCACATATTCACGTGTTCATCTAGTCTCCAGTTTATCAAACCACGGTGGATTTTTTTGGAACTATTAGGAGCTATTTCTTTGATCATACTCAGTCTAGAAGTTTTAATCTCTATGCATTTAAAATTTCATTAAAATATATCCAGTAGTTCAGGAGCTGTGTGTGTTTCATTGGATGCTTATACCATTCATGCGGTGGCACAGAAAATAGCCGGCACAAGAAGTGTTAAATCACTGTAGCTGAGGGTCTCTTCCAAAGAGGAGGGCCTGCGGTAGCCTACAGTTGGAGTGATTGCTGCAGGCAGGGAGAGACTCAGAGAAGGGACAATGGGTGACACCAGACACAAATGGCATGGACTAAACTTTGTCCCAGAGCCTTCTCTCTCTCAGAAAGGCTCTACCCCTGGGCCCAAGCCTCACCTGCTTCCTGACATCTTGGAACCCAGCTGCTGCTTGCGTACATCTGCTAGCCCTTCCTCCCAGCCTTGCTTCTGCCATTGTCTTCTTAGCTTTCCTTCCTTTCCTTTCTAGGCTTTTTGGCCAAGACGGTCTCTGCGCCTCCTGTGACAAACGGATCCGCGCCTATGAGATGACAATGAGGGTGAAAGACAAAGTGTATCACCTGGAATGTTTCAAATGTGCCGCCTGTCAGAAACATTTCTGCGTGGGTGACAGATACCTCCTCGTCAACTCTGACATCGTGTGTGAACAGGACATCTACGAGTGGACTAAGATCAACGGCATGATATAGGCCGGAGTCCCACCCCGCGGTCCCTACCCCTGGGGAAGTCACTATCTCCATGGGGTCTTCACTCACAGGCACTTGGGGATTTGACGGTGGGATGAGGCATTTCTTAGCGGACAGTAGACTCTCACTGGGCACCGACATGCAGCATCCAAGTGACATATGGAAGGGACCAGATGCAAATGTGACAAAAGGAACAGCCTTTAGGGAGAACTTACGGCCCATCTGTAGTAACTAACATGGCCAGTGAAGGAGCCCTTGGGGGGCAGCAGATGCTGTGGGTCTTCACATCTGCAGATAGGGACTTATTAGGACGTTGGCCCTTGAAAACTAACGATGTGCAATTGATTTCTTTCCTCCCTGGCTTTTCTGACAGCCTGCCCCAGTCACCCTCCTCCACACACCGGAAGGGCGGAGAGGGGAGTGGTCATCCTTTTATTCATGGCCATCCTCCCAAGGCCTTAAGCTTTGGACCCAAGAGAAAGTGCATGGAGACAGATTTCATATGAGAATGGAAGCTGCAACTTTTAACCAAACAATTATTTAAAGCAATGCTGGTGAATCACTGTTTCTAGACACCTTAGTTTTTGAGGTGAGATGCTCCACAGATTCTTTCTATACAGATGTAAATCTAAAACAAAAAGTTGCTCAACTATTTTATTATCTTAGATTATATCAAACTATTTGTTGTGTGTAGTTTAAAAAAAAACTCTGCAGACAATAAAAAAACGACAGACTAAAATGCAGTGTTGTTTATTCGATAATGACTCACAATTTGGGGTGGCAGGAAAGTGGCTTTTTATATTGTCACAGAGAAGTAAATAAGCAATTTACTTTTAGGTCAAATAAAAACTTAAGTTTATTGCTTGGGTTTATACCAGGCAGGCACGTTTCTGTATTACTAGCAATTATGTAACAGGTCATCATGTAGCTCAGAGGGATAGAATAATTAAATTGTTATTGTAAAATCTGCATTTCACTTGAGCGTTGTACAGAATGAACTGGAAGGCAAGATCATTGCCTTTGGGAAACCTGTAACCTAGAAAGGACACAAATACATAAAACAGATTCCCTTTGGGAGAGAAGGTAATTACCTAGTTTGAAATGTGGCAAAGATGCTGAGCTTGACACTTCGATTTTCCAAGACGTGTGTCTCAGGGTATTTTATGACAAGTGGTTAAGAGGACCCTACTTTGAGGATTTAAAGCAGGCATCTCTGAGTGTTTGCTTGCACCCTATTCAGGCCTCCATGAGCTGACTCAGAGCGCCACCTGCTGGTCATAATCTCTCAGCGCCCTATTTCAAGAAATGTACCAATGAATGAAAAACCTAGATGAATATACTTTCCCATTACTTCATAAAAATACTGACAAACGCCAAGAAGTCTTAATGTGTTTAAGTACCATGATGTCATAAAATGAATCACACACTACAGTTAATTAACTGATATTTCTTTAAGACCTCTATCACTGACGTTTGGTTTGTTCTTCTAGAAGAGAAATAATGATGAGTCTCTTGACCTGTATGATGCTAAAAGTGGTTGGGGAATTTGGCTGTTTAAGGTGGCCTACTTAAAGCAAGTCTAATTATATTGCATTCCAACTCCATGGGAGTCAGCAGCTGCCAAGGAGGGGACACTTGTTCTAAGTCACCAGTTCTCGAATTGTGGAGCCTGAACCAGCAGTATCAGCACCACCTGGGAACTTATTAAAAATCAAGATTTATGGGCTCCACCCCAGAGTGTGATTTGGAAACTCTGTGAATGGGGTTCAGCAATCTGTGTTTTAACAAGTCCCAAGGATGATTCAGACTCATGCTCATATTTGAGAATGCTTTCGAACATTCCCCAGTTAGGAAGAGCATGCGCTCTAAATTGTTACGAGCTCATGTTTGACACAAAGGGCAATCACTGAGTAGCTTTTCCACAAGTCAACAAACCTTGTTTACCCATTGTCTCCAAACTGAAAAATCTTACATAATTTTGTCACTCAGCTCACCAAGGTCATCTACCAGATCAATCACAATTAAATCCATCATTCATAATCAGGACAACATGAAAAATAATAATAGATTTTAGCTATGCAATTATGAGAAGTGGTGGGCAAAAATGTTAAGTGATGCTTGTTTTGGGAATGTGAATTTTATTCTTAATCCCCATGGTAGTACAACACTTGTGAGATGCAAGAAATCAGTCAACACCTTTGTCACCCTGCAGAAAGCAACAATGAACACTTTCCACGTGTCAGTGGCCGCATATTGCAGAATTGCAAATGCACAACTAGAGTCTCCATGCCAAGTCACCCCAAGAGCCCCAGTGCCTAACCCACAACTGAATTTGAGAGGAAGGCCATGCGAAGACACTTGGTGAGGGACCAGCGCTCAGTCTACCCTGATGGTCCTTGCCTGAGCCTTAACCCACGTGCCCTAGACCCACTACCCTGGCCCAACTCTTGATTCAGGAGTTTGCTGAGTGTTGCTTCGGCAACACCACACTGATAAAGAAACAGGAGTCATGGAGCGGGCTGCACAATGCAGGATGCTGCTTGAGAGCAAGATCCTGGCCTTTTTATTGACAGAGAAGGGTGAGTCAAACTGAACACTGGATTTTGGGCTTTAGGGAGGGTGAGGCTAATGATATACACCCGACTGCCACCGATGGCTCCAATCTTATGAACAAGGTGTTCCAACGATCAGTCCCTGGCGGCAAAGCACATCAGTCACCAGCCCCTCAGGCGTGCCTGGTCATATCTCGAGATGTAGACCCATTGGTCCAGGGCGCTCAAGCATCCTGCTCTTGTCTAACTTGAAAGGAGCCTTGTAGGCAATACCCACAGCAGAGACATTTTGCTTCTTCCTACCTCATTCATGTCTCTGTCCCAAACCAGCTTCCCTTACTGTAGTAGAACCACTACTTTTGAGGGAATCTTGGAATCCTACAGTGTTAAAATAGAGCCTTAGCTAGGAACTTTATCATCTGGAGACCCGGATGGAGTTACAATGTTATGACTTCGTTTTCTTAGCAACTTCGGGGCACTGACCATGTGCCAGGCACTACTGGAGGTACTTTACAAATATTACCTCCTTTAATCTACACAACAATCCTAGATGGCAGTTTCTACTTATTGTCCTCTGCATTTTGCTGCCAGGGAAACTGAAGCACAGGCAGGATTAGTAACCTGTCCTAGGTCTTCGGCTGATAAATGACAGAAGTAGGCTGTAACCATGGCCCTCATCCTGGTGCTCTGTTACCTTTCTCTTAGAAACCTGAAACTCAGGTTTCTCATCTACAAAACAGAGACAATATCTTTCTCTCTAGCTTATTTCAAAATATTTGAGTTCACTCTAGCCAGAAAAAAACCAAAGCACAATACAAGATCAGCACAGCAATAAAGATAAGTAAAGAGTACTATTAAAACACAGATAAGGGAACAAATAAATCAGCCCAGGGGTGACAGTCTGGGGGTAAAGAGTAAGTGACATTTGAAATGACCTTGGACCACAAAGGAGGTTACACAGACAAGGGCAAGACTCAGAGCCTTGGCCTTGCAGAGCAAGTAGTAGGGTGAGCCCAGAGCTTCCCTGGAGATGGTGGTGGCAGTAACGGGCATTGGCTGGAGAGTGGCTAGGGTGGGAGGTGAAAGCATTTAAATTCTGGTTCTGTTATTTTCTGGTGGCGTGACCTCTGATTCTCAGTCCCCTTATAGGATGTTACTATTGGGTCAGGCACAAGATCTGGATGCAGTGACTATTGCTGATTTGACATTGAACCTTCTGCTCTAGCCCTTCCTCTTCCAGTTTGCAGCCTCTTATCCAGTGGTTCTCAAATTCTAGTGCGCTGGAGTGTCCTGACTAATAAAAGAGGTTATCAGTCTGCAGGCTCCTGGGCTGGGCTACAGATGCACAGAGCCAGGGTCATGGATGGGGCGCAGGGGTCTACAGGCCTGCAAGCAACCCCCTCCTTTGCTGGTGCTGTCTGTGCAGGGTGTTTCCTGGCTTGGATAAGCTGTGAATTCTTGAGTTCCTTGAGGGCAGAGAGAGTGTCACCCACTTTTCCCTGTGACCAGGCCCTAGCGCCTGCCTGGCACCTGCTGGGCATTCATGTGTTATGGAAATGATTTGTTGACTCTCCTCTCAGCTTCCACAGCATTTCTTGCCCTGAATACTTTCTTTGATTTTCAACTTTGTTCTTTTCTTTAAAATTTCATTTGGTAAGGAGGCCTTATCTCAAATTAGCCTGTGTATTCTTTATCATTGCTTACAACAATTAGGCTAATGTTTTGCATATGGGAAAGAAAGAATAAATATTTAAGGGATAGATAAGTAAGAGGAAAGGGCTGGTGAGTAAGTAAGGGAAGTGAGGTTTTCCAAAATGTTGAGACTGAATGGCAAATAGAAATCAAAATAAGAAGCAGAGACTCCAGAAATCTTGGGTGGGAGGCAGGGAGGTAGAATATGAACCTGGGACATTTTATTATGCCAAAATGTACGGAAGTGCTAAAAAAATTATATAAACATGTCACAAGAAGTCAGATTGAAGGGGCTATTAACAGTCAAATCAGGGACAGTTTGTCTACCAAAATAATTAAGGGTAGTAATGAGTTACATACCACTGGGGGAAAAAATAAGTATTCGTGAGCTTATATCAATAATAAATAAATGGGGGGAGGGAAGACTCTTGCTTGTAGCAGAGTCTCGAGTGTCAACTGGTAAATTAAAGAGAGTGTAGGGGTTGGAAAATCATCATTTACAACTATCAGCGTTAAATGACAACACCAAGAAAAATCGTCGATAGTTACTAAATTTCAACAAGGAGCAGGATTCTTGGGTGGTCTTCAAGTGCCCTCCCAGCTGCAAGGAGAAAACCAGTCATGACACGGGAGAACTGGACACGTTGGCCATGTGGTCAGTGAGGGGCAGATGGATACTGTGCCTCCAGATGCGACACCCTGAAGGACACAGCATCACTCTTTAATATTCCGCCTGAGAATGCATTACCTGAATCTAATTATGAGGCCAATTCTTGTCTCAAAATGATAAAACGTTATATTAAAAGGGGGAGGGAGGGAGTGATCTCAATTCTTCCAAAATGTCAATGTCATCAAAGACAAGGACAGGTTGTAGGAATGTCCCAGATTTTTTTTTTAAAGATTTATTTATTTATACATACAAGCTGGGGTGCAGGCCAGAGGCGTGGCGTGGCAAGAGAGTTCACCAGAGACAGTGGGGAGCAGAACTGGCAGATCAGAAATACACTGCTGAGGGGAGCAGCGGGCGAGGCAGGAGAGGTCTGCGGGCCATGTGGGAATCTCCCTGGCTGGGCGCCAAACTCGCATGTGCGCTGCCACAGCTCCACAGCGCAGTACTCAATCGCTGTGCCACCAGGGAGGCCCAGGAATGTTCCAGATTAAAGGATACCTGACAACTAAACCCAATATCTGGCCCTCTACTGATCCAGCACCAGAGTGGGGGAAATGCTGTGTAAGGCATCACTGGGTCTTTTGATAAAATAAAAAAATTAATGGGTGGATTAATTCAAAGTAATTCAAATTGTTAAATTTAAGGAGATTGATAGCTACGTTGTAGTTATGTAAGAGACGATCCCTATTGCTGGAAAATAAATATACACTGAAATATTTAGGAGGAAAGGGTCATGACATGTAACTTATTTTCAAGCAATTGAGAAAAAAAGTATGTATGTGTGTGGAGAGTGAAAGAAAGTGAAAGCAAATAAGCAAAAATGTTAATAGGCAAATCCAGGTAAAGTATATACAGGTGTACTATTTTCATTCTTGCAACTGCTCTATGTTTTTAAAACTGTTTACAAATAAAATTTTTTTTCAAAGCTCAGTAATCTTGACTTTTTCTTGCTCTGGGCTTTCAGTTTAATTAGGAGACGCACAAGAAAGAAGATAAGAAAGAAAAATACAGTTCAGAATTCAATGACCAAGTACTGCTTGTCACAATTTTATTGTACTTTTGACCTTAGAAATAAAGAATATGTCTCAAGCAAGCAAGTCCCCCCAAACACACACACACACACACACACACACACACACACACACACACACACACACACACAATGTGAGATGTGTTTAGGAGGGTTCACATAGTGCCAATTTCTAATGCATCTTATTTCTCAAGCTTATAAGATGAGCTTAGTACAAATTCTGCATTTCCTTTGTAATTAGGATCAAGATTTAATCATCTGCCTCTGAAATGTGTGTCTGATAGAACCATGAACCTAAGCTATAACATTTTGTATGTAGATCTAAGAATTGAGTCAAAAGAAGTTTCAAAGCACTAAAGTCACTTCCGTTCTCTGCCAGTGAATATGAATTAATTCTCCTGGAAAAATCATCATTTCTCTGAGTTAATAGAATCTTTGAAGCTGAATCAAGTCAATTTCCATTGTCACATTCTGAAGCTTTTGAACTGGGTGCACTGAATTGCCCTATTCAATGGGCACCTTGAAGATGACTTTGTGGTGGTCCTAAGAAAACAGACAGCAGCAGCATCCATGAGTGCAGCCTTAAGACCCCAACCCATTCATTCCCGTGACTTAATGAACAGCTTAAGGTAAATGCTACCTTTAGACACATATTAGGTAAATTAGATATGAAGGCAATGTCATGTGATAGAACATTGAATTGGAAATAGGAAACTTGATCTGGCCACTAATTAGGGATATGTCTTTGAGCAGACCTCAGTTTCCTCATTTGCACAATGAGGAACTGATTATAGATTATTCCTAGGAATTTGCCACTCAACATTTGATTTGCAGACAGGTAAGTATGAAAATTGAGACTAAGAGCTTCTCCTAGCCAGTCTCCTAGATGCCCAGAGTGATTCTCACCTCAAGGTTTCATGTGCTGTGAATCTCTGCCCACATCAAATTGGGCTAACCTGTCCAACAGCCAATGGGCTATTGCAGAGATGACAGGGTGTGGCTGAGGATGGGTCATTAAGGACACTGTGACTTCTACTCTGCTGTCTCATAGATCACCTTCTCTGGAGAAAACCAGCGGCCCTACTATGAAGATACTCAGACAGCTCTACGTAGTACAGAGGACTCCAGGCCTCTTGCCAATGGTCAGTGCTCATTTGCCACTCACAAAACTGAGTCATCCAGCCCCAATCAAGTCTTTGGATGACAGCAGCCCTGGCCTACACCTTGACCATCACCCCATGAAAAGCCCCCAAGCCAGAATGAGTTAACTATGCTGCTTCTGAATTTCTGACCCACAGAAATTACATAAGACAAATTATTGTGGTTTGAAATTTCTGAATTTGAGGGCAATTTCTCATGCAATAAACATAACAAACTTTTATAGCAATATGAAGGCATAATTTAATGTCTGTTGAATCTAATGATAAAAAATTGAGCTTTCATTTTGTATGCCTTTTGATTTTCTCATTTTCCAGGCATTCATTTTTTATTGTATCTTATAAAAGTATCAGTCCTTAGGGGATAAATTTTTTTTTGAATGGTCCTATTCCACTGAGAGTGTGAAAAGCTCTGATTAAAATAATACATTCTTAAAGCTGAAAACACTTTTTGAAATTATCCAGTCCAACTTCTTACCAATGAACAAAATATCTTACAGCCTTTTCTATAATTTTCCAGCAATAAAGTTCAGATTCTTAGTAGCATTTTATTATCACCATTGTTATTAAACATGCCTTTCATTGAGCATTTGCCATGCTCAGGCACCTTACTAAGCATTTCATGGCCCTTACCCTCTGCAGTAGATACTTTTATCCCAATTTTACAAAAGAGGAAAGTGAGACTCACGGTAAAGCCTGGACTTTGATTGACTCAATCATCTGATTCCAGACCCATCATATTACCTTTAGCTTCCATCATTTGTTTATCTCTAATAAGCTTCCTTTGATACAACCAAGCAACATGTTTTCTCTGACATTCAAAAATTGCCTTTCCACTTATTTTAAATACAAAGAGACTGTATTAAAATCCTAATATAGCCACCACCCCCCTCAAAAAAAAGCCAATTTTCCTGTTTGCCAACTTGGGCTTTTAAAATTGCATTTGATTTACCTGATAAAATGAGATGTAACAGAAAAGATCGACTTTTAGAGACAAATGGGTATGGGTCCAGTTCTCACCAGTCTTCTCATCTGTAAAAGGGGGTAATGATACTTACTTTAGCATGTTATTGCAAAAATAATGGGTAATTCACATAAATCAGTGAGAACAGTTCCAAACACTCATGCACGCATGCTTGCATTCAACAAACATGTGTGGCGTTCTCCTACGGGATAAGCATTGTTCCTGGGAGTAGAAGTATGAGAAAGAACAAGACAGACCTGAACCCTGTTACCATGGCCTTAAACTCTAGAGGAGGAAAGAGGAAAAGTACACAAGAAATGGGCAAGCTTATTTCAGGTAGCGATCAATGAAATGAAGAAAATAAAATAGGACAATATGATAGAAAACAAGTAAGTACAGAGTGATTGTTCATTTTGAATGGGGGTTTGGTAGTGGTCCTGGAAAGTCTTGGTGAGGAAGTGACTTTGAGCTAGAACCCAAATGAGAGGAAGGATCCAACCATATAGACATTTGGGAAAAGAGAGACCAGACAAGTGTAAATGTCTTAAGCCAGGAGCAAGTTTGGGGAGATCAAATAACACCAAGAGGTCCAGAATAGCTGGAGAGAAAAGGTGCTCTTCCAGGCTAGATCTTGGAGCCTGGATCTTCACTCTGGATCTTGTAGGTCTGAAGATAAATTCAGATTTTACTCTAACTGCAGTGGCAAACTTTTGGAATCTTTGAAGCAGGAGAGTGACTTACTGCTGTGATGAGTGTTTTAAAAGATCACCCTGGCTAAGTGTGTGTTTAGGACTGCAGACAGACCAGCTGGGTGCCCTTGAAAAATCCAGCTGAGCGTAGCTCGGCCTAGAGTGTTTACAAAAAAGATGAAAAAAAGTCAACAGGGTCTTGCTGGTGGCGCAGCAGGTTAAAGCGCCGCGCTCTGGAGCTGTTGGCAGCAGCGATGCGAGCTTGATGCCCAACTGGGGAGATTCCCACATGGCACGGCAGACCTCTCCTGCCTTGCTCGCTGCTCCCCTCGGCAGTGTACTTCAGTCGATCTACCTGTTCTGCTCCCCGTTCTGTCTCTGGTGAACCCTCTCACCACCCCCACGCCACTGGCCTGCACCCCAGCTTGTATGCATAAAAAAAAAGTCAACAGATTAAAAATATATTCAGTAGCTCAACTGGCTTAGCAGACACTAACAATGATGACTTTATTATTATTACTACTAGTAAACTAACACTAATAGGGACTTCTTCACTATCTGAGGCACTCTTTTTTATTGAAGAAACATGGTCTTCTCGGGGTTTATTGTGATGCAATTGGCTATATTGTCTGAAGTTTTACGTGCTTAGTGTGACCAAGGATAGGAGCTACTGAGTAAAGAAAACTTCATTCGAATATAGATAAAACCTTTCCTCTATTACCTGGTGATTGAAGAAAAAAAGATATTTGGTCTTAACTCCTGGGGACTTGGAGTCATTAGGAAAAAATGACACTCAGGCCCTGCCTTATAATGAAACCATGGTGAGCAAATGATCAAATCCAGCAATACCAAACAGGGGACCATGAGAGCAGTCAGACCCAGCTGAGAGCAGTCAGACCCAGTTGAGAGCAGTCAGATCCAGTTGAACGCAAAGAATGAACAAAATCGAAACTGGAAAATGCTCAGTTTGGGCAAGATGGTGGCCTAAAGATAACCTATAACACCTATACATGCTGAACAAGATAGATCCAAGTGATTTTCAGTACAAGATTAAGCTGCAGGAAAAACAAAGATAGAAAAGTTTAGTTCCACAAATAATTAGAGGTTAGAAAAATTGCACAAAGACAAAGAAACCAAGATGTCCTGGGGGAGTTGCTGGTCATTACATCCTGGCTCCAGACTGTAATAGGAGGTTGCTGGGAAGCAAAAACATACACAACAGCGGAGAGAGCAAAGGGCTGTAGCCGCAGTGAAAGGGTGGACTAGAAAAAGATCTGTCTACAGGCACTGGGAGATATCAAGGAAGTCATCTTTGCTGGGACTCTGCATGAGAGAGAACTACAGTTTCTCCTGAGAACTGAAAACCTCAGACCTGTTTCTTACATAGGTTCTGATTGTATAATAAATGTGTAGCCCAGGATATTATCATCAAATTTTACACTGGCTGGGGCCTCCTTGGTGGCATGAGGGGTTAAGTATCAGCCTATGAAGCCATCCAGAGGCACTGCAACATGAATTCGATCCAGGCCAGGGAGCTTCCCACATGGCGCAGCAGACCTCTCCTCTCTCACCCACTGCTCCCCTCAGCAATGTATTTCAGTCACTCTAGCTGTTCTGCTCCCCACTCTCTCGCTGGTGAATCCTCTCACCACCACCCCCCACCACACACCTCTAGCCTACACCCCAGTTCTTGTATGCATAAATAAATAAAACTAAAAAAAATTTACACTGGGCCAGTAGTTTGGCCTCCTCTCCCCACCTACCCCTCATCCCACCAACTTTTTCTAAAGGGACATACAATGCAGGACTTGGGCAGTTTCCTCGGAAAAATAAATCCTTCCTCAAGATGAGCTTAAAATAACAGACACACCAAATGAAACACACGGCATGTGATGATAGCATCATTCTCCCAGTGAGCCAAGGTCAGAAAATAAACACACAGATACATTCTATCAAAGACAGATTTAAGCAAGAACAAAAAGAATTTTGTTTTTCTAGAAAGAGGAACTAAAGAACTGATATTAAAAACTCAACAAATGGAGTAAGCAGTAGGACAGCTGAATAAGGAATTAGTGAGCCAGGAGACAGAGTTAAGAAAATTACTAGAGTTAGATTAAGAAAAATGGATGTTAGGACAACCTGTATTTATTCTATAGACGAGTATCCAGGCATAGAATGACTGATAATTTGCCATATTTCTTTTTAAATGCCTTAGGCACACTTACAGAAGTTCTCTGGAGAAATAGAAACAAGAGGAGGTAGTGTGTGTGTGTGTGTGCATGTGCGTGTGTGTTTGTATGTGTGTGTGTGTGTGTGTGTGTGTGTGTGTGTAGATGTGGAGTGAAAGGCCCCTGGGAACAGAGAGCACACTAAACAGACACTAATGAAATATAATTTCATTTTCTTAGAGAAACACTTTGGAATTGAAACAGGCATAACTCTAGATGATTTCACGTGGCTATTCTGGTTTAGAACCAATTTTCCCTTTTTCATTCCATGAGGAATTCCTGATCGTGAATGAAAATGGACATTTAAAAAGGTTGTATTCCCCATCCCAGTCAGAGCAAGAAAAGAAAAGAATTCTCTTCTCATGCTTCCTAATAATTTTCTTGTCCTGGCACATAAAGAATAGAATGCCACAGTGATTGGAGAAAGCTTCATGTGGACCAATAGCCTTACTAAGGATGTTGACAATGCAGACCCAAGAGGAACCCTTTTTGGGCACACTGGGTTTTCATGGACACAAAAAAATTCCCTTGATCCAGGAGCAACAGCTACAAATGAAGCAATTGCTAACCAGGAAGAATATTGGTCTACGTACTGGCCAGTTACAGTCTTAACTCTTCAGCAAGAGCCCTTGAAGTCAATCGGAAGACCACATTGCCAGACAGTTTTTATGGAAGTGATCCTGTAGCACTGCTGAATTTATCTTTGCTCACTGGTGATTGGCTTAATGCCTTAAGGTTGGACCCTCAATTCGTGAATCCAGGAGAAAGACTGGATTTGGGTATGATGATGGATTGCTATCCACTCATGACCCCTTCTGGACTGTGCACAACCTACTTCCATAGCAGAACCAATACAGCTCATAAATTATTACTTCTAACTCTAAAATTGAAATGATAATCCCTACCTACCTTCTTTGCAGGAAGCATTAGAACAGTAAGTACCTGTCGCATAGTCAAGGTTACACTACATAAATGCTTACAATCATTATTTGCATGTTCACATTGACTCATATGAAGAATCCAGATGTTAAATTTGAAAAATTCATCTTAAAAGAGTGTCCTTTTTGTCAAAAATATAGTCAAGACACCTGGGAATGTTGTCAATACTACTATTGGTAATAAATTGTCAAACAAGATAATAGAATCAGGGAACTGGAGACTTGGAGGGGAGAAACTAACACTTTCCATTTCTAGATGGAGAAAAGAAGACCCAGAGAAAGAAAGCCACAATCGCAAACTTGAAATCTTGCCCAATAATTTATAGTCCCAGAATGATATGCCATGGATAAAAAGGTTGTTGTTGTTTTTTAAGTGTTTCAGAAAAAATAAGCACTACAGACAAGAGGTAGTGTGAGTACTATATTTCGGCACATAAAATCCAAATCTTCTTATCGTCTCCCCTAATGGAAATGACAAGAAGCACAAGCAAAATGCCGTGTGATTTGAAAGATAACAGGACCCAGCTCACCAGATCTCCTGTTATTACTGATTGAATCCTCCCAGCTATTATACCTCGGAAAAATACTAACGTGTTCAGCCAACAAAGACAAATATAAAAGAAGAGGAAGCAAGGGGTGCTGTGCATTGCAATGCCACCTGATATTCAAATGTGTCCTCCTGAGCTGTGTCTACGTCAGTATCATTTTTTTAAAGAGACATATCAGTTTCAGTCAAGGTTTTTATTTCACTTTCCCCATTCTTCACTGCCCAGATGAAAGGGGGAAAAACAAAAAGAATTACCAGCTACATTACTTTTTAATTTAATGTCCTTGAGTAAGGACAATAACAAGGAGACACATTAGACCTTTCAGGGAGATCAGCAAATGGAGAACAGTAGCCAGTGCAGCTTCTTCCATGAATATGGTTGCAGCAACTGATCTGCCCTCCCTCTCTCAAGGTAATGCTTTGCTTCCCATTGTCATTGCATCTCGGAATCAAATTATTTGAATTCCAGACACATTGACAGCACACTGAAGGGCCCCTGCCAATTTTTGCAGCTTGCTTGGAAAAGAGCACGGCAAAGCATCACTCATTTATACGACTCCCAGGCTCCTGTTGTAAATTCAGCACGCAGGAGGGCGTGCAGGTGCAGCCTTTCAGTTTAGTGCTCTAATCCTGTAACCCTTTACCACCAACTCCTTCCCCTAACGTGTGCAAAAATAAATAAATAAATACCCACACCAGGTCTTCCACCCCTTTGAGCCTCTGTTAGTACAGATGGAAGCCACACTCCTGGAGCTGTTTTGCCTCATTCAAGCTTAGGGGGGCCGCCCCAAAGCATAACACACTGAACAGTTCCCATAGCCACCCACCAACATTTTCATACAGATGAAGTCTGGTTAAAGTGAGCATCTGTCTTCCAATAGTGAAACAGCTGATTATGGCCCATCTCTTGTTGGGATAGGAGGGAGCCATTAGCAAGGGTGTTTTTGAAGGTTTTTTAATGACCCGGGGGGCAAAATCTCATGACATAAATGGAAAAAAATCTGTTTTATCGTCCCCACATTCCGTATTTTATAGATGCACGGAGGTATGCATATTCAATTTAGAAAAAAATACATCCACATTAACAGTGATGTTTTCTTCTTTATCCTTTTCTATATTTCCTAAACCACACAGGTACTACTTCTATATTCAGGAAACTAAATGCTGCTTATAAAGAAAATGTTCAAGGACATTTTTTAAATGATTTCAAAGGTCCACTACACAGAACCCTGTTTTTCTTAGTACCATGGGGATCCTAATCATCTTGTATTTGGAACCTGATTATATTTTGATCCTTTTAATCACATGAGGCAGGCATGTCAGGATATCAAAACCCTGAGACCAGACACATGGGTTCACGGATCATTTTATTACTTATTAAATGCAATACCCAAACCAGGTTACCACTACCCCATTGGACATTATACACAAACTTGAAAAAGCTATCCTTTCCTCCAGTTAAAAAAAAATTTTGTTATTTCTTAATAAAATCAATTATTAAACAAAAGCAATAATTCTACCTAAATTACACATAATTACAACACAAAATAATGGCAAATTCAAATTGAATTATAATATGGAAACAGTCACTTGAATCTAATAATTTGTTGTAAAATAGACATCTCGTCTATCAAAAATTAGTTTTAAAATATCAAAAAGAATTCTTTTTGAGGGCTGTAATGATTACTTTTCTTTTTTTATTTTTTTAAAAAATATGCATACAAGCTGGGGTACAGGTCAGAGGCGTGGGGTGGTGAGAGGGTTCACTAGAGACAGAGTGGGAAGTAGAATAGGCAGATTGACAGAGATACACTGCTGAGGAGAGCAGTGGGTGAGGCAGGAGAGGTCTGCCGTGCCATGTGGGAATTTCCCTGGCCGGGCATTGAACTCGCGTCCCTGCTGCCAACAGCTCCACAGCAAAGCGCTTAATCGCTGCACCACCAGGGAGGCCCTATAATGATTACTTTTCAAAGCTTAAGTTCATGTTTTACACAAATGTTACCAGATTGGCAGTCTTACGATACTGTGGATTTACATTGGTTTTAACACATTTAATTTTGAGATGTCACATTCTTACCCAATTGACAAAAATCAATTATACCTTTAAATTTACAGTTATTTGGGAATGGATCTGATAAATAGCTGTCACAAAAATATTGAAAATATTTATATATTTTTTATATATTACACATCCCACTAAAATAGTTGAATATTTTTGTGAGATAATACTATATTAGGGCCTCCCTGGTGGCACAAAGGGTTAAGTCTCAGCACTATGAAGCAATCAGCAGCTACTGCAGTACCAGTTCAATCCTGGGCCAGGGAGATTCCCACAGGGCACAGCAGACCTCTCCTATCTCACTCACTGCTCCCCTCAGCAGTGTATTTCAGTCAGTCTGCCTATTCTGCTCCCCACTCTGTCTCTGGTGAATCCTCTCACCCACCCACACACACACCTCTGGCCTGCATCCTAGTTCTTCTACACTAAATAAAGATAGTATTATTGTTGCCAATTAGAAAAAGAAATAGAGTTTGCATCATAGGTGAATTGTGGAAATAACATTTGAAATGAATCTTTCTCTTCTCTTTATGTTATTACATTGGAGAAGGGGGGGTCAATGTCAAGAAATTGCAATTTGTTGAGCAGCAATCATATTTTTTGTAATTATCATAAACTTATTTTTCTTCAAAGATTTTCTTAGCCTATTATATGCTTTTAAAAGAATGATATATGTTGTCTTTTCATTTCCGTGTAATTTTTTTATAACATTAGTTTTATCCTCACTCCATATTTGTACTGAGTGAAGCATTTTAGAGAGGATTTTTTCAAAGTAATACTTTTGACTTGCATTTTTGAATCTATATTTTTATTCATATCATCAACATGCATTGTATACTCCCCTAATTAAGTTTTAGTAGCAAGATGGCAGCTAATCAATTTTCTCATCTCATATGCAACAATGTTTTTAAATTTTATGTTCCATAAATGCATTTTCAATACACACAAACATTTGGTTGAAGCAAGAAGAGTAATTATATAATATCTCAGATGATAAAAAAAAGATACTATCAAAACTGATTTTTGCCACATCGCTCAATAAAAATCACAAAGAAAATACAAAACAAAAAATATAGAATGCCCTAGAATTTTTTTGAGGTCCTTTTGTTGCAATCCATCATGTTGTTTACATAAACTTGTGGTATTGCTTATACGGCTTTTCTTTAGATTCAGTTTTTGGAAGTAGTCTTGTGAAAATGTGTATATACTTTCATCTTGTCATCTACTAGACAACCCCTGTCCAAAGAGTCACATATGAAATGCTTATTGTTTGTAAAACCACAAATCTAATAACATTATCTGTTCTATGGCTTATACCAGAGGTCACATCAAAAATAACTCAGCAATACCTTTTGGGTGTGGCAAATAAATAGCAGATGATGTGAAGTGCAATAAGAAACATAAAATATTAAATCAGCCAGTGCACTAATAATAACAGGGAATTTTAAAAAATGCTCACCCATTAGCATAGCAATTCAAAAAACATTTTTCTTGTTTAGAAATAGAAATATTTTTAGATGACATTAGATGTAGTTTTGGTTTTGATTATTAACTCATTTTTCCTTTGTGCAAGGAAGCACCACAAAATATATGAAGCCACTTAAGACAGTTTACTGCCATCTGTCGGGAAGTTGTAATAAACATACAAATCACCCATCTTCATAATAAATAATAACAAGCATACAAAAGTGTTTAGAATAATAAAGGTATTGCTGATGTGAATGGTGTCCTCTTAAATGAGGAACAAATGTGGTGTGCAGAGTCCAAAGGAAATAATATGTGTCTGTTCCAATCCCAACTTCACCCAGTGCTGCAGGGTTTCCACGTGCTGGGCACTGGGCAGGGACCCTGGGAGGTGCAGGTGTCCCTCAGGGGCACCTAGCGGCCAGGGCCCGGCAGAGATGCACAGAACGCGCCTGGGACCCTCCCAGCACCGCCAGCGCCACCTGCCGGACATTGCGGGTTTCTTCGTCGTGGGCGAAGGTGGGACTGGAGGGGTCTATCTGGGAGTGACCCGGAGCGAGGGTTGGTGAGCTCAGATGGTGCCCTGGAGCACGACTTCTCCTTCTTTCCTACCTCCCCCAGTCCCCCCAGCCTGGCTGCCCGCACCGGGGGACTCCAGGCTTGCTAGTCTGGAGCCAGTCCTGGACCAAGCCCTTTCCTAGGAGCCAGGGAAGAACACACCACCCAGGAGCCCCGCAGCACTGCAGGGGGATGGAGTTTCCAGGTCAAAAATAGAAACAAGGACTTGTTCTCCACAAGAGACAACCACTCAGACCGAGTACACCTCCCCACCACCTGACCCGGAAGATCTGGAGAAAGATTTTCCAAGGCTCTCAGACTGTAAGATGGTAAGGAAGGCGGGGAGGGGGGAAAGGGGGAGGGGGGGAGGATATCCAGTGAGATGTAGGCTCACATTCTTCTCCCCAGACTCTCTGGCTTCGGTGTCAAGGCTGGATGTCCTCTGCTGGTCCAGTCCCATCTGCCCTGTGTCCCCAAGGTGAGGGGAGAAATCCTGTCCTTCTGTCCTTCTGTCCCCACAGTGCCTTCATCAGTCCTCTGACCACCTGGATAGTCTTGGAGGTCAAGTTCCCCCTGAGGTGTCTTTCTGCTGACTTGTTTTGCTTAGCATAATCCTCTCCCGTTCCAGCCATGTTGTTGCAAATGGCAAGAGGTCATCTTTTTTATAACTGTGTATATTCCACTGTGTATATATACCACATCTTCAAAACTCACTCCTCTGTCATTGGGCACGGGCTGTTCCATAACTCGGCTATCATAAGCAGTGCTGCGGTGAACACAGGCATGTATACATCCCTTTATTTTAGTGTATTTGCATTCTTTGGGTCCATACCTAGGAGTGGAATTACGAGATGGTATGGTAGATCTATGAGTATGAGTATGTTGAGGAACCTCCATACTGTTTTCCATAGGGGTTGGAGCGTCTTCATTCCCCATAACAGTGTACAGGAGCCGGTCCAGGGCCAAGCCTTTTCCTAGGAGCCAGGGACGAACACACATCCTTGCCAGCACTTGCTGTTTCTCTTCTTTTTGATATGGGCCATTCTCACAGATGTGAGATGGTAGCTCATTCTGGTTTTTATTTGCATTTCCCTGATGATAATTGACAATGAGCCTTTTTTTATGTGCCTATTGGCCATGTTTTCTTTGGAAAAGAATCTATTTAGCCCTTCTACCTATTTTTTTTTTTTTAGTGTTTCTTTACCTTTTCTTTTATATTGTTGAATTGTGTGTTCCTGGTACATCTTGGATATTAGTTTTTTGTCAGATGTGTTTTCTGACAAATATGTTCTCCCATCCAGTAGCGTGTCTCTTTGTTTTAATGTTAGTTTCTTTTGCTGACAACACTCCCTTTTGATCAAAAACTTTCTCTCCCTGTTGCAGCTATATTTGAAGTACATGAATACCATGTTTTAGGTTCTTAGACATGACAATTAAAAATTAGGGGGAAGGCAGGGAAAGCCCTGTGGGGGTCAGGTAGTGAAGGGTCGTGGCTGGGGTGGCAGTTGCAATAGAATGTGAAGGTCCCCAGAGATAGCTAGAAGGCAGCCCGGATCATGGAGGGGGGATGTGGGAAAAAGACGCTAGAGATGAAGCAAGGGCAAAAATTCAGAGGTAGGAAGAAAGGATAAATAATAGTTTGCTGAACAGAAATAGGGAAATTGGGAGGGGATATGATCTGAGAGAGAGTTTAATCTGCCTTAACTGTACTTGAGGCAGGGAGGGGCCAAGGGAACGGGCTTCTGCCTTCTGATATCACGGTCTGGTGAAGGAGACAGGAAAGAAACTAGCCTGCAAGACTGAGTGAAAGAAATTCAATGACAAAATGGCAAAATCACGTTGCTGGATGCCAGAGGAAGGGGTTTGAAGTAAGTGTGGGACACTCTGATCCTGGGGTGAAGGGAAGTCATAGGAAGTGTCTGGCAAGCTCAGAGGTGGGAGGTAGGATGGGAACTGAGATTAAGGGAATAAATACACAAAACTTGGTGAGTAAATGAAGCAGGGAAAGGGAGAATTGCTTCGATACTGGCTTTGTCCTGCTGCTGTGTCTTCTTGACTGCTATCACCTTCTCTGTGCCTTAACCCTGCTACCTGTTGAATGGATACTATTAAACTATACCTGAGGTATTAATTAAGTAAAATGTGGGGAGTGTGGCTGGTGCCTGGTCAGGGTTCAGTGGAGGCTAGCTG
The DNA here is from genome assembly GCA_004024925.1 of Scalopus aquaticus. NCBI lineage: Eukaryota > Metazoa > Chordata > Mammalia > Eulipotyphla > Talpidae > Scalopus > Scalopus aquaticus. The sequence goes on along the minus strand of PVIJ01000989.1, from coordinate 124,839 downwards.
ATGCAGCTGTGGGTACACTGGAGGGAAAGAAGTAGCTGGAGGGGCTGTCAGCTGCTCTGAGGCCATGCACTATCACATAAGCTTGGGGAGGAGAGGGTTTAAGGAGAATGGGGTCGGGACGCTATGGGGAACACAGATTGAGCACAGGAACGCATTCCTTCCTTAAGGAACTGTGATCAGCTCACATTTACAGAGGAGGAAACTGAGGCGCAGAGTTATGTAGATGGAACTTGAATCTACGCTCAGCCCAAACAGCCTATGTGCCCACGTTGCCCCTGAGGAGCCTCCAGAGAGAGTGGGGTGAAAGTGAGGAGGGGTCTGCCTGCATGGGGGGAAGGAGTGTGGCACTGAGCACTGAGCTACAGCCTGGTATCAGAGCTGGGAGAGAGCAAATGGTGATGTAATCACTCTTCTGAGAACTTTGGCCAAGGAGGAGGTAACAGTTTGGGGGCACAAAAGTGTCATATGGGGGTTATTCAAGAGCAGGAGTTGTATTCAAGTAGGGAGGCAACAAAGAAGGGGATACTGGAGAGGCTGTAGGCTGCCACAGTGGAGAAAAGATCTTTGGGATGCTGAAAGAGCTGAAAGAGTTGAAAGGACCTTAATTCTGGACAAAAGAGGAGACTTTTATTACTGGGCGGCACCACTGCCCACTCTGCGGGGCGACAAGCTGAACCCGGCCTTGAGACACAAGCACCGTAGGACACATGCAACTGGAAACCTCAGCATTTGAACAAGGACTTGGGGAGGTCAGGGGAGAGAAGGCAAGCTGGGTCTCTGCTGGGAGTCAGACCACCCTGCCCTCTGTCCATCCGCACCCCCATCTGTCCAGGCTGTCCATGAATTGTCAGAACAACTGAAGTCTCACGATTTAACAAAACAATGATGCCATCTTTACTGAGGCGACTCAGTCTGTGGGGGAAACCAGCAGGTGGACAAGGCTGTAATTGGTGAAGTGAAAGATGCTGTCAGCTCCACCTCCGAGAAGTCACAGAGCAAGAGCAAGGTCTGAGCTAAGAGCTGAAGAAACTGGCTGTGGGAGGGGTGAAGAAGGTGAAAGGTGGCTCACAGAGTCAAACGACTGGAGGAAAGGAAACAATACTCTCCAGAAACTGAGTGACACTCACCCTGCAGGGCACAAAGGTGGGGGGGGGGGAGTGGAAAGCTGCACTTGATGTTACTGAGGCTAATGGGGTCATTGATGTCATTTGAGCAAGGAGAGCCTTGCTGGGAGCGATTTTGAAAGCTGCCCCCATTTCCTCAGCAGAATATGAATTGAAGGTGCACGTGACTGAGGCAGGAGATCCAGAGGGAGCTGCGTGGCCCTGCAGGGGACAGGTGACTCCAGCAGCGATCCAAGCGGAATGGCAGGCTCAAGATATGGCCCAGAGAAGGCGTCTCGGGAGTCTTGGCAATTGGGAGGACAGTGGTGCTTTCGGGGGCCAGGGTTCTGCTCGGGGAGGGATGGGAATTTTGTATGAGCAAAGAAGAGGTGCCCAGTTTTAAAACTGGGTTTTGATGTACATGGGGGCTCATCTGGGTGGTCAGGCCCCACAGGCGCCTGGAGCAGTGGGAAGGGGGGCTGACGAGGTCTGGGAAGGGTGCCTGTGTGCTGTCCGCACTAAACCCGAAGTCCCTGATCTGGCTGGCGCCCTTGCAGGCAGTCGCCCCCACACCCCCACAGCTGCCTTCCCTGGGCTTATCTGGCAAGTGACAGAGCAACAGGGTGGAACAATTCTGCCCACTCCCACCCGGAGGCATCTCTGGAGGCACCTGGAGGAAGTCCCCACCTGCTGACTGAATTCATGACCTTTAACTCTAGTAGCCCGGGCGCCTGGGCCCCCTCAGGTCCTTGATGGCTCCACTCTACTGGATTAGATGGCTGTTTCACACTCTCGTCTGACCTCACCCCCTTACCCCCAGCACCCCTGGCCCCAGCTCTGTGCTCCCAGGTTCATGGTGGGAAAGACTGTCTCTGACCTTGGGGACCGTCAGGGCAGAGGGCAGAGCAGAGTTTCAGACTGTTCTGCCCACCCAAGGAAACAGAGGGCGGCCCCAGATACGCCCTGCCCGCACCCCACCCCCCTCCCTGTCCCCAGGGCCAGCACAGCCAGCAGGCTGTCTCCGGGCTGGCAGTCACTGCTCTTCGCTTATCCACCGGTGTCATCTGCTCTTCGGCAGCGCAGGTATTTGAACAGAGGTTCTATCGAGGCCTTATTTTCCTCTGGATGCGCAGGCTTATGACAACCGCCCGCTTTGAGGAGAACAGTGGGGCCCTGGGGCCAGGACCTGTGTGCCACAGGACGGTGACTCACCTGGGAGGCAAAGTGACTGGGAGGGGACACATGGGGACATTCACGGCCACTCCAGCTTCCAGGCTGCAGAGCTGCCCTCTGTTCCGCCCTGGTTTCATGTGCCAACTCCCCTCGACAGCACCTGGTATCCAGGAGAAAGATGGTGTCATTTGAGCTGAGCAACAAAACCCTTCTGAGCCTTAGTGCCCCAGGCTGACGCCATCAAAGGTTACAGGGTTGAGGCTTCTAACCCCGCTCCAGACAGCCCCTACCCCAGGCCACTGTCCTTTGGTTCACAAGCCTCTTTGAGACAAAATTTATTTAAGGAGTTTTAAAAATGTGTTAGAAAGCCACGATTTTAAGGCATTTGGTTTCTATCAGCAGTCTAGCTCCCCAGCTATCAGGAAGGCTTCTCCTTAGGCTACAAGCTAGGGGATCCCCTGAGTGGCAAGTGTTTAAAACCACAAATCTCAGAGTTGGCTCTGGCAGGTTGAGTGTCCATCGGGATGCCTATGCATGTAGATGACGTGTCTTTTACCCCACAGTCTCTTGAGGTTAAGACACAACGGGAATCAAAATCGAAGAAGTGACAGATGTCCATAAAATCCCCTCGTGGAGGAGGTGGTCATCCTTCAGTGGAGCTGGCATCCTTCTGACAGGGAGACTAGGCTGGGCACTTTGCAGTAAGTGGGCTGGTTGGTTCTCTGGCTACCTATATGCAGGGCAGCCCTGGGAAGACCCAAGTGCACAGGACAGCCTGCAGAAAGATTCTAGCCAGGAGCTGGGGGTGGGGAAGGTAGAGAAGCAGAGACATGCAAGGAGATTATGCCTTGCACTTGTTTCTGAGAGTCACAAGACAGAGCCCAGGTTAAAGAGGCCACCTCTTCAGAGTCACTGTTGTAGGTGCTGGGAAGAAAGGTCCAGAAGGCTGAGCAGGGAGAGAGCTACATCTCTACACCAAGACTTTACTCTGCTAAGTCCCAGGTCCTGGCAGCTTGGCCTTCTGGCCTGTCCCTCTGTCTGCCAGGCCAACTCCTTTCTCTTAGTTCCCTTCCCAGGGCCCTTGCCCTTCCCCCATGGCAGTCACTGCCTTCATGCAAGTCTCCCAAGCTTCTCCAGTGCCCACTTGCCTGCCCAGAGAGGGTCCCAGGCAGGCACCCCTGCTTTCTGCGAGCCTGCTGCCTCCCCAGCCCCGAGAGCTCTGATTGTGGGGACCTGGGAAATGAAGAAGGCTTCTCAGGATACCTTGAGTGCTGGGGGTGGGGGGTGGGGGAGGGTGGCCACGGAGAATGGCACCCTCCCTGCAGACTCCCAGTCTGCCCCTGTAGAGTCTCCCTCAGCCCCTGTGGCCTGGAGTTTCCATAATGACTGTAACAAGGCTAAGATTCCAAGCTGTACCTGCTGCTGCCTTTCAAGCTGTTCATATAAGACAGTATGAAGAAGAGGAATTTGGAGGGCAGTGGGGGGAAGATTTCCAAGGTGAATCCAGGGCAGGAGTTGCCTGTGGGAAGGGATGTTGGGCAGACCTGAGGTCTATTCCCCATCCCCTGCAAGAACGTCCACAGCTTTTCGTCTTTCATATGTCCAATAGCCTGACCTCACCTCCCTCTCGGCGGCTCCCTGACTTCCTGTTTAACAGAGAAAATAGACAAGCCACCCCTGATTCTATCAATAGCCAGCTATTCCACTTAAGCACTGGACCCTGCCGTACTTCCTACTCAAGGCCATCCCTCCTGCAATTGACCTCTAGCCACCTGTATCCCACCTGTGAGCTCACCTGAGAGCCAATGAAATCATGCTGGGAGAGCAAAGGTTTAAAATCCAAGTAGATTGAGGTACGAGTGGAATATGAAAGGCACCCATTGTTAAGTGTAAAGTGAGATGAGTTTTGACAAATGTATACACCTGTGTCACCACTACCAACCAGTGCCAAGTTACAGAACCTTCCCAGCACCCTGAAAGGAACCCCACTGCTAAGATGTATCCTTAATGCAGACCCAGCACAAATTTGTTTGTTCATTTGCCTGTTGACAACATAATTGGGCTGTTTCTACCTTTTGGCTATTGTGAATAAAACCTAATGAACTTTCATCTTTACATCTTTGTGTGGACATTTATTATCATTTCTCTCGAGTAAATGGCTACAGTGGAATATCTGGACCTCATGATAATGTATGTTTAGTTTTATTTTAAAAACCTTGCAAATGGCTTTTCCAAAGTGGTCTATGAAAGTTCCAGATGCTTTAATGCTATTGTCAAGCTTTCTCCCTGTGTTGCCCTCCTATTGTGTGTCTTATTGAGTATGCTCATTTGGGTCATAATTTGCATCTCTCTCTCTCCGATGGCTACTTAGCATCTCTTCATTAGCCCATTGGCTATTCATGCCTTTTGTAAAGGGCATGTATATCATTTGCCTATTGCCTTCATTTTCCACATATCACAAATTTGTCAGGTTAAACACAAAAGTGTTTTATTATCAGTTTCCATGGATCAGGCACAGCTGAGCTGGGTCTTCTGCTTTGGTTCTCACAAAGCTGCAATGAAGGTTCACTGACCTCAGCCCACACATGGTTTTTAAGGCTGCTCTCCATTTGACTACACCAGTTAGGGGTGCATCTTCCAGCCATGAGGAGTTCCTCAGATCAGGGACCACGTGGCCCTGACATCAGAGGGAAGAAGAATTGCTCCTTGGTTCCCTTTGACCCCAGACTCATTTTAAACATTGATGAGCATATACTATGGAGGGAAGAGAACTGGCTGAACATCAGGGCCTGTGTTCTGGTTCTATCTTCCAGACAGAACTATCTCTGGATCTCTACAGCTGTAAGGGGAGCAGATAGGCTGTACTAGGTAATTCCCCAAAGTCCTTACAGTTTCCAAGATTCAAGAGCCTTCATTAGTGGTTCTCAGCTCCCTGTAGATCTCAATCCATCCCCCGAGAAACCTTAAGACTAGTGACACCTGTGCCCCATTCCCAGCTATATACGATCCAGTTGCTTAAGGTGGATCCCAGGCATCCATGATTTTGTAAAAGTTAGTCAGATGATTGAAATGTGCCCACAGGATTGGAAACCAGAGATCCACAGGTTTGTCAGGACTTGCTCAACTGCAGATGAAGCTATGGCCTCATGCTGCCCCCTGGTGGTAAGGTTGATCACACAGGCAGATTCATGCACCTAATTGTTTCAGCCTGGGGCAAGAAAAATGTATTTAAGGGAGAAGAAAAAGAAGACCTGGCTTCTGCCCCACCCAAAGATAGGCAGACTCACAAACATTTCCCCTTCCTGCTACCTACAACAAATGAAGTGTCCCAGAACTAAGTTTGAGAAAAATAGGGAGTTTTGAACATAAAAGTATTACTTCATCATCCCATAATATTTACAAAAGAGAAGAAATTTTAACAACCAGTAGTCTTAAAGGCTGCAGCTTAATGGTAAGTCCCAAGGAAGTAAAGAGGTGGGCTGAACAGCTCCCCAGGGCGTGACCAAGCGCAGGGCCAAGTGGGAGTGGGTATGCTTCTGTGGATAGACCAGGCTGCCATAAAACATGGGGTCGGGGTGGGGGGGATCTTCCATATTAGCGTTAACTATGCCACCTCTCACAACATCAGGCCCCAGATAAGGGGAGACTGTATTGAATGCCTAGATGACCTCACCCATGAGCCAAGTTCCTTTCCCCTCAGGTGCCTTCCAACACCAACCACCCCACCACCCCCACCTAGTTAATTCCAACACATCCTTCAGATCTCACCCAAGCATCACCTTCTTAGGAAGGCCTTCCTTCACACCCCAATCAAGTCAAATGCCCCAGTTTAAACGCCCCCAAAGCATGCTCCAGTTCTCCAGGGAGCACATTTCTAATTCATGAAATTTCATTTAATTCAGAATTGTTTTGGGTAAGTCAGTTTCCCTGAAATGAACTGGGGACTCTGATGGGTCTGCAGAACCAGGGAGGGTGCCTGGCCCATCACAAGGGGTTCAATCCGTCGTGGAGGGAGTGGATACTGAAAATTAAACAGTCTTTTCTCACTGTGCCGTATTTATTTGTCATCCCAAAATTTCCTGTCCTTAAAGTAAAATTCATTTCAATGGGTGGTCAGCATAGATTCTTATTTGTATCAAAAATAAGTCATTGACTTCTTAGGCTACATTGAGCACAGATTATCCAAACTCCAGAAATAGTAACAAAACTAACACCCTCATATATCATTGATCTTCACCTTTTTCCAGAAATACTTTACTCTAGTATCCTTCTCCTTGCTGCCCATTTCAGCTTTGTTTTTAAGAGAAAACACACACACACACTCCACCACTTGAATTGTAGTGTACTCACTGGTCAAGCCGAAGGTAGTGTTTAGCTTCCTACAATTCTATGCCTGGCCGCAGGCAACCCTGGTGAGAAACTCACAATTGTGCTGGTTTTCCTGTCACAGGTTGGGTGAACTCTAACAGGGACCTGACAATGAAAACATGGTCCCAAGACCAACAATACTGGCATCACCATGGAGCCTGTCAAAAATGTGGGATCTGGGCCTGTGGAGCTGTCGGCAGCAAGTTCGATGCCCAGCCAGGGAGATTCCCACATGGTGCGGCAGACCTCTCCTGCCTCGCCCACTGCTCCCCTCAGCAGTGTATTTCCGATCTGCTTGTTCTGCTCCCCACTCTGTCTCTGGTGAACCCTCTCGCCGCCCCATGCCTCTGGCCTGTATCCCAGCTTGTATGTATAAATAAATAAATCTTAAAAAAAAAAATGCGGGATCTAAGTCCTCCACAAAGGGCGAGCATGTATTTTACTAAACTACCCGGTGCTACACAAGCACATGAAGGTTTGAGAACTCTCTTCTAGAATGCAGGCTACCAAGCTGTTCAGCATGCATAGAGTAGTCGATCTAGATCTGGAAAATCTTCCACAACTCCCCATAAAATTAAATCTTAACTAAAGTTGAAAAAGCTAAAAATGTCTGACCATCATTTTCCAAGCCATTATGACCGACACACACATTGTTGACAAAATGCCTCTGATGACATTTTGGTCATCAGAGATGCCCACACTCACATCTCTTTATCCTCTTTATGTTCATATCAGTTCAGCAAAGGGATGTCAGGCAGGTCAGTATCACTGAGCCAAGGCCCAGTTTAGAGGCTTAGTCCTAGAAAAATCAACTACTCTCCAATTAACTTCCACAGCAAAAAAAAAATGCCTTTAGACTTTGACCTGACTAACATTACATGAAGCAGTGGAAAACAGAACCAAGAGTAAGGACACCAGCACTAACATACTCTGCAGACGGAGGGACATCTTTTGTGAAGACGGAAGATAACTCATCTCCGACATGGGTGACCTGCTTGTAACTTCTCACATGAAGACAGCTGGTGGCTGCCATCAGCTCACTTTTGAAGCCTCAATTTCTCCTCAAGAAAGAAACTCTGAGAATGCTGGGGGTTTTGCAGCTGGTTTCCCCTCTTAGAATAAAAGGATAAATAACTAAATTGGTTTTCTTCACATTATGGTATGGTTTTCACGTGAATTTGGGTCCCAAAAAGCAGGTTTCATAGTAGCTGAAAACACTTTGCAAACTAAATCCCGGAATGCAGACATAAGCAAAACATTAAGGCTTCCCCTTGCTATCTCATCAACCTCACTGCTTTCCAATTCTAAACCAAACTCTAAGTCAAAGAAGTCAATGTTACAATTGACAGCGTTCTGAAAAATGTAGAAATCCAGTTTAGCCATCTTATTGGTTCCAATGATATGAAGATATTAAGTGAATTGGTGTGAATCACCTTTCTTGTTCCTATCAAAGCAAAAAAGTAGTAGCAGGGCCTGTGATTTGGAATCAAGTGTGATTATCAGCTATACCCACTGCAGGTGAAACATAATGCCTCCCCCTTATGGAACAAGACAAAAAACAAAATATAAAGCAAAAGCATGTAAGGGCAGGGACCAACTCTGATTAGCACTTTTTCCAGAAGAAATCATGTATTTACGAGGACCCAGTAAGTATTTGTTGAGTGACTTGCCACAAACTACAATAAACATTTACCTAGTAACCTGTAACTAGCCAGGCAATATTATGTGCTTATTTATGCTGTTATCTTCATTTTAGGCTGCCCCATTGCCATTGCATCACCATGATCAGCTGTGAATGGCTAACACGGAAGGTTAAGGCAGAGGTCATGGGGTCTCTCATCTGTGAGGGAAAAAAAGGATGGTAGGAAATGGGCAGATAGTTGTTCTTGGAACCTGCAGAAAGAAGGGCTCACCTAAGTCATAACTTGAAAACTGGCAATTACTGGAGTTTAGGAACAAATGGTCTTTTTTCATTTTTACAAAATGGCATTTCAGAGGATGAATACTGATCCCTGATTTTTGCCCAGCTCATGCAATTCCCAGACGAATGTCACTATTACCGACAAGAAATGAAAGGACTTGGTCCCTGGGTGTTTAATGGTTAGCTTTACAGTCTTCTCCAATATCAGTGCTTACTCGGTCCTTTTTTTTTTCCCTTTGCTTTTTGGGTTTTGGGGTGTTTGTTTTTGCATAGAACAACATAGCGGTATAAAAACATAGGGATAAATGATTCGGAAGACATAAAAGAATAACAATGAAATCTGAGGTTCTGCGCTAAACTGCATGATCAACATCCTTCAGAAAGTCTCCTCAGGAGGGGATGGGAAGAAATAAAGACAAAATTCCTACCATATAAATCTCTTGATTTGGCATTGATTTTTTTTTACTGGTGAAGTTTCTACTTGCTAAAACTGCAAGTGAACGGGTATAGAACATGAAGCAGGACAGAACGGGCTGGGGATTTTGGCTCTGCCAAAAGAGTAGCCACGGGAGCATGATGGATGCTAGACAATTATCAGCGCTTAGCGCCATCACTGCTGCGCCTGCGCATTACCACTGTGGTTGGCGTCCAGGCTAGAGCTTCCTCTCTGGTGATTTCCGCTCCACCCGCAGGGAGCTACCATATGCATTGCTTCTCCCTGAGTGAAGAAGCATTTCTGAACTTAAGTTCTGAACTTCTTATCTAGATTATATAAGAGCCTGCTTAGTCTTTCCCTGTGTAATCAAATTACCAAGAGTGATTTGCGGTTTCTTCGAAGACGACTGTCAATTTTTTTTTTTTTTAAAGAAATGAACAGCTTGCGAGACCTCATACTAGTATTGATAAATACTGCCTCTACTAATGCGCTACTAGCAAATCAACACATACCTTGGAGATAAAGGCAAAGGAGACATGGAGGAAGAGAATGAATATATCAGGGTAGGATCCCACAGAAGGTTAAACTGACACTGACTCCACAGGGAACTAAAAAGCAGCAAAGCCGGCCTTCTCTGAGTACTGTCCCTCAGAGTGTAAGCCACTGAGTCCTGACCATCTGGGGGTCATCTATGAAAGCCACTGAGTCTCTTCACAGAAACATTCACATGCACCTAATTTAGAATAAATATTAGTGAATGACTTTTGAGGGTGATAACTCGACCTCATTTGATTCCATAAACCCCACTTTAAGAAAGTCTTGTCTAAGATGATTAGATCAAAAGTAATACAAAGGTGAGCATTCAGTTTTTGGGAGAGAAAGACGAGGGGATCTCTGAACTACTAAAAGATAAACCCAAGCTCTGCCCAGAGATGAGGGCAGGTGTTACACAGGAGATGGAGAGCAGTTCTCTCCTAAGGAAGAAGGAACTTAGAAAGTCACTAAGAGCTGCCAAGAACTGCAGATTCTCCGTAGTGCAGGATTTCTACAAACAGAAGTTTTCTGTGCCCCTCCCCCTTTTCTTGGCAAAAAAGGAAAAAATTACTTTGATGATTCGATTTCAGTTTTTAGGAACACAGATCCATGCCCTTGGTCCACTATTTCTGGAAGTCACCAACAGGGGTCACTATTAATCTGTCCAATCAGTTATGCAAGATGATGCATGACAATCATATTGACCGACAAAATAAATAACACTAGTATTAAGAATGATGATAGTTGTGATGATGATGACGACGAAGACGACGACGACGACGACGACGACGATGACGATGATAGTCTTCAGCAAATTCAGAGGCCCCCTGTGTTGGGAGTGGGAAAGCTCAAGTACTAAATTACAGACCTAGTCCTGGTTTCTGCTGGTCCAGTCTCCTTGAGCCACTCCGGGTTTTCCCACTGAGCCATAGGCCTGTCAGGCATTTTCCCTCAAGGAGCAGCTACTTCCAAGCCGGATTTTCCTTCCTGCCCTGAGGCCCAGTCGAAAACCCCGCAGCTGCTGCAGTCTGGCATCTCCAGCGGAGATGCTGCCTTTCTACCCTTTGCATCAGCCTCCAGCTCTTTTTGCTGGCGAGAGCAGCCTCACTGTAAGGTTTTTCCTTCCGTAGGGAATCTACCTTTTCCCAAAGACGCACTAGCCTTTGGGCCTCAGGGACTGGCAGAGCCCCTGCTCTCCCCCGCAACCCCCTACCCCCAGTCCACCTCTCACCCCGGTCTCGGAGCAGACCCCAAGCTGCTTGATTCCTAAACTCCAAGGCCACCTGGACCCCTGGACCTGCAGGGCCCTGAGATGCTGGCCCCCCAGTCTCCCGCCCTTCCTGAGGCCTGACACAACCGCTAGGAAGAAATGTACCTCACCCCTAAGGTCACCTACCTTAAAATAACCAACAATTAGGGACTGGGATTGGGTGGAAGTGTGTCTCTGTGGTCAGAACTGTCATGTAAGAGAACAAGGATACACACCCCACTAGGGCCAGGTGCAAAGACAGAATTCACTGGTAAGAAAGAAAAAGACATGTTTAATTTTTAGGTCATTTTCTGCCATAATTGCTAATAATATAAAGCAACCTCTAAAATAGATTAACTGAATCAAAATAATTCCATCTCTAAAAGAAAGGGCATAGCTGACAATGGTAAGGCTGTATAGGTAATAGTTCCATTGCTGCCTAAAACCGATTAGGCATTAGAAAAGATTCTAGCCTCTTGAAAACTCCCCAGAGTTCACTTTCTCTGTGTGAGCATTTTACTTGGCAAAATCCTACCCATCCCACAATGCTCAACTCAGCTGTCACATTCTGTGGGAGGCTTCCCTTTCCAGTCCTGCCCACCTCTAAATTAATCACTTCCACATTCTGGCTTTCCTGACACTCTCCTGACACTCACATTATCCTAGTTAATCCCACTGTGTCAGTTAAGTTCAAGATTCTCTTGTCTCCTGAACTGGCAGCAAAATGTGGGAAGGTTCCATGGTGACTCCTGCTCCTAAAATTGATGTTTCAGGTGGGTTCATTTTGTTGCTGGTTTCTTTGCTGTGCAGGAGCTTTTTAATTGGATTCATTCTCATTGTTAATGTCAAGGAGCTTACCCCCTATGTTTTCTTCTAGGAGTTTTACAGTTTTGGATCTTATATTTAAGCCTTTAATCCATTGAGTTGATTTTGTGAATGATGTAGGATAATGATTCATTTTCATTCTTTTGCATGTAGATTTCAATTTCTCCCAGCACCATACCTTTTTCACTTTCCTATCAACATTGGCTGATAAGATGATATATGTTTCAGGTCTACAGCATTATATCACCACCAAAAGTCTAGATTCCATGTACTACCATACCATTGACCTCTTTCCAATACCTGCTTTTACCACCCTGATTCTCTTCTTCTCTGATAATCACTAATCCCAACACCATTTCTTGAGAGACTATACTTTCTCCATTATATATTCTTGGTGTATTTATGGAAAATTAATTGACCATATATGCGTGGGTTAATTTCTGGACACTCTAGTCCATTCCATTGATTTTTTTATACAAATACCATAATGTTTTGATTAGTAGAGCTCTGTAATATAGTTAGAAGTCAGGAAGTGTGATGCCTCCAGCTTTGTTCTCCTTTATCAAGATTGCTTTGGTTGTTTGGGGGTCTCTAATGTTTCCATTATAACTTTTCAGGTTTTTTTTTTCTATTTCTGTGGGGGGAAATGCCATTGGAATTTTGATAGGGAATGCATTGACTCTGGGTAGTATGGACAATTTAACAATGCTAATTATTTCAATCCATTAACATGGAATGTCTTTACATTTATTTGTGTCTTCCTCAATTTCTTTCATGGAGGTTTTATAGTTTTTAGCATACAGATCTTTTACCCTCTTAACTAAATTTACTCCTAAGTATTTTATCCAATCAGTGACAGCTTCACTCCAATAACACACTTCTGAATGTTAGCAAATCACTGATAGCACCCAAGGTTCTGAAACTGAGCCAATCAGTGACAGGCAGTACCTGTCAGTATGCCAGCTCACAATACTATTGTGGAGTATGTCTTGTCATAATCTTGTTCAGTGCACAAAAGAACAAAATTAACTGGATAAGACCACAGTAGAAACTATGTTACAGTGTAAGTGAAACAGATACTATAAATGCAAGGCCTTTCATAAGCATATTCCCGCAAACCAGGAAATTTGGGGGAGAATCAAACCACCAAGGAAGTATAATTAAAAAAAGAGATAGGTCCCTTGCATATTTATAATTTATTTCAGATTAAGAGTAATTTTTTCATATAAGCATGTCCCGTATGATTTTTATATTTCATAGTATATGCATAAGCAATTAGAAATCATTCAGCTTTAACTGGGTTTCCTGGTTGCTGGCATTTTTTTGCCTCTGGTTCCTTCTTTGTTTTCAGTAGTGGTAGTGATGGCAGCAGTAGTGCGTGTGTTTATGTGCTAAATCCAGCAACTCCATTTTCAAGTCTCTGAGCATCTACTGTGAGTTACCCGTCCCAATATGCAAGCACCAGCTATGAAGTGTCCCCTGTCAGGGATCTGGACACCAGCTACATAGGGAACACTGAGCACTAACCTCTCTGGACTCTGCTGGGGCACCAGCCAGCGCTAGCTCCTCTTTCAGCACCTCATTCTACAAACTTCCATTATCCATTTTGTTTCTAGAGCCCTAGTTGGATAGCTGCTTCTAGTGGTCCTAATCTCTGAATTACTTCTGTAATCTTACCTTCTTTCAATCTTCCCACATATGTCTAACAATTTCTGGTATTTAATCTCTTGTGAACTACCTAGCATGATTTCTGCTTCCCCCATTATTCTGATACATTCCTTACCGTGTGCTACTCCAAAAGGGGTTGGAGTTGAGTGTCCTTCGGGCTTACATTTCCTGGCAGACCTGCCCTTAACTCCTGGTGCCTAGGTGCTGGGCCAAGGCACAGGGCAGTAAAGAAAGGGCTGAAGACAGCTGAACTGACTAGGTTAGGTAAGGACATCAGGTCCTTGCTGGAAAGACAAGCAGAGCAGGCTAAGAGCACAGGTGATTTCAGTAACAGTGGTTTCCGTGTATGTCCAAAAAAAAGTCTGGTGGGGTAGCCCTGTCCTTTTGGGGTTCTATTAGTGTAGTAGGTTAGAGCATAGACTCAATGGGCTATCATGGGTAGTCATGACACCCCTATACTCTTGATTAGTCTATTTAGTCAGCAGTCTTTCTCTGGATATTGTCACCTCAGAACCATTTCCACAGGGGAGGCCCCCATGTGGGTGTGCCTGTATAATTCAGTCTTTCTTTGGGTGGCTCCAAATTGCTAGGCTATTAGTGAGGTTCTGCATGTGGTGCCCACAGAAAGAGCTCGGATCCCTGCTCAAATCTATGTGTCCACAGCTGACTGCTGATGTCAGTTTGCTGCCCACTACCCTTTTGCATCAAAATCATACTTTCTCTGGGTTGCTCCCAGCCAGTGACTGACCAAGGAGAGCTATGAGCACAGGTCAATCCTGAGGGTCTCCAGACTTCCTGAATGAGCAGTTTTGGCCTGAGGACTCTCCACTGGTGTGGCTGAGACAGCCTTAGAGCTGTAGTCCAGTCTGAGATATTCCTGCCCCAGTCCCCCTTCCTTCCCCATCTCTTTTCCCAAGGCCAGGCCTGCATCTTGGTGTGAAGGCTCCCTTTACCTACTCCTGTTCTCTTCCTTCTATCTCTCAGAAGTCTCTCCGACCCCCAGCCTCCAGTAGAGCTCTCACAGATCTGGTCCTCTCTCGGCTTCATGTCTTGGAGGATCCTGTCACTTTGCAAATGTTTCTTTTCATCAGTCCTGAGGTAGTGCACCCTACAGCCAAGAGTAGCACCTGAAGTTTGGCCAGTTGTTCTGTGTGTCCACTGCTGCAGGTCTCAGCAATTCATAGCTGTGGCATTTCATGGGCTGGTTCATCAAAGAAGCAAGCAATTTCGTCAGTGCACTATACGTAAGTCTTGGCAAAGAGCCCCCAGTGAGCTAACAGCTTACTTAGTTTTATAGTAGGTGGGTCTCTGTCTGTCTAATGGGTTCCTAATTTGGCCAACCTTGATTGAAGGTTGGACCTTGATTGAAGATACCATTTCCATATTGTCACAGAAATTTCTGGATGTTTGACCGCAGAAAGGACCTGAAGCAGAGAGCAGAGCCATTTCCCTTTCCGTAATCTACTCTTTTTCCAGAATGGGTGCTTCAGGCTGGCAAGAAGTGGTTTGCCTGACAAGAAAGTAGTCTCATTTCCAGTTTCTAATCTGCGGTGAGAGTGATCACTACTATCTGTAATTCCAAGGCTCCGAAGAAGATAGGAGGCTCCAAGACAAGATTTGCTTAATAACTGGGTTGCTTTCAAGGTTTCGTGCCACAGGCGCCCCCTCCTCCAATGTGTTTGCTTACCTGGTATATAAAGGCTGAAGTAAAATTCCTACATATGAAGAGTGTTGTTTTCAAAATAGGCCTATCAGAGGCTGGGCCTCCATTCCCATGATTAGTAGACCAAGAAGTTCTCATGGGTAGCAGAATTATTTCTTCTTTTTCTTTTTTCTCTTTTACAGCTTTATTAAGGTATAATTAATATGTTTAAAACAGTACATATTTAATATACACATTCTCATCAAGTTAGACATATGTACGCTCCCATGACACCATCACCGCAGTCAAGGCAGTAAACATCCCCATCTCCTCCAAGTTTCCACGCGCATGCCTCTTGGGTCAGCTTTCCTAAGGAGGACGCCACAGAATACATGCATGTACTCAGTGCTTGTGTCACCAATACAGCAGGCTGTTGGACCCAAGCAGCAGTTCTCATCATTTCAGTGTTTGCTCAACTCACCGATACTGTACTACTGGGGAGTTTGCTTGCCTGGGTAGGTGAAGACAAAGGACTTCAGTCTGGGTCCCGTAAGGAAACAGAAGGAACTTTCAAAGGGACATAACTGAACAGATTGAGAATACTTATAGAGGGATGAGTAGAATAAGGGAACTAATAAGGGATCATGAGTTGCCCAAGGACTTGGAACAGAGGGTGTTGATTTCCAACTCTGAAAAAGCAACAGGGAATCATATTGCTGTTGCTAGACAAGAAAGGGCACTGCCAGGAGCTGTCTCCACAGAGAAACACAGACATTGCCAAACCCTCAGCTGTTGGGGATTAAATACCTAATTTTCCTTTCTCCTAGTTTCCCCAGTCAGTTACCTGGACTCCCTTGTCGTTTGGCTCCTAGTAAGGTCCCCGTGATGGGGTTCATAGAGAACAAGTCCCCCATCCCAAAGGGGCAAGAAGCCAGGCAGAGTTCAGAGACTGATTTGGCTCTTCTTCCTGGAGGGTCTCCCTGTGACTCCCCCTAAAGCGTTAGCCCATCTAAGCCTGCATGCCAAGTCTCACTGGGCCTGCCCCCTCACCATGTCTGCTGGTCAGGCGCTGCAGGAACACCAGTGGATAAACTGACCTGCTAAGCCTCAAAGGGACTCGGTAATACTCCAAACACTGGTGGTTTCTCCAGTCCCACAGGCTATTGAGCCGGTGGATGACGATATGCAGCACCCAGGCCTGAATCACATCCTGGATGAGAACACTGCATTTTTCAATCTGCCCCGGTAGGGGACATTGTTTCAATGGCACCGTCTTGGCACACTTTGGGATTCCAGGCCACCCTTGGCTACCCCCTCAGTATTCATCATTTATTTTAGAAACCACCAACAGGGGACACTTTAGATGTATCCGGTTGGCAGATCTATTTACCCTGCATTACAAAGGTTCCTATCAATTACATGCGGAAAGAAAACACAAAGTATGCTCCAGACCAAAAATCAGACTTTTGTTCTGCAAATTCAGGAATATTTAAAGTCTCTGCCTAAGGGAGGAGTAGAACAGAGTTCCAGAACCTAGTTTGTTTGACTGCTGGAATTGTGCCTCTAAATCTCTTACAGGGCCTCAGGCTTTTCAGTAGCATGGGTTTGTCAGTGTTTTGGGCCACAGGAGCAACTAAATCCATTCCAGATTTTTGTATCAACCCATCTGCCAGGCTGCTCTTCAGAGCTGCAGTGGCAGCCCTTAATCTCCACACCTCCTGGTAATTTTATCCTTCACCTTACTCTCAGAAAGTATAAACATATTCTCAAATTTTTCTGGACTCTGCAGAGGCAGGCCTTTTTTGACCAATCACCAGCATCTCTTCAGCCCCAGGGGTTTTCTTTTGGGTGATGCACGTGTTTGGGGGAGCTGGTGACTGGCAGTTCCATGGTGGCCTCCCCCCATCCCTCCCCTATCTCCTGGGCTCCCAGAAGCCAGGGCTGCCTTGACACCAAGGAGAGTGGACACCAGGGCTGGCTGTCCAGTACCAGGTCCGCACCCGACAGGACCCGCTGAGAATCCCCTGAAGATGATTCCTGTTCCTGGAAGGGCCATTTCCAAAGACAGGTAGCATGAGACAAGTGGATTGCTACATTCATGCAGCTTCCAGACCCGCACCACCCTTACCATGGATATAAATGCAAATTGTCAATGGAATGGCTACACCAGCTGCGCGGAGGACCCTCTCTCCCATCCCATCCCCATCCCAGCTCTCAATTTCCCTCGTCCTACTGATAGGCATGTCTAGGCTGAGCAGAACAAGACTGGACAAACCCAGGAAGTGGTCAGTAGAGACAGACCTAACTGTAGTGTTTTACACACGAGGGCAGGACCAGCCAGGCCACCATTTACAGGCGCCTCTAGAGTCCAGTGTTTGGTGACTGCCTGTCCTGCAAGCTCAGATCTGCTGAGATCTGCTGAGGCACCTAGTTGCTACACTGTGAAAATGAGGGAGAGAATGAGACTCCAGGGCCAGGGGGAATAGTCTCTCCCCAACCATCAGGTTAGTGAGTGTATCTCTTCTAAGGAGCAATGGCTTCAAAGCGGAAACAGCACTGTGTTCACCACAGTCCAAAGCCCCAGACCTTTGTATCTGATAAGACGTGTCTGAGGGACGACCAGAATGGTGGATAGGAACCTTGAAGACAAGGAAGCTGTGATGTAATTACTGACAGTGTGCTGTGCACCAAGAACTGCTCACCACACACCAAGGTGACACTGGGGATCCAAAGGGAGTATATCTGTATATATATATATATATATATGTATTTCTCAGGCATTATCCATCTCTATTAGTGAAATGGGCAATGCCTTATATGACTAACTTTCTGTCAGGATTTCACGCCTGTTGATCTACCCTAGGACTATTAATGAAAAAGCAAGTACTATTTTAGTGAAATCCTATGCCCTTTAGAGACTAACTTCTGAAATAATTAGCAGACTTGCAGGGATTGTTTCTCCCACCACCCAGGGGCGTGGGCTCTGGAGCCTTAGCCCAGGGGATCCAAATAGTCCTGGGCTCCCTCTTCCTACTCCTTTTCCAGCCATTACTGATGGATCTAGGGATGGTGGTAATAGGAAGTCACAGCCCAGGAAAGCGCTTTCCTGGGTCCTGTCCGCCTGCCTTGCTCCCCAGACTCCTCCACCTGCCTCATATCATGTTGGGGAGAAAAGTGGTACCTGGGTTGAGACCATCTCCCTCTCAACCTGGGAGGCGCGGGCTGTTGCAGAAGAAGCCAGCAGACTGATGGTCCTTTGCAGGGTGGGAAGTGGTAGAGGCTGGCAGCCTGGGAAAGAGGGCTAGAGAGGATGGCAGGAGTGCTGAGCCCAGCCACTAGGGGGAAGCCAATCTTCTATCCGAGTACCCCTTCTTGCCCTGGGGGTGAAGTGAGGGGAGGGGGAATTGTAATAATCACTTAAATTTTTTTTTTAAAACCATAAAAACTTGTATTTAGGATACATATTTTTTTCCGTTTGCTTTTAGCTCCAATATGTCTTACACAGCACTATGGGATTCTTTTTTTATTTTAAAATTTAAGTTTTTGATTTTTTTTTCAACCTGGATTTTGTCTTATTAATTTTTTAATATTGCATTAAAATATTAGCTTAATTATGGTTTTTTAATACCACTTAAATTTTGCATCCCAGATGAGTGCCTCTCTCACTTTACCTTACTCCTGTAACTTTATATTTTTTATCTTCTGCATTAGATCATAACTGGACCAAGTCCAAAGGAAAAGAAAATGCAATAGGATAGTAGAAGCAAATGCAGTGTAAGTTCTACCAGCTTTTTGATTTAAAACAAGTAAAGTAGTCTACCTGAGGGAAAAATAAGAGACAAACATTAATTAGGATCAAATGCCTATATTAGCATTTACTTATATAAACAGGCACAGTTCCCTTATAAACAGAAATAACTGTTCTGTTTCCATCCACTCAACCAGAATTTAAACTTTTGTCTCATTGAATGTCGTGTTAGATCCTGAGGTTATAAGAATGAATAAATTTGAGCATTTATAATTTGGAGATGAAGAGGAAACAACTGACCTGAATCCAACTTGGCAAATGCTCTACACTACACCTAAATCACCTGGAAGTATGGAGATGTAAGCTGAGTTTTTTTGGTTTGCTTTTTGCTGAATGAGTAACTCAGTTGTACTCATGGGATTTTAATTTGTGAGGGTGACAGTGATGAGTGGAAGAGGGGAGCACACCAAACCAAGCAGGGCCAAAAATCAAAGCACCAGGTTTTGGTCAGAAGGCAGAAGCAGGGGCAAGGGGAAAATTTAGGTCAAAGCCTTCACTAGGGTTTCCACCGGAAAAGCAGCATAAAGTATAATAAAACAGTTTAGCAGTGGCTCATTTGACCAATAAATTGGTGGGTTTGGGGCTATCAGAGTGTTCTCTAGTGGTTTGATCCCTGGCCCTGAAGTGACTTAGGCTAGGGGAAATATTCACTTGGTGTGTGAGAGTTAGATAAAAGGGAGTGACTAGCTACATATGAGAGGTGTGCTCCCAAGTAAACCATTTGCTATCTTTAAAAATTAGGTAGCCCCGAGAGAGTATTTTTTTACTGGTTAGCAAGATTTTATAATACACAGAAAATAAAAATATGATTAATACAGTGGGGGTGGGAGGGGGAGGTGTTATAAATATTAGATAAAACTTTAAATATAAAGCATTAATGGGATGATGAATTATGGAAAGGGAGTGGGTTTTGGGAGGTGGGGGAGGGTTTGAGGAGGGAGGGACTACTTCCACTTTCTACTTTGCCTCCCTGGTGGTGCAAGGGGTTAAGTCTCAGCCTATGAAGCTGTCCGGAAACCACTAAAACATGAAGTTTGATACCCTGCCAGGGAGATTCCCAATGGCACAGCAGACCTCTCCTGCCTCCCCGGCTGCTCCCCTCAGCAGTGTAGTTTAATCTATCTGCCTGTTCTGCTCCCCACTCTGTCTCTGGTGAATCCTCTCACTGCCTGCACTCCAACTCTTGTATGTATAAATAAATAAACCTTTAAAAATTAGTTGGGAGGAAACTTTGCTCATGATGTGGGAAAGTTTGGGAAACAGTGATGGATGGATGTAAAGTCTTGGGAAATAAACATTTAATGACTATCTAATCAAGCACGTTGCCCAAATAAAGCATCATTACTATTCTTTTATCACTTGAGGGGAAGAATAGTTTTTAGAGCTTTCCCTCCACAAGCTTGTTTTAGAGTAAACAGGCTTGTGGGATTTATAGCTAACTAGTCCATCCTTTCAAGTCCAGTAAAATAAGTGACAGATACATGAAGTCTAGGTTTCACTGGACTCCCCAAAGCCTCTTATGCCATACTGCCACTGGAAAAGAAGTCAGGTTGGTGGTATATTCCTCAGCTCACAATTCACGACATTTCTCACACCCCCACTTTAACCCCACCTTGGACAAAACAAAGTGGCAAGAGTTGTAGCTCAGTTGCTCCCACTGGGAGCAACTCATCCGTCCTCTAAGATAAAACCTTGCCTCTTCTCCCAACAAACCCATTTACTGTGCTTTTTGCATTGTCCCAATAGACTGAAAAATAACCATGACGACCAAATTGAGGGAGAGCAGCCGATCAATCCTGATTCAATCCACAGGAACTATCAGTTGGGGAGGGGTTGAAACTACGCCCTCTACAATTATTTTTCCAGTTTGGCAGAAGAGCTTTCCACCGATGCGTCTGGCTGATTCCCAACTCTGCTCTTACTGAAGGGACAAGACTCGAGCCGTCCCTTTGGATGCGAGGGACACGCGGGGCAAGGAAGGACAGAGGAAAACGACGAGTTTCCGGGTGGCAAAACGAAAAGAAGTTGTAGATTTGGGGTCCAAGGGCAGAGCGGTCTCTGAGCTTTGAAGTCAGGCGTTGAGGACATCAGCTGCAAAAATTTCGCAGGAGATGCTAGAGACCCAGGCAGAAGATTTGGAACAAAGACTGAGAAAGGGTCCGGGATGGCCCTAGAGGAGAGAGCTCAGTAGATCAGAACCGGACCCTGACCGCAGCCCGCAGAGCTCTCGCAGCTACGCTGAGCCGGGATCCAAGAAGCTGAAGGCTCAGGAGCCGCTGGAGGGAGCGTCAGGGGGAGGTGGGCGGAGTCTTTCCAGGAGCCACCCTCTGGGCCCGCCCGATGGGCGGGGCTGTCCCGGCGGTTACATAACAAACCTGTGCTAGCCGCTGGGGAGCAAATTCGGGCGGTGGTGGGGGGCGGGGCCGGGGCGGGGCCGGGGCGGGGCCAGGCCTGCACCGGCCAGGCAAGATGGCGACCATGGAGACCGAGTCGGTGTCGCTGACCCTAGAATCGCTGCCCACCGATCCCCTGCTCCTCATCTTATCCTTCTTGGACTACCGGGACCTAATCAAGTAATGGGACGACGCTCGTGGCAGGGGTGGGATTATGGGGGGGGGAGGAGGTGGTGTGGCTGGAGGAAAGGAGGCCCAGCTAGCCGACCGGACCCGGACTCCCGCGTCAGCCAGAAGGTGACGCGAGGGCCGACCTGATCCTGCAGAACCACCCCGGGCCAGAGCGAGACGAGGGCGGAAAGTGCCCCGCCCTGAGGTCTTCCTCCTGTCCAGGGCCCTGCCTGTGGAGCGACGAAAGTCCTCTCACAGACCTCGGCGAGGCCCAGTTGTAACAGGGGTTTGGGGGGAGTTAGGGAGAGCGCAAAGCTACTGCACCTTGGCGCTCCCCTCTGCGCCCCGCCGATCCCCGCGCCCGTCAGCCCGGCGGGACTCCGCTGGGTATGGCCCAACTGTGGCCACTTTGGAAAAGCTCCTTTCCAAACCGAGCGCTCCTCTTTGCTTGGGCCCCGGGCCTGCGGAGTCCAGCGCTTGAGCGGGCAGGTGTGGCGCCGGAGAGAAAGAACCGGCGACCTCCTGACGCCCAGGTGCGACTTCCGGCACACTAATATCTTTGGCGGGGAGCTTTTGGCTATCTATGCCTGATAATTGTTTTGCTTTTAGCCTTCCTCCTTATGGTTGCATGTTGGATTTTGTGTTTTGGTACTGACTTCCGGTGGTATGATACAGGTGACTGTCTTCCCTCCTTTGGATTTCACATGTTACGAATTATCTGTTCCAAAAATAAACACCGGTTGCTAGTTAGAGTAGTTAAATGCCCAGTTTTTCAGCGCTCAGGACTGTGGTATGGTGGAAGAAATGGCGCTGTTTACACCTTTGACAGCTGGTGGCATGGCTCTTTTGCCACCATATGTATTTGCAGAGGCAGCGAAATCGCCCTCTTAAGGAGGCACAGGCGAGATTTTGTTGTTGTTGTTTTGGTATTAACCATGGGATTTCAGCCATTTGATGGTTGTGCCGTGTTGCCAGGGATCCTTTTGGAAATACAGACTTACTTCTTGGAGTTACAGCTCTTGATTGGCTTAGCTAAGTGATGGCAAGAGGGCCACTCCAGGTTTTGGTTGCTATATATCTGTATTAGCACTTGTAACACTGCTGTTTTTCTAGAAAATAATTTTTTCCCTACTCAGGCCTGTACTGAAGCAGAGAAATAAGTTTCTTTTCTTTGGAAAAGGCTGCTCCAACTGCAAACTGTTTTCATCTGAAATGGTCTGTTGCTATAGTCTCTTATAAATCTAATACACACCAAACACCCTTTTGGTCTCTGGGCTACATTGCTGCCAGAGTCATCTTTCTAAGACATATGGCTGTCGTTCCCCTTCAAAACCTTTGTTGCCGCTTATTGTTTACAACTATAATCTAAACTTCTGGGAGCATTTAAGGCCCTTATCATTTGGAACAGTCCTCTCCAGCCAAATCAGAACTCTGTCAGCAAATCATACACTGTGTTTTTTTATTCCCTTGCCTGAAGCTCTTGACCCTGGAATGCTTTGTCTGCTTCTTCTCAACCTGGCAAGGTGAAATGCCTTTAAGACCGCCTTTCCTGATTTCTCTCTTTACCTTCCTCCCTCTGCAGAGTTAATTTGCCAGGCTAGATAGATTGTGCACTTCTTAAACGTAAAGACTGACTTATTTATCTTTCTATTCATCATTTAGTCAACAAATTTTTTTTAATAACTGCTGTGTGCCAACCTGTTAAATGTTAGGAATACAGTAGTGAGCAAGAGATAAGGCCCCTGCAGTGGTGCTTATAGTCTAGTGAGCAAGATGGAAAAACAGATGCATAATTACAAGAGGTCCTACTTGCTGTGAAGGAAATAAACCAACTGTTTTGTTAAGGAATGAGAAAGGGTTGATTTAATTGGGAAGGAGTTGCCATAGATGAAGGACAGCACAGCTGAGTCCTCACAGGAAAAGTATATCCAGAAGCTGGTTGGACCACTGCAGGAGCTAGAAGACTATAGCATTACAGGAGATAGGAAGTGACTCACAGGCAGAGTGGCTTGAGAAGAGACTGGTGAGATCATGCTGGATCTTATGAGCCAACATAGGGAGGTCAGATTTTATTTTAAATGCTTTAGGTAGTAGTCAAAGTTTTGAACAGAAATGGCATAGTTCCCTCGATAAATGTTTGTGAAAGTAAACTAATAATATACTGATCTTAGCCAAAAGACTGAGAAGTATTGTGTGAAAGTAAACTGAGTTGAATAGTGTCAGTTAGGGTTCTTGCAGAAAAAAAGAACCAATGTGATGTGAGTGTGGTGTGTTAGTATAAGGTATTGGTTCATGAATTATGAAGACTGAGAAGTTCTGTGATCTGCTGTCTGCAAGGTGGAGATTCAAGAAAGCTGGTGGTATAATTTGAAGGGCTTAGAATTGGAGAGCCGATGTTAAAGATTTCAGTCTGAGTCTCAGGATCTGAAGTCCTGAGGACCAAGGCACCAAGGGCAGAAGAAGAGCAGTGTCTCAGCACAGATTGTCACGCAGAGAGCAAATTCAGCAAGCTTTTTGTTCCAATCAGTCCCTCAGTGGACTGGATAATGCCCATCTATGTTGGGGAAGGTCTTCTAATTTACTTAGTCTACAAACTCTGATGCTAATCTTTTTCAGAACACCCTCACAGCACACAGAAATGCTTATTTCTGGGCATCTGTTGGCCTTAGGCACATAAAATTACACATCACAAATACCACAGAATTTCATTCATAGAAAACTTTCTAGTGTACTACAACTTCTACAAATTCTTTCCTGTACCATGCAACCAACTTTGCCAAGGGCCTAGTCCATTGCTAAGCCCTGGGTTTGGGACACATATTTGCTGAACTGGTTTGGGTTGTAGTGGATTAGTCTGCTGTATCATTGTATAATATCAGCTGCAGTGTTTGAACCTGAGATTGCATGATGGCTTCTCTGTTTCAGGTTTCACTATTGTGTTCTATTCATTGTGTGTGTGTGTGCGTGTGAACGATATTCATGCTTAACCCTCTGCATATCAGAATTACAGTTTGCACTTTTTAAGCACACAGGCCTTAGGTACAGATCTCAGCCCCAAGCCAACTGAGTCAGAATGTCTAGAACAGTAATTTTCAGCTTTGATGTGCATCAAAGTCACCTTTGGTGCTTATTCCAAAGATTCTTTTATGTTGCTTAACTCTTGGGACAGAGGAAGGAAAGAGATCAAGAAAAGAGGGAATGGATTCTCAATTCACAAAACTGGAGGGATTCCTATTTTTGCCAATGTTTGGGCATCTCTTGAGTTTTTCAGAAAAGAGTGAGCGTGATGTTTTTGTAAAATCTCAAAACCAAAGGCTATTCTGTTTACCATCCATTTTTAAACATGTTCTAATCATGGCCTTAAGATTCCATGTGACTTAAGATTCCATTAATTGATTATTGTCCACATGAGATCTTTGAAAACTTAAGTTTTGTAACTTGTAATTCCTCTTCTGAAAGGATAGAAGTCTATTTTCCTAAGCTTAGGTTTATTCTTTTTGCAAGTCATTTATGTTGGATAGGATTTGAAGGATTGGAGCACTGTTGTATTAGAAATCGCTATGTAGCCAGAATTATTTGTTCCTAACAGTTTTTGAGCAGCTGATATTAATTTGAATAGCTATGGATATTGAATCGGAGCTATTTTGAATCACACACCTTTTGTAGGTGGGCTTGCCAGTTGTTGTTTTAATTAAAGTTGTTTTGGATTGCATTATTTCTTTATGGAAAAATTCGAACAGAACACACAAAAGGCCAGTATTTGATATAAAATTTCTCACAGATCTTAAGAGAAAAAGAAAAACTGCTCTGTTTATACCAGAGTAGCATTTCTTTCTATATGTAGAAATAATTAATATATCAGTAATATAGGAAAGCTCTTTGATTTGAAATTAACTTGAGTAGTTTATGTTTTATAAAGTTGCATATGAAAATAACAGTGGTAGAGTTTGGGGGAGTTATTTTACTTTAAAAAGTTAAGATTTCACTACTCATAAGCTAACATTGTTAAGTAGGTTTTAGAAACTATGCTTTACAATTATAAGGACAGAAAGTAGAAAATAAGAAGAGCAAGAGGTAAAAACAAAGCTTAATGTTAACTTTTTATTTTTAAGTTGTTTTCTTATTTTCTTTATACTAACTGTGAATCTGGTTACTGCCAGTTGTTGCTATGTCAGTCGAAGACTTAGCCAGCTATCAAGTCATGATCCACTGTGGAGAAGACATTGCAAAAAATATTGGCTGATATCTGAGTGAGTATTCAGCAGATTGTATTCTTGAAATGTGTCTCTTAGCTTCTATAATGCTAGTCTGTCTGGACTCTCTCCTCTGACTCTTGTCTCTTTATCTCCTTTGATGGTTCTTGTGCTTACTAGTGAACACCAGTGACTACTGGTGTTCTATCCTTGGTCAGGCTCTTCCCTAAATAGATAGGAATTTTCCTGCATGTACTACTGTGGTTTACAATGACTACTTGTGTGATCCTAATTCCCAAACTTGAATGTCTATCCCTGACTACTGAGCTCCAGACTTGTTTGCACTATGGTCTACTTGACCTTTCCATGAACAGGGATTCACTGAATTCAGTATATGTTAATTTGACAGAATAAGTGTAGGTGACAGAAGGTGGGAGTTCGGAAAGGTGAAAGGAAGGATAGGAATGCTAATACCGTTTTTTTTTTTTTTTTTTAGGTTGAGGGGAGTCAGGTAGTGACTGAAATTGGTGAAGCAAGAAGTAAAGGATTAAGTATATTATTTAAAGCTGTAACCTATTCCATAGAACTAAAGAGTAATTACTGAGCTATCAAACATTGGGAGGGGGAAGAATGGGAAAGAGGGAATTTTAAGTGTTGCTTTATCCTCATCTTTCACTTTGGTGTATTGGTAGATAGATGTGAAATTGATAAATGAATAGCTAGCAGCATAGATAGGTAGAATTATAGAAATAACTCAGAAATAACTAGTTTCCTTTGAGAGGTTGGGCTTAGATCCCTTAAATCTACCACTCCCAAACCCAACCACAGTTTTGCTATTTTTACTCACTATTAAAATATTTCAGTGACTCTCCATTCCCAACAAGATAAGGTCCAAGATCACTAGTAGGTTAGCTTGGGGTCTTGGGACCGCTTTAACTTGTATCATGTCTCTTAAATTTACGCTTCATTTTTTTTCTCCTTGATTATATTTTTTTGAAGGCCAAAAAGTGTCTTTTTTTTTTTCCATGTCCTCAGTGGCTAAGTAGACACTCAATAAATATTTGTGGAATTGTATAAAATAGAAGTGTTGAATCATGTGATTGCTTTGATGCTGTTTCTCTGGCTAATCCAATGTAGACAAATTAGATTAATATAACATCATTAGATCTAAATATTGTCTAAACTAGAACAGCTACATATATGTTTTAAAATTTTATATTTATTGTTTTTAGGAATAAGTTGAAATTTATACTCCATATACTATTCACATTATTTTTATCAAAGATTAGAAAAGTTAAATAAAAATAATAAGAAAAGTGACTTATAATCCCTCCTTGCTGGCAATAACTCCTATAAGTTTTTTGATGTATGTTTCACTTTTTGCTATGTAGTTCTCATGTGTGGATAAAATAAAGAAAAAAGAAGGTAAAAATAACAAATCCACAATAAATATATTGGTAAGTGTCTAAAGCATATGCTAATTTCATATAAACAGATTTTTAATCTCTTTTTCCTATCTATTTAGGGAAGAGAAAACACAGAAGAATCAGTGTTGGAAATCTCTCTTCATAGATACTTACTCTGATGTAGGAAGATATATTGACCATTATGCTGCTATTAAAAAGGCCTGGGATGATCTCAAGAAATATTTAGAACCCAGATGTCCTCGGATGGTTTTATCTCTGAAAGGTACTGGGAATGTAGTCTCCCTTCCCCCACTTTAGTTACCATGACATAACTAGATTAGTTTAAGTAACATCATCTATATTAATCTCTGCTAATCCAACATTCTCTGTACCATTCACGTTTGCCAAATTACCACCTGTATTGCTAAAAGATCCCTTGCTGTAGTGGTTTCCTAATTTTGTCCACTTTAGAACCCACATTTGAGAAAAAAAAAAAATTCCCATTTAAGAAAAATGAACTCTTTCATTATTATACTTGTTTTATATAAAGAAATGTAATGCTAAGATTGCTTAAAGATAACTATTGTGATTATTTTGTGTGTGTGTGATTTCTTCTTAAAGTGGGTGGTTTTTTGTTTTTGTTTTTGTTTTTTTGGTAATTGAAAGATTGCCAGCTGTTATCACCTATACTCTTTCCTGTTTTCAGTACAAGTGAATGTTTGCTTGATAGTCTAATAATTGGAAATTGAAGACTTGAATTGTTCAGAATGTAAGAGCAGCATAATAGTGTAAGGAGAACTTTCATCCTGGTTTTGACATTTATAGAATAGTGAAAAGTAAGATTTAAAATGAGGTCTCTCACTCCTAAAACCTGTGTTCTTTCTGCTACACTATTATTGTCCAATTTTGGCAAGAAATATTAACTAGTTCCCATTAATTTGATTTGTTAATTTATGTCCAAAAAAGTGCAGAAAGAGATTGCAGGTATATAGCTGTTTATCTGCTTTAGTCTCCCTTTCTTCATAAAATGAATTCAATACAAATTTTGGTTTTTCTAACCTGAAATTGGGATCCGTTCTTCTCAGATGTACTCCTTTTGTATTAAGGTCTCTTTTGAAACAGCATTCCTTTTACATTTCATATCTCCTATAGAATTTTTCATTCTATGCATATGTGAATTTCATAGAAATCATGATTGTATGACCAGCTGCTTAAAACTTATTTGCTCCAAAGTGGAAGAAAGAATGATTTGGCAGAGAGGATAGAGTTTTGAAGAAAATAAAATTTGAATAATTTTATTAGTTGTTTTTCTAATATCATCCACTTTATATGGGCTAAATAATATCAAGATGAAAATGATTCTGAAAATAAGTGTTTGGTGCTGGTAAGATAGTAAGGGCTTAGAATAACTATTAAACACAAGCTAGGCACTAAGCTACAAACTATGTATTACTCCATTTAATTTGCCAAAATTCTGTGAGGCAGGTAATTACTGTTCTCATATTATAGGTAAACTGCCTAAGGCATAAAAAGCTAAGTTATTTCCCATAAGCAAAAGGCAGAGTCAGGATCTGAATATAAGACTCTCTCCAGATTTATGGCCTTAACAGCAGTTGAAGGGAAAAAGGACATACCTCATTTTGCTTAAAATTTCTTAGGGGCCTCCCTGGTGGCGCAAGTGGTTAAGTCTCAGCACTAGCTATCCCCTCCAGGGAGCTAACCCACATGGCACAGCAAACCGCTCTTTTCTTGCCTGCTGCTCCCCTCGACAGTGTATTTCAGTCAATCCACCTGTTCTGCTCCCCACTCTGTCTCCCCCTTTGTACCCCCGCACCTCTGGCTTGCACCCCAGCTCTAGTATGCATAAATGTAAAAAAAAATTTAAGAATTTCTTAGATTTTTAGAGAGCTAGTCCAATATTAGGGTGTTTGGAATATGAGAATGTGGACATGATTTCGTTTTTATTCACAAAGCTACCAAAAAAGGAAGAAGATAAGAATCCATAGTAGCTTCTTCCTTTTTTCTATTTTTTTGCACTCAGTTTGGTATTCCCAGGCTCCCTGCTCACTGTGTTTTACCTAGTAGTTGGAGGTGAGGTTGTCAAAGAATTCCTTGACAGTCTTGTTTTACTGCCAGGTGCCAGTTCTCTGGGACTTTGCCATAGTTGGGAATAAGTTAAAGACTGCCATCTATAATAGAATGTTAGGGAAAATTGAGGATGATAAGTTTTAGGAATGAGTGAGGTACCTACATACTCACCTCAGGGACCACAATCCCTGACTCATTTTCAAAAGTTAGAAATAACAGAGAGAAGGAAAACTAAGAGCAATTAGATTTTCTACTAATTTATTTAATGGTTTATCATGTATTTTGAAATTCTTATTCGCCTTATGTGTTGGCTTAGTTTTAGAGTTGGAAGGGAAAGTAGGGATCATTCTGACCAGGGCTTGGCAAATCTTTTTCTTTAAATGACTAGATAGAAAATATTTTAGGCTTTGAGAGACAGATGGTGTCTATCACAACTATTCAACTCTACTATTGTTGTAGGAAAGCAGCCACAGACAGGCCATAAACAAAAGGGTGTGGCAGTGTTCCAAGAAAACCTTATTTACAGAATCAGGCAGTAGGCTGTAGGTTGCCAATCCCTGATTTTATACCAGTCCGCCCATTTTACAAGTGAAGGAACAGGCTGTGAGAGTTCAGGTGACTTAGACATGGTCCAGTAACTAATAAATGAGAGAGAATTCTTCTTGACTCCTAGTAACATTTTCACTGCTTCCTTATACAAGCAGGCTAGATGGCAAGGAAAGTAAATGAACTTTACTAAACACATGAAGCTTATCTAATCGGTACTAGATTTCTCTCAGGTAAGTGGTATTATCCCCCATTTCTCAGGGGAGGAAACAGGATTAAAGGGACGAAATAACTTAGCAGAGATCAATAGTAAGTGGTAGAGTGAGATCTGAACCTGTTATGTCTGATTCCCAAATTCTGTTCTAGTAGGATGCCTTTGTAAACCTTGATTTTACTGTATTATAAACATACATTTCATTCTTTTTCTCTTTTGTCATGTTTGTTGTTTTTACTCTTTTTCTGTTTAGCTGTCTCTTCAAGAAATTCTTGGTTGTTAATGTTATGTGTTAAATGTCCAACATGTACCTCTAACTCCCTTCCTCATGAAATTTCTGGTTCAGGCAGCCATTCAGCTTGTTTTCTTTTGTACTAAACTTTTTAAAAAATAAACTTTATAGTAATTTTAGATGACAAGAAAGTTGCAAAGATAGTACAGAGAGATCCTGTACGCCCCTCACCCAGTTTGTCTCCCCTAATGTATTTCCCTGTGGGACATTTGTCAAAACTAAAGTCTTCGTTGGCACATGGCACTCCAGGCTTTATTTGGATTTCACTAGATCTTCCATGAATGTGCTTTATCCAGTCCAGAATACCACACTGCATTTAGTTGTCTTGCCTTCTAGTGTCTCTGGTCCATGGTAGGTTCTCGGTCTTTCCTTGTCTTTTATAACCTTAATGGTTTGAAGGAATACTGGTCAGATGTTTTATAGAATGCCACTCTAAATGATTTTATCTGAAGTGTTATTCATGATTAGACTATGAGTTTTTAGGAAGATTACCACAGAGGTTAGGTGCCCCTCTCATCACATGTCTAGGGGTAGGTGATACCACATGCTATCACTAGTGATGTTCGCTGACATGCAGAAATATGCACAGATCATAAGTGTGCAACCCAGTGAATCATCACAATGTGAACATGCCCATTGTAACACTCCAGATCAAGAAGGAAAATAATTATCTGTACCTAGAACCCTCCCTCTTCCTTAGAGGTAACTACTGTCCTGACTGCTAATTTCACTGAATAGCTACTCTCTTTCTGAACATTATATACACTGCATAAGTATACATTTTGTGTGCATTGTTTCTGTTTTGTTTATGAGATTCAAGTGTGTTGTGTGTAACAATAGTTTGTTCATTTTTGTTGCAGTATGGTATTTCATTATATGAGTAAATCACAATTTATATATTTGGATTATTTCTAGTTTCTTGGCTATTAGAAATAATGCTGTAAATATTTTATGTATATTTACCATTGGATAAATATCTAGGAGTATTTGCTGAGTTGTAGAAAGTACTTATATCAAACTTCAAAAGGTAATGTTGATTTTCCAAAGCGGTTCTATCACTTTACACTCCTACTAGCACTTTAATGTTGTCATTCTTTTAACTTTAGCCTTCCTAGTGGATGTATAGTGGTGATTTTAATTTACATTTTCCTGAGGATATGATAGTTTTATTCTAGAATTCCAATCCTTATATGCCATATTTATTTTTTCTTGCTTTATTGCACTGGTCAGGGCATTCTGTAGAGTGTTGCTTAGGAAATTTTGATTGACTATCCTTTCTGATCACAAAATGAAAGCATCAGCATTTCTTCTTTAAAGATGTTGTTTGCTATAGGTTTTTTGGAGATACCTCTTTATCAGATTGAAGAAAGTTCCTTCTGTTCCTACTTTGGAGAGATGGTTTTTGTTTTTGTGTTTTAAATAGATAATTTTTATCAAATGCCTTTCCAACTTTGTGATTATCATATGATTTTTCTACTTCATTCTGTTAATGTGCTGAATAACATTGATTTTTCTGAATGTTAAACCAACTTTGCATTCCTAGAATAAAACTTTGGTTGTAATTATATTATCCTTTTTATGTATTGTTGGGTTTTATTTGCTAGTATTTGATTAGGGTTTTTACATCTGTGTTCATGAGAGAGTTTGGCCTGTAATTTTCCTTTCTTGCAATGTTCTTGTCAGGTTTTGGTATCAAGATGATGCTGACCTTGTAAAGCGAGTCGGGAAGTGTTGCCTCTTTTTCTGTTCCCTGGAAGAGCTTATGTAAGCTTGGTCTTATTTCTTGCTTAAGTGATTAATAGACTGCATCAGTGAAACCATTCAATCCTGGAGTTCTCACTGTGAGAAGGTTTTTAATTAAGGATTCAATTTCTTTACTAGATGTAGGCCAAGTCAGATTTTCTGCTTATTCATATGTCAATTTTGATTAAGTTGTGTTTTTCTGGGAAATTATCCACATCATCTACATTTTCTAATTTATTGCATTAAGTTTTTCATAATATTCTCTTTTCTTTGTGATGTTTGTTGTATCTGTAGTGTTTTCACCTTTCCATTCTGATAACTTTATATGAGTTTAGTCATTTAAAATGGTTGTGATTTGTTAGGAGAGAGACACTTGGGGGGCGTGGGGAGAAGGGGAGGATAGGGCACAAAATGGAGTAGAAAAGGACACGAGGGACCACGGAGATGGATCACGGGTGAATTGGTGGTGGGTTACCCAAGGGGAATACAAAATGTAAAAGATATAAATAACAATAAAAATATATATTTAAAAAAATAATAAAAAAAATAAAATGGTTGTGATTTGTTTTGTGGTCTAGTATACAAACTGTCTTGGTAAATGTTCCATATACACTTGAAAAGAATGTTTATTTTCCCACTGTTGGATTTACTACTATGTTAGCTAAAATTGTTAATCTCCAAATCTTCTGCACTGTTACTGATTTTTTTTTTGGGGGGGGGTGGTTATTTTACCTATAGTTACTAAGAGAAGTGTGCTAAAATCTCTCATTGTGGTAGGTAAGGCTCCCACCCCTGTTGTACATCTTAGTATAATAATACCATCCCTTTTAGTGTAGCAGTACTATGGATATAATTGATTTCAGTTCTATTGTTAGGTCATATTAAATGACAAAGAGGGTTGGCAGATGTAATTAAGGTTTGAAATAAGTTAAATTTGAGTTAACCATTTATAAAAAGGGGAATCATTCTGAGGAAGCCTGACCTAATTATACAAACCCTTAAAAGGAACCCTATAGGCCCCTCCAGAAGCTGGAGAGATTTGAAGCAGATGTATCTCTCCTCTTGGCTTTGAAAAAGTAAACTGGCATGTGGAGAGGACCAGAATTATCTATTCTTCCATAACTTCCTTTCTTATTTCTCTAAGTTTTTAAGTGAGTATTCTAGAAATTAAAACATCCATATATGATTTAATTAAATTCTAATATACATTAGTATTTTTATCACTTCCTGGGTAATGAAAGGACTTTAAAATACTTTAACTCCAATTACGTCTCCCCTGTCTGTTATTATAGTTTTTGTGCTTTTAATTGTCAACATACTTGATATCCCTGAAAACATTATTTTATACATTCAATATTACTTGAGATTTACCTCCATATTTATCTTTTTTGACTGCCTTTCATTTCTTCCTGTATCTTCATACTACCATCTGTAATCATTTTTCTTTTGCCTAAAGAATTTCTTTATTATTTCTTTAAATGAGGGAGAACTTTTCTGAATTTTTTATCTAAAAATATGTTTATTTCATCTTCGGTTTTGACGTATATCGTCACTGGCTATAGAATTCTAGCCAATAGTTATTTATTTTTTTCAGTACTTTAAAGATCCATTCTTCTAGCTTCTGTTGTTTATGTTGAGAATTTAGCAGTCTTTCTTTGGTTCCTTTGAGGGTGATTAAGTGCCCTTTCCCCTTTCTAGCTGCTTTTAAGATTTCTCTTTGTGTTTGATTTTCAGTGGTGTTCCAGTAATGTGTCTATACAGGATTTTTTTGGCAATTCTCCACAGGGTTTATACAGCTTCTTGAATCTATGGTTTGATGTTTTCATCAATTTTGGAAAATTCTCTCAACCCTGTGGTACCATGAAAAGCTCTGCTTAACTTTCAGTCTCATGTTTGCTCCCCTACCTCCCTCTCAAATTCTCACTGTTGAGGTTCTCCAAAAGCCTTGAAGCCAATTTCCTGTTGTTTAGTTTTTCTGGTTGTTCTCGGCAAGAGATTTGGTCCATTGCTGGAAGTGAGCTCTTCTTTTGGTGCTATAATTATTTCCCACCCTTTCAGAATAGAATATATAGCAAACTTAGAAATAAACAAAATTGAATTTAAGTTTTAATGGCTCTTCACACATGAACCAATACCTATGTCCTGTATTTCCCCGTGAGATTACATTAAGACTGTTGTACAACAAAGAGAACTCTTTTTTAAATATGTGACTATATTAGCTTAAGTAAAATTAGATATACCCTAAAATTTGTGTCATAATGTGAAAAAACTACTGTGGATCTCATTGGTACCTACCTTTCCATATCTTATTTAGTGCTAGTGTTTTCTCTGTTGAGAGGAAAGAGGAATTGGCTTGCTTAGTGCTCTACAGGTCAGAGGCAATCTAAAGTGATGTAATGTTTCTCTGAATTTTCAGTTCCTTATATTTCAATGTATTTTGATTACATACACTTTCTAAGATTTTTTCACTGGTTAGAAGATTATTTTTCGTAGATTTAAGGTTTATGGTTTCTTCATATTTTACTTGTTTTTGTGAATTGCAGAGGGTGCCCGAGAAGAAGACCTAGATGCTGTGGAAGCTCAAATTGGTTGCAAGCTACCTGATGATTATCGATGTTCATATCGTATTCACAATGGGCAGAAGTTAGTGGTTCCTGGGTAAGATGTTCACTGTTTTGGTTATTTTTAATGATATAAGTGATTTTCTAGAATGAAGATAAATTGTATTTGTAGCTTTTTTTTTTTTTTTGCATAGAACTGGGGTGTAGGCCAAGGGTGCAGCGGGGGGGGAGGAAGGGAAGGATTCATCAGAGACAGAGTGGGGAGCAGAACATGAGGATTTACTGAAATACACTGCTAAGGGGAACAGCGGGTGAGACAGGAGAGGTCTGCTGTGCCATATGTGGGTTAGCTCCCTGGCCGGGGATTGAACTCAGGCTGCAGAGGTGATAGTGTGATAGTGCTGAGACTTAACCCATTGGCCACCAGGGAGGCCCTGTAGTTACTCTTATGGGTTAAAGACTTATGGAAATTCCCACTTACAGCAATCTATACGAAAATCTACACCTTAAATTTGATATTAGCAAAATAAATTTGATACTCGCTCATAAGAGCATTTCCACCAACACATCTTTCTATTTAAAATGAAAGCTGATTAAGAGTAAGAGAAGGGCTGGTTATGAGACACAGAACAGATGTATGTAAGTATACTTCAACTGAAACTGTTCAGAGCCCTTGAATTATTTATCCTGTTATAGGGCAGGTAAATTGATTTTGGAGAGTTTAATGAAAATTCCATCTACCACGCATGTAAAAAGCAGTAATTTGTTCAGAGTGATATGCACTAAAGAAACTTTAGTTTTGTCCTATTCAAGTGTAACTGAATGGCCTATTTTAAACTAAAAGATGTAATTCATTGTGGAACCTTTTGGTCCACAGAGTCAAATTCACTCACAGTTTTCAGAGCTATATGCTTTGAATGGGTTGGTGCTTTTGTTCTTTTATGAAATTAAGCTATTTCAGAGACTTTGTACTTGTGAAACCTTAATAAGAATTCAGGGAGAACTTTGTGTCATTCTTATTGGAGCTTGGATGTGTGTGTGTGTGTGTGTGTGTGTGTGTGTGTGTGTGTGTGTGTGTAGAACCATATGAGGTTGTATTTTCAGATCAGGATTGAATGTTGGGAATCTTAGAGATGATCATACTAAGATTACAAGGCAGCATTCAGAAATTAAAATACTACAGTTAGGACTAGAATAAACGTTACTGGCTATTTTTTTCTATTCTGTTTGCTTGCATTGAAAATTGTCATATTTTAAGAGCAAACAGCAGAGAACTTTATTAGAAGTTGCCAGAATTAACATGAGAAACAGTTTATGAATTTCAACAGAGGAATTTTTATCTTTCCACAACCCAAATACTTAGGCTTATAGTGGGAATCCCTCCCAGAGCTAGTGACACCTATGTTCTCATGTACATGCGATGAGGTGAATTTAGGCAGCATGCATCACGGTTTATGAAAATTTGGACCAAGTTTAGGCTGATTTACTTTATAATGCCTGGTGGGATAGGGCAAGCTAAAGGTTGTACTGAGATAAAGGTATCAGAGAATTTAAACATTTAAACATTAGTCATATATGTATCTATAACAAAGTGCTGGCAAATCATGGCAAGATAGACTTGAGCAATGAAATTATTTTTCTTTTAAATGAAAGGCTGACATTTAGACATGAAAGCTTTTAATTTAAATCAGTCTTATCACTCAAGAGTTTGAATTTAATATCTAGAAATTGTAGTGTTTGGGGTATTAGAATTGACTTGCTAATCAATTCTTGTAAAGATGTCAATGGGAAATTATTATTCATCAAAAAGATGATGCACAGCTGTTTGGCACTGCAATTGATTTAAACTTTTGAGTCTGTTCTCAGGTTGTTGGGAAGTATGGCGCTGTCTAATCACTACCGTTCTGAGGATTTGTTAGACGTCGATACAGCTGCTGGAGGCTTTCAGCAGAGACAGGGACTGAAATACTGTCTCCCTTTAACATTTTGCATACATACTGGTTTGAGTCAGTACATAGCAGTGGAAGCTGCAGAGGGCCGAAACAAAAATGAAGTTTTCTACCAATGTCCAGTAAGTAGGAAATTGTTCAAGTGTGGTTTAAAAAAAAAATGTGTTCTGATGAATATGTTAGTGTGTACATTAGGAATTTTTAGGTTTGTACAGGTTATAGAAGATTATAAACCTATCAAACTGGAGGGTTAATATTCCAACATAATGGCATGGAATGCCAAAAGAGAAATTTATCAGTGGATCAACAATGTAAACTAATGTAAATATGAGGAAAAGCTGTGATCTATGTTTAGGCATTTTAAATTAAGGAGAACTAATTTTAAAATTTAGCTTTTGAATATTACTTGATTCAGGTTGTGAGTGCAGTAAAACTTTTTACACTTTTCTTCAGTATGTATGAGTTACTGAAAAATGTAGGTAATTTTTAGGAGGCTTTGTTATGATTTTAGTGACAGAAAATGTGGTTTCATTCTTTTTCAGTTCTCAGCAATTCCTCAGTATAGAGTTTCTGACAATATTTTTGCCTAGATGTGCACTTGTAATTTAAAACACCTTTTACAGTTAATGAGACATATGGCTATATAATATTTAAAATGTTTAAAGAACTTTCATAGCAGTGTTTTTCTAAACAGTCTTTTTTTTTAATTTTTCATTCTTGGCTGTTTTCGCTGTAAGATTATAGGATTGTGACTTGGAGTCTCCATTTACCAAGAAAAGTGACTAACCTAGAATTGTCTCTGAATACAAAGCCCTTTTTTTCTAGACTAGGCCATATGTCATCTTAACTTCTTAATTGTTTTCTTGAAGGATAATTTTTTTAGTTCATTGTAATAGTAATAGTATACGTATTGAGAAATGCCTGTCACTGTTCTAAAGATTTTATAGATAGAGCCTAAATATAGAAATGATAAGCACAGGAACAGAAAAGTATGAGGAATGTCCAGGGACTGGTTAGAGTACTTAAGTTATTTTTATCTGCTCTGCCATATCTCCAGGGAAGGATACAGCTGATGAACAACCAGAAACTAAGTAAAATGTACTTTTCTCAATTCTAATATTCTTTTTTTCACCTAGGACCAAATGGCTCGGAATCCAGCTGCTATTGACATGTTTATTATAGGTAAAAAAAAAAAAAGTCATTTTTTTCTCCTTCCACTTGGTCAAAAAAATTAAGTTAGTAAAAACTTTTCATTTCCTTGACCAGCTAGCATTTCTTAAGTCTTGCTGGTTTAAAAAGTACTGTGTTTAGGCTGTCATTAGACTAAGTTTTGTACTTTGTTTGAATTTGGTTTCTATTTGGAAAAAGTCATGCCCTATGTAATCTTATGCTCTTAGGACTCTACTATAGAACAGTAAAATGTATTATAGAATTGCCATGAGTATGTAATGGCTTCCTTACACTCACATTTTCCATCAATTCTAGTAACTTATAATTGGAGATATAGATACATAAAACAAATTATATTTTTTCTCTTTTGGCCCCAATACTATAGTAAAATACTGACATGTATTACTGGAAACTTCAAAACAGCCATCTTCAGAGTTGAGTATACATAGGAATTCATAAACTCTCTAACACCAGTTTCCCTTGGCTTTATAAGGCTATTTCTCAAAAATTTTGAGAACCACTCAATTTGTATACAAGTGCATCTCATTCCTTTGCTATCCATCCAGTCTTATTTAATTCACTTACAGAGGAGCTTCCTGACTTCATCCTGCTTTTTAAAGGCATTTCTGACACATATCAAACATCCCTATATAGAAATATTCAATAGTAAAGGGGCTTTGCCATCCAATTATGTCTCCTAATTGGAACCTCAAACAGAGTATAAGTTTCCATTTGTTCCTTACTATGGCAATTTCCAAGTTTGTGGTATATTTCGCAATATCAGGAAGCTCTCACTCCTATGTAATCAGTTATAAAAAGCTTTTAAATTTAGTCCATGGCTTTCAGCTCACCCTGATTCGCATGGTCTGTGGTTTCCAAGTTAAACACCCTCTGGGGATTTTGCCCCTGCTCATTGCCCTCTTTGGCATTCCCTGTAGCACGTACTTTCAGAGATAATCATTATGGGTCCAGTGCAGTGGTGCTACTGTTTATAAACTTAAAGGCTACCTGAGCTCGTAGGTAAGCTGCTGGTCAGACTCTGTGAATTTCTCACCCTCAATTTGATGTTAGCCTGACTTGATATGGAAGACCCTACCACTATAGCAGGGTGACAGGGTCAGATAATATGCTTCTGATAGATCGGGTAATAGCAAAAGATTTGAAATGCACTTAGAAGAGATCAAGTGAGAAGTTAGTGCCGGGAGGAAAAATGCGAAAGCTGTTCCCTTCAAGTTACCTTGGTTAAACCTCAATACCACGAAAGAAACTCCAAGTTATAGAGCTTGCTTTAAAAAGTAAACTATATTAGAACATATAAATTACAATCTTGATTTGTCTAAGTTTGACTTTCTTAGAACTTTTGATAAAACAGAAGACAGAATCATCTGGTGTTCAATGCCCTATTAGTAGATATTTAGGAAAACTGGAATCTATGTTCAGATAAGTTTAGTAGTGAAAGCTTCGTCGTAGAAAATTCTACCTTATTTCATATATCTTATTTAACGCAATATATTAAAAATATTTAAACATGTAGCAGTAGTGCTCAGTGGCCATGTATGGCTAGTGGGTACCATACGGAACAGTATAAACTTGGATTGACTCTTACTTCATGCTATAACTTTTCTTTCTTTCGTCTAGCACTTTTCCCAGTTTTACTGAAAACTTACCATGAGAACTCTTAGGATTTACATTATAATAACTTTCATATATATCATAAAGCAGTGGTAACTGTAGTCATCCTGTGGTACATTTCATCCCTGATTCTCATCTTAAAGAATATGCTCTGATATATAAGAAAGTAAGGTGTATTAAAATGCACTATGTGAATTTCCTTTTTTTGTAAACCATAAGGAATTTTGTCTCATAACATTTTATTCCATGAAATATATAGGAAACTCTTTTCTATAGGCAAATTACTAGATCTAGAAACTTAAAACTTTCCCTTCTATGAATTTTAATGACATTATTCATGTAGCTCTTTAATATCTTACTCAAAGTAGAAAGAAATTAGTGATCATTTGTATACAACAGCATTTAATATAGAAAGGGCCAGAATGGGCCATTCCTGAAAGAGTCAGCTTGAAATCTACTTTCTCTCAAGTGGTGCTTTTAAATTTTTCAAGTTGTATACTCTCACACCCCAGCTTAAATTGTATTTTCTGTCATTCCCTAAGTAGAAATAATAACTAAGTACTATAAATCTAGCATCTGGCATTCTTCAGCATGGCAGAGTACAAGAAATAGGTTAGTAGTAGCAAGATTACAAAGAAATTAATTGAGGGGCCATTAACATTAATTAAGGGGCCAGTATGTGTTAGGCACTGAAGTGTATTAACAATAGTGAGAGTCTGAGGAAATTATGTTATATAACATGGAAAAGGGCAAAAATAATTCATGTAAATATTTGCTATTGATCCAATCACTGGATCATGGATATATGGTCTAAACTAGTGGTCTAGACTGTCCTAGTCATTCCTTTCTGCTTTGAGCTAGTCACTGACAATATGGTGGGCCTCTGTGCATTTGATTATATACTTACGCAACTAGACGACTTTGGGATTGGCCCGATGCCCAGAACTCCAAAGTGCCTTACCCCATTAGATATCCAGACTGAGCCTGGCTTCTGCCAGAATTTTGTGCATGAGTCAGGATGTACCGGGACCAGGGACATACCCTGATTTTCCGAGAAAGTGCTGACATTTTCCCTCAGCATAGCTGTATCTCTTGTGTAGAACAAATTAAAAATTTCTAATCTATTATTATAAGTAAAAAAAAAAAACAAAACCTAAGTGTAAAAAGTAGTTTGAAGGTAGTTGGATTCCCTAGCAAGTTGGTTGGGAATTAGAGAGAAATTGATCTGATAAAGGACTAGTAGAATTATTCCTATAAATATTTCTAGTTTTGGTATCACATCTTAAGTATAGAGAATTATAATGATTTATTTTTAT
Source organism: Scalopus aquaticus (assembly GCA_004024925.1). NCBI lineage: Eukaryota > Metazoa > Chordata > Mammalia > Eulipotyphla > Talpidae > Scalopus > Scalopus aquaticus. The sequence goes on along the minus strand of PVIJ01000989.1, from coordinate 84,438 downwards.
TTCCCATATAGATTTTACAAAAATTATTTGTCCTTTTTTCCTCTTCTTCCTACTTTATAGGTGCTACTTTTACTGATTGGTTTACTTCTTATGTCAACAATGTTGTATCAGGTGGTTTCCCTATCATCAGAGACCAGATTTTCAGGTATTTTACTTGGGGATTTTTGGACTGGATTTTTGGATAAATCAGAAAAAACATCAGTTACAGATCATGAGATAAACTTTACCAAGAAGGTTAATAACAGTACTTCTTACTGTCTTAAGTCTCAATATGTTATTCTCTTTAAAGCCCAAATATCCAAATAATTGGTCAGTATTTTTTTTATCTTGAAGAAGCAAGAGAAAAAACTGATTTTGAGTTAGCAGCTATGCTTTATGGTAGCTATGTAGTTCCTTTTTGGGGAAAAAAAAAAGCTGTTTACCAATTAGTAGATTTATTGAGGTAAGTCATTAACTGTTGCTCCTGGCAAATATTACTATCTCTGAAGGGGACATGCAAGTATTAGATGTAATAGTGGTTCACAGTGGTCTGGTTGGCAGAAATGATAAATTAATTATATATTATAGGCCTTTAGAATAATTAACTAATGTATCTTTATTACCAGAGCCACTGTATATAGCTGCGTTTTCACGTATTTCTTGTTTTCAAATGTCCCAGAAGTTTCCTTAGCTTTGAAAATGGAATAAACTCTTCAATTTCCAGATTAACTACTGATCTATTATTTGAACCAGTGATCGTTGAACCTTGACCACTGTTATTACTGACCCAGATTCTTCAAGGTTTTCCAGTTTGTAACTTCTAGGGTTTTTTTTCATGCTTATTAGGAATATACTTTTAAGATCCCAAGTAGGATTTACATTTGTTATCCTAAAATAAAGTACAGACTATTTTGCATTGTATTTTTAAATTTGTTTTAAGAATTAAACTTAGTTGATTAAAAAATGTTTCGTTTTTTAAATTACCTTAGATATGTTCATGATCCAGAGTGTGTAGCAACAACTGGAGATATTACAGTTTCAGTTTCCACATCATTTCTGCCTGAACTGAGCTCTGTACATCCACCCCACTATTTCTTCACATACCGAATCAGGTGAGAATTTTAAATGGGATCACCTTTCAATTAATAGTGGGATATGTCCTATGGATGTGTTGTTATTTCCCCATTTGACATGATATTTTAAACACATTTTGAAAAGGAGCATCTTGCTCAAGTGTGGAAGATGAAATTTTCTACAATATATATAGTGTTTGTAAAGTTCCTTGAGTTTACATTAACCTCTCAGTTATTTACTTTTTACAATAAACTGTTTGAAGTATTGAGCCAGGTATAAGTGATACAGCTAAGTTAGTCATTGTGAAAGCTCTGTATTAGAGTTGTAATGCATTTTAGAAGCTGTCCAATTACCCAAGATAAAACCATGCAATTTAAATTTCTGGCCTGTCTCTATTCAGTTAAAAGTCTCAGAAATATCTGAGTCTGTATATCAGAAATGACACTAAACATTGGATTTGGTTAAATAAGAAACAAATACTGTAAAGTTCACTTTAATTAGAAGTATAGCTTGCTATGACATCGGGTCAACACATTGCTGTAAGGGATTAAAAGTACTTTGCTTTTAGATATATTTTTATTTATTTTCTGATATATATATATATATATATATGCATATATACAAACTGGAAATAGTTTAGTAATTTGTACATGTCAGGAAGCATCTAGGATTTTGGTAGTGTATGTACTTTTGTACATACTTGTAAAGATCTTTGTTGTTTCATTTAGATCCTGCCTAAGATGGAGACATGCTCACAATAATAACAGCTACGTATGTTTATAGAGCGCTCAAAATAAAATTGGAGAGATTGCAGATTCCTAGAGAAGGAGGGAAATAATAATATTGCAAAACAGAGCCAAAGTGTAATCCCAGTAACATTTTGCCTGGAGCTTTTTAGAAGCTAATGGAAAAAAGCAAAGAGGATTTCATAATCCTGTAGTGGGGAAAAAAAAAAAGACTTTTGAAACAGAAGTTTCTCATGGCACTATATGACATAAAGCCTTTCCTACATGGATCTTTACTTGGACAGCAAGAGATTGTTGTCTCTATTGTGTTTGTACATTTTTTATGTTGTTTTTTAAGTGCATAAATTGAGTGAAAGAATTTCTGTTGGGGAGTCAAGCTAATAAGGCCAATAATATCTTTGAGAATTACAGAAATAGATGGTTAACAGACTTTGGGGTAGGTTTCTTAATTTCCTTTGATAATTCCTTTCATAATCTTAGCCCAAATAATGTAGCTCTTAAATAAAAATAAGCCTGGAGTCCAGAGTTGCATCTTTACTGCCCCATTCTCGTCTCCAGAATTGAAATGTCGAAGGATGCACTTCCTGAAAAGGCTTGTCAGTTGGATAGTCGCTATTGGAGAATAACAAATGCTAAAGGTGATGTAGAAGAAGTTCAAGGACCTGGAGTAGTTGGTATGTAACCCAAGTTACGGGTCTATATTGTCAGTGCTTATAAGACATTTTGGAGAGTATATTTGTGACACACAGCTTGGAATATGCGTGATGTACTTAGGGGATAAGACTTATCTTTTTAGGGCCTCCCTGGTGGCGCAGCGGTTAAGTGCTGCACTGTGGAGGTGTCGTTGACAGCGGTGATGCGCTTTCGATGCCTGGGTGGGAGATTCCCACATGGCGCAGCAGACCTCTCCTGCCTCCCCCGCTGCTCCCCTCAGCAGTGTATTTCCACTGATCTGCCTGTTCTGCTCCCCACTCTGTCTCTGGTGAACCCTCTTGCTGCCCCACACCTCTAGCCTGTACCCCAGCTTGTATGCATAAAATAAATCTTAAAAAAAAAGATTTTTTTTAATAGTTGTGTTTACAATGTGAAAGATATCCTAGATGCTGGACTTCTCATAACTGCAATACTTTGCATCATAAATATAATGTTTAAATGTCATTAACCTATCAGTTTACTATGTGAAACATGAACTTTTCTAAAATTATAACAAACTCAACTATTCAGGGATTGATTTCCATTCTGTGTACTACCTGGGTTCTTTGCTTTTCTTTTTTAATTTTTTTGTTGTTGGATAATTATTCATTATCATTCTATAGATTGCAAGGCATATGGCATAAAGAAAATAAACTTCATGTTTTTTGAAATTTGGAAATGTTAAAATTAATAGCACAGATTGTTATTGCTTATGGATTTCACTCATCTCTAGCTCTGATTACCATCAACATTTGACCTTTAAAAAATGAAGTTTCTGAACATTCTTCAGTTTTTGTATGTGAGCTTTGAGGCATTTATGCTATGTACTTCTACTAGCCTCAGCATATGCAGAATTCAGTTTAAATTAAAGTTGTTCTAATTCACTGTCACATATAGATGTATAGATGTACATGTATAGATGTACATTTAGATGCATATTTAAGGATTTTTTTTCCTGAATTTATTTGAGACTCTAGTGCTAAGGAATTTTATTAAAGCTCTTCTGTCATTGTTCCACTGATAAAAGAACTCTCCCGCCTGACTGCCCATTTGTCTGGACTAAATGTTTAAGATGCTTCTTTAGAATTTTATATTTCATACTCTTGTTACTTTTAAATATTTAGATTATCCTTCTCTTTTTTAAAAAGATTTATTTATTTACGCATGCAAGAACTGGGGTGTAAGCCAGAGGTTTGGGGGGTGAGAGGATTCACCAGAGACAGAGTGGGGAGCAGAATAGGCGGATTGACTGAAATGCACTGCTGAGGGGAGCAGCAGGCGAGATAGGAGAGGTCTGCTGCGCCATGTGGGAAGATCCCTGGCTGGGATTGAACTGGTGCTGCAGTGGCTGCTCATCCTTCATAATGCTGAGACTTAACCCCTTGGGCCACTAGGGAGGCCCTATCCTTCTCTCTTTTTGAACTAGTTCTCTGTGACACTTTTTATTACCCTTGTCTTCAATGCCTCAAAGCATTTTGAAAATGAAAATGTTTCTTTTTGATTTTGTTTTATTCTACTAGATATTCCTCCAACCCCCAACTAGAGAGAGTTGGGGAATTAAAAAACAAGTGTGTATGTATGTACATAATCCCATATTGTTGACATTTTGTTATATTTCATTTTAGATATTTTTTGTAATCAGGCATTTATTTTAACATAATTTACACAATCCCATAAAGAACATATCTTACTGTAATGAAAGACTGAATTTTATACTTTGATTTGTTACTCTTTTCTCTGCAGGTGAATTCCCAATCATCAGCCCAGGTCGGGTATATGAATACACAAGTTGTACCACCTTCTCTACAACATCAGGATATATGGAAGGATATTATACCTTCCACTTTCTTTACTTCAAAGACAAGATCTTTAATGTTGCCATTCCCCGATTCCATATGGCTTGTCCGACATTCAGGGTATCTATAGCTCGATTGGTAAGTTAAATTTTCCTCTAGTATTGATTTATATGACTTTGTAGAATTAACTCCACAGAGGGTCTTTATTGATTGGCCAAATAAATAGTTTATAAGGAGTGTTCCAAAGAAACCTAGAGATTCTGAGTAGTATTTTGGCAGGGAGAGAGGAGTGTAAATATGTTGGGGAGGTGGGTAGTAAGTTAGTGAGGCTCCATTGGGTTCACTTGATCCCGTGGAGACTTGTTTTTAATATTAGTGGGGGCTGTGTATGATGTAGGCTTAGGACTGGGATGCTTAGACTTTCAGTCTCATAACCCCTCAAGTTCTTAAAAGTTATCGAGGACTCCAAAGAACTCTTGCTTATGCAGGTTATATTGATACGTATCATATTAGAAATTAAAATTGAGATAGTCTACAATAGTTACTTTTCCCAAAAGTTTTAAAATTCTTAATTTTAAATCACAATAATAAACTCATTACATGTTCAACCCTCTCTTCACTATGTTCTTACTTATTGAGATGTTTCTTCCCTTCCAAACACAAATAAGCACATAAAATCTTGACGTGCTTTGTATAGAATTTTATTCTCAAAGAAAAGAAATCAGTAAAAAATGAGAATTGGGGACTTTTCCTAATTGTTAAGAAAGAGGCACAGTAGGAATTTTATTTGGATTGGATTGTTTTTCTTATCTTTCCTGTTTAAAATTTTTCACTTGATGTGGAAGTTGTTCTCCTTTTTTGTTTTTAAACATTTGATTAACTGGGCCTCCCTGGTGGCGCAGTAGTTAAGAGCTGCGCTGTGGAGCTGTTGGCAGCAGTGACGCGAGTTCAACGCCCGGCCAGGGAGATTCCCACATGGTGTGGCAGACCTCTCCTTCCTCTCCCACTGCTCCCCTCAGCAGTGTATTTCCATCGATCTGCCTGTTCTGCTACCCACTCTGTCTTTGGTGGACCCTCTTGCCACCTCACGCCTCTGGCCTGTACTCCAGCTTGTATGCATAAATAAATAAATCTTTAAAAAAATTTTTTGATTAATTAATAGACTTGTTTTTTTCTTTTGCTTTGTACTTTGAATGCCACTTAAAATATACTTTGGGTTGATCTTAAGCCTTTCCTTGATCTAGGTGGTATGTTATTTGTTTTGGGACACTTTAGAGGTTCCTGCTGCTGATATATTTCCATTCTTGCCTGTGTCTTCCTGTTTCCATTTGTATTTGTGTATACACACTTTTAACGTGAAATCATCAGCAAACTCCCTCGTTAGCAACTGATTAACAGGTTTCAGTTTCTTTCTTCATTAAGATAATAATCATACTACCTAGATTTAATGTTTTAGAATTTCTTTTTAAAAAAAAAAGATTTATTTTATTTGTGCATACAAGCTGGGGTGTAGGCCAGAGATGTGGGGGTGGTGGTGAGAGGATTCACCAGAGACAGAGTGGGGAGCAGAACAGGCAGATATACTGAATACACTGCTGAGGGGAGCAACGGGCGAGACAAAAGAGGTCTGCTGTGCCATGTGGGAAGCTCCCTGGCCGGGGATTGAACTCGTGTTGCAATAGCTCTGAATAGCTTCATAAGCTGAGACTTAACCCATTGCGCCACCAGGGAGGCACAATGTTTTAGAATTTCTAAGCTTTTCTGCTCTCCCTCTTTTGGATCTTCTACTCAGTTGTAAAATCTACATTTCTTAGATGTCTAAAAAGCCCAAAAATAAAAAATAATGGAATATCTTATATTTATGTACATTTTCTCTCTTTGTTGCTAGTGTTACAATAAATCCTAAGTGACATATCCTAAGGGACAGCTGCTTTCTTCTGCATTCATTAATTTGTTTGCTCAACAAATATTTATGAAGTATACCTACTAGGTGCTGGAGAACATGAATGAACAACACAATCAAAATCTCTGCCTTGGAATTTACATTCTAGTTGGAAAAGACAAAGTGTAGTAAACACTGTGTACGTCTGTCATGTAGTATTAAGTGCTCTCGTGAAAAATTAGAGTAAAAAGAGATAAGTAGCATCCTGTTGGGTTATTTTAATATAAGGGTTTCAGGGAAGGCCTGGGTGACATTTGAGTTGAAAGAAGTAGAGGGAACTAGGTAGATATGTGGCAGAAGAGCTAGCGCAAGAACAGCCCATGCAGAAGTCGTGCAGCACTGATGTGCTGGTATCTTTGAAGAACGGCGGAGGCCAGGCAGCTGGGAGTACAGCGAACCAGGGGAGAGGGCTGCCGGTGAAGACCATAGCAGTGATGGGCGCTGTGTCATGTAATGCCATCGGAGCCCCAGGGAGGAGTGTATTCTAATGCCAAATCCTGTTTCCAGACAGCCCCCTTATTACCAACTAGGTCCTCATTGCTGTTCAGAATTCTGTTTACTATAGCAGCTCATCTCATTGAGTCTTCAAATATGTGAGAGAAAAATGATAGATAGCAGAGTAAGTTAAGACCTGATTAGAGATACTGCTTAAGCAGAATTGAAGTTTCTAAGAGATGATCAGATATTGCATGTTCACTGTCAGTACTGCTCTTCAACAAGTTACTTTTTAAAGTAGGCAATACCCATAGTGGTTGAACTGAAATAAGTCTTTAGAGTCAGAGCTCAATAAAAATGTGTTAGACCTCTTATTAGCAATACATAAAAGCTACCAGTAGAGGTCATACCCGATTAATATTTTCACTTCCTTTTTTCTGTACAGATATGCATTAGTATACATCAATAATAATATACATTAATACTAATATATATTAATATTAAATAATAACAGTATTGATAATTGATACATTAATATTAATAACGAACTGTTAATACGGTAAAATTTCATCTTGGATTGTGAGGAGTGATAAATTTGCTACCTTGTATGAATACCAATTACCATGTAAAAATTATGTACTGTTTTGGACTATAGGGAAACCAAATAGGAGAGAGACACTTGGGAGGGTGGGGGGAGGAGGAGGATAAGGGCACAAAATGGAGTAGAAAAGAACACAAGGGACCACGGAGATGGATCACGGGTGAATTGGTGGTGGGTTACCCAAGGGGAATACAAAATGTAAAAGATAAAAATAACAATAAAAATATATATTAAAAAAAATGTACTGTTTTAATTACCATTAAAACTACATCGAGCATTTTTAAGCATGTGATAGAACATATGCTGTAGAATATCATCAGCATATACATTATAAAAATGTGATGTTCAACTCTATAAAAGTACATACTTGGTACGTCTGGTTTAGATTCTGGACATATGAGAATTTGCATTAAATAAGCCTAAAAAACTGGTAGAAGTTCTTATCAAAAATTGTTTTCTCTTTTAAGGAAATGGGCCCTGATGAATATGAAGAAATGGAGGAAGAGGAGGAAGAAGAGGAGGAGGAAGAGGACGATGATGATTCAGCAGATATGGATGAATCTGATGAAGATGATGAGGAGGAGAGGCGGAGGAGAGTCTTTGACGTTCCCATTCGCAGACGCCGCTGCTCTCGTCTTTTTTAGCAAGCCTCTGCTAATGGAAGCACTGGAATGAATCCAGTCTGTTAAATAGATTTCTCAATAATGTAAATAACTAAATTGTTCTCAGCATATAGCAGGAAAACTAGCATGAAATATTGTTCTGGGCCTGGGTTCTATGCGATACTGCATTAGGAGTTGGATTGTTTTGGTTTTGCTTTGTGTTTTTGAGGTAGAGAAAGAAATGGGTATTTTTTTTTTTCTCTTCTAGAAGCCAGTGGGAGGATAGTTCTTTAGCTAAGAAACAGACATTTCTTTGTTTTAAAATATTTTGTACTTACAAATAGCTGGACATGGGAGGGGATAGTTTTGAAAAAGGATTTGAAATGTAGCCGGAATGCCTACACAAGGGTAGAGAGAAACTACGTGACTGAATGATCCTGTGAAAAGACTTCTTACAGTTGTGAGTTATTTAGAAATGAACAGAATTTGTAATTAGGCTAATCCATTTAGTGATTCCTATATATTTTGTACTCACAGGGAACTAACTGACTAAATAACTTGAGTGCTAGTTGTTTGTCCTTTCTTAGACAATCTATCCTTAAAGTTTTCATCATTACAGCCTTGAATTTAAAGTCTTTATCACTATGACCCTAACTTTGAATTTAGTCTTCAACTCTACAAACCTTGAATTTAATTTAAAGTCTTCAACACTATGATCTTGAATTTAAAGTCTTCAATACGATGACCTTTGTCACACTGTTCACAGATGTATCATTTTTGAAATGTAGTGTGTAAAAGTATGTATTGTGTTGTTTATTAACAAAAGGTTCTACACCATGTCTCATGTAGTCTGAATTTGTAAATACTGCTTCTTTTTTGTTTCTCCTTTATATACTTAACTGTCTTAACTTTGTGATAAGTGACATGAATTTTATGTTAAGATTAAGTATGTTTTCCTGAAACATGGATTTTTTTTTTTGTAATTATATAATTGAGAGTCTGGAATGAAATCCTCCGAGTGTCAAAAACTCACATTTTAAAAACAAATTTTGGTTCCAATCTTGCATTTTGTATAATTGCCTATTTTCCATAAACAAATGTTAATATGCCTTTGCTCTTACAATGGAAGATGAGACTGTTACTTGTAGACCTGTTGCCAGATGTCATTCAAAGTCATTGTACCATCATGTACACCACCTCACCCAACCCCAGAACAGTTCTTTTGTAGGGAAAACTAGTAAGAGTAAGTTGTGTACAGGATTGAGCAGCTGCCATCAACCATCATGAAGGCTAACTTACCCCTTTCGTATTGGCGCAAGTCAAACTGTTCTGAAATGCAGTAAGTTTTCCTGCTTATTTTTTTAAAAAAGAGTATTATCAGGCTCCCAAATCATCTATTATGCCTATTCCTTTTTTCCAGTCAACCCACTTTTTTTTTGTTTGGTTGGTTTCAAAAACTATCCCAATGAAGCAGTAATTTAAACTATTATGTTGGAAGTTAAAGCTGGCCTAGGACCCCTTGCCACTCTTTATATCTTTTTCTTTTTTGGATGACCTCTTCTCATTTTCAGTTCCCAGAGTATTCATGGTGCCCCCAAAACTCCCCTTGCAATCCTTGTTCCCAGAGTACTTCAAGGTTGCTTCTCCTGTTATCGAAATTCTCAACATCTTAGTGGTTGAATGTGTGACCTCTAGTTGATACTAAGGTTGATAACTAGCTCAAGTGTTTTATCTCATTGGCAAGAAATGAAAGGAATCCCATAAAAGGGATCTAACAATTGGCCAGACTATGCCTTTGATGGAATGAAGGCTATTTCTGGCTTTCAGTTCCCTTGGGAACACCACCCATCATTTAATCATTTGTCTGAAGTTGATATGTCAGGATGTGACAGATACCTAATAACAGTAGCTTAAACAGCTTAGGGCCTCCTTTTTCTCATTGAAAACTCAGTGGTAACTAGTTCAAGGCTGATAATGGCTAGTGGTGCAGTGGCATCAACATTCCAAATTCCTTTCATCTTTGTCCTGTTAACTGTAGCACAAGACTGACTTTAAAGGGCATCTCATAGTTACAAGATGGCAGCTGCATTCTAGCAAAGATGATGAGAAAAGGGGATAATTAGGTGGAAAGTAAAATGTTAAGACATAAGACCAAAGAAGTTAACCGGCGAGAGTCCAGCAGTCATATAGAGGGAGGTCGGGAAGGCAGGAAGCAGCATGGAGCCCAGCCTAAGTAAGATGCTGCACCAGGCCTGAATTAGGGCAGTAGCAGAAGTAAAGTGAACGGGGTGAAATGGAGAGGTCTAAATGGTAAAGTAAGCAACTGCTGATGAAATGTAAGGTAGTAGGAGAAATCAAAGTTGATCCCCAGTTTTTTGGCATCAATTATGGGCACAAAAATTTTCAAGAAAAGCAGTTGACATTGGAGGTAAGTTCAGGTTGGACACATTTTAAGTTCAGGATGTCTGGGATACATATAGGTTGGAGATGTCCAGTAATGAACATGGAGACCAAGGAAGTGGTTTGGTCTAGAGAATAAAGATTTGCAAATCATCTGCAAACATATGTCCCAGGGCACACATACAACAATGGTTCTCTGTTCAACCCTGGGAACACCAGACTATGAGTGAATATTGGAAGAATATCCAGACTGAAAGGTGAAAGAACTGGAAGCAAAACCAGAAGACTGGCATCTCTGAATCTAAGAGTTTCAAGGAGGGAACAACGAATAGAATATATAAAATAAGGCATGTGAAAGAGCATTTATCATGTTATCATGGGAAACACAAGTATTAGCTGTTTCAAGTGGATACAGCTTAAGACACATCTGATTTAAGAGACTCCCATTTGTGTGGCTTCCTCTGAGCTGGCCACTCATGAGCAACTGTGACCTATTTGCTATCTGCAAATCACAGCAGAGCATTCCTTGACTGCCTACGGAATATAGCCCGTATGACGAGGCAGGTCTGGGGACACCTAGGCCACTGTTGACCTGATTACGTGACTATCTCCATGGTGGTCTCGGATAACTCTGTGTTAACATCATACTTTGCTGACACAAATGTTTCTTCACATATGGTCACGATGTCACCTTCCCTGTCCCTTGTAAAACTGTGTCCCCCATTCCTATCCCACCCTCCGTACCTTATTCTGCATACCATTGTCACATGATCAGTTTTTACTAGCCTGTATGATTTCAATAAATGGCACAAGAACTTCTCCTCAAGTAGCAGAGTCTTGCCTTGTAAGCCTGCTCCATAACTGTTGTATCCTTATCGCATTCACACCGCAAAGCCACAACAAAGTTCCTGTTGCAACACATTTGTACAGAGGAAAACCAAAATTCTGGCACCATAAAAAAAGCTCATTCTCAGACATCCCCAGCCCACCAGAGGATCATGGTATACGGTACCTGTCACAGCTGGTTATATGATTTATCTGCAGGTATTTCAGTTACGATTCTATCTCATATGCTCGTTCATGCCCTCCCAAAACCACAAAAGCAGTCCTTCAAGGCAGTACCTTGGAGTGTCTTAGGGTCCTCAACAGAGGTCAGTTTCTTGGATAAAGACCTGTACTTTGGGCCTGCTATTCCCTGCTCCCATAGTGCTCCTTAGTTTCTACTGTGGGTGGGATACTTTCCAAGTGATAAATTGAAATTCAAATTACATCTTCAAATAAAAACAATTCTCTAAATGGTGGTTGTGGTGCCCCAGACCAGCCTGTGTAAGCCTTCAAACCCTGTAAGAGTTTCACCTTAGTTCCAAACAAATCACAAGGCAAGGATGTCGCTATCTCTGAAGGATATTTAGGGACTTTCAACCCCTGAGAGCAGAAAAGAGCCTCACGCTGCAACAGAATGGGATCGGGCCAACTCTGGATCGGATCCAATCTGATCCAACACAGTTATCCGGTCCAATGCACCGGCACAAAACGGTTCTGGAATGTCTATATATGAAAAATATATATTTTATATATATATATGTTTTGGGTTTTGTTTTCTCCAGAAGACTTGAAGTTTCTTAACAAATTGGAGGACACCATAAACTTTTCCCTTCCGAGATGTTAAAGGTCTTTTTTTTTAATTTAAATATATTTTACATCATTGTTCATTTTTGTACAATGTTTGGTTTCTTTTAGCAGGTGTAGTTCCTCTAGAATTTTCACCACCAATTCACCGGCGCTCCATCACCATAGTCCCTGTGCTCTTCTTGCCCTCGTTTTGATCCCTCTCCCTCCTCCTCCCCTGCAGAATGTCTCTGATTTATAGTTGTCAGTTTATTTTTGTTTTGTTGTGTCGTGGGGTTTTTTGTTATTTTTTCTGTGATCCCTTATTTGGTTCCCTATATTCCTGCTATAAGTGAAACCATCTGATATATTTCTTTTTCCTCCTATTTCACTGAGCATAATCCCTTTCAGTTCCATCCATATTGCTGCATGAGATTAAAGGTCTTAATCTAGTCCTGGCATCCAAGGCACGGGAGCCTGAGTCACTGCCGCAGTGTCTGTCGGGCTTTCAGACAGGGCAGCACTTTCAGGGGTGCGTGGGGGAGGGGTGCGTAGGGTGGTGACAATTGACACCAGACAGCCCGCCAGGCGGGGCCGGAGCCAGGGAAAGAGAAGGCGGAGCCCACTGAGACGGGGCAATAAAAGCGCGCAGCCCGAGAAGCGGTTGAGGCGGCGCTGAACTGGACCACCCCTGCTCGTGTCGGGTAAGGCTGGGGGGCGAGGGCGGAGCCCCCTGGAGATCGGCGGCAGGGGCCTATAGCCGCTGTGGGCTTTCACGGGCACCTGGGCCCGAGACCCTGGGCACCAGGCAGGCCTTGCCCACCTCCCACCGTGCGCGGGGCCCGACCCGGAGGCGCCTCCGAGGCCCGCGCGCCGCAGCTGCCAGGGCAGGCCAGGTCGCAGTGCCCGCAGCGAGGAGCCTGGTCTCGGTTTTAATCGCCGGGGGCGCGTGCAGTGTTGGCTTCCTTCGCAACCAAGAAAGAGAGGGGCCGAGGAGCCTTCCGAAACAACCCCAAATCCCGCGCGCGACGCCCTCCATAATCTTAGGGACATTTCCCCCTGAACCTTGACCACCTGCAGTTTAGGGACAAGAAACCGCGTCTTGAAAGGAAACCCTAGAGATTAATTCTGGATTTTAAAGAGCAGAGCCAGTTTGGTGTGCATTTTGTTTTCTCCGGGTGGCTTGGGCTGCACCCCTCTTAGTCTTAGGGCTGACTTTTAAGGAAGGTGAAGCGTGGTTGTTGTTTAATAAGGCCTCCCGCATCCTGGAGACACACCGGGCAACACACCACAGAGCATACCTTTCTCTCTTCTGACTAACCGGACAGGGCCTGCCGTCGCCGCTCCTGTTAGCCCTAAACCCGCAGAGAGCGTCTGGGGCGACTCACCTGGCAGCAGTTGTGTGACTTCTGAAATTCCGAGTTCCTGCGCTGCCCCGTGTCTTGGTGTGTGACCCGTGATCTCAGCTTCCTGGGAGGGCTCCAGCTCAGGAAGCGTCCTCAGAATTTCCTTCTGACCAGCCCTTCCCGTCTTTCTCAAAGTGCCTCCAGCTGTGACCAGGTGGTGCTTTTAAAAAGCATGTGACTTTCCTCAGGAGGTCAAGGGGCCCCAGCTGGGACCTGGCTACCCACCACTCAACTGTAGGAATAGCTCTCAGTTCTATACATATCAGTCCATAAATTTTCCAAATTTAAGCGACACAGTCCACAAGACAGCAGGTCAGCTGGGGATAGACACTTTTTTTGAAAAGGAGGTAGAGACCTCAACACAGGAGACACAGCCCAAAGATACTTTCTATGTGTTTGATTCTGAAAACACTTTGCCCCACCTTGTCTAGCTTAATATGTCTGTTGGTAACTTTGGCACCGAAAACCAGATTATCAGCACAATGTGAGTCTGTATGTCTTGATAAGTGGTGAGTTCATTTTTTTCTCACAGACATACGTCACTGTGGGTCAAGTGGCCTTCAACACCAGCTGGGGCTTTGAATCTTGGTTCTGCTGTTTACTGCCTAGGTAGTTCTGAGCAAGTTATTTAATATTAGTATATTATTAGTTATTAGTAGTACAATAACAGGCCTTGTTTCACTGAGTAGTATAAGGACAAAATGAGATAATTTATGGAAAGGGCTCAGTTTGGCATCTGATGTGTGTAAAGAGCAAATAGTGGCTGCTAATAATTTCAGATACCCTTCGGACCCCACAGCAGCTATTTTTCATCCCCTCTGGGGGCAACTTACCCCAGTTCTCCAAGGATGACACAGAGCAGAGAAAGTTCACTGAGAGAAATGACAACGTTTCCAGTTATTTACTGTGGTTGGAAATGCATGGCACCCCAAGGCAGGTTGTCCACAGGGAGAGAATTCCCTAATATGTCTAACACTTAGGACTATTGTGTTTTCAAAGTGAAAACTGGAAACTGTTTGCCCAACCTGATAAGAAAAGCATTCCATGATGCTGAGTGACTTGGAAGGAAAAAGTCCAAATAAAATAGCTTTTAGGGTGATGAATGGTCTGCTGGCATTCATTTTGTACATGCTTTTAAAAGGTATGCATCAAGAATTCTGGGCCAGTTCTTGATGAACCTCTTCCAACAACCATGAACACAACCAAGCCCAGAGGCGTCTGAGGATTTCAAATAGGAAATCTTCTTTCAAAGAGTTTTTGCCTATGTACCGTATCTTTGTGAAATATCTTCACTAAACAGTTGGCCCTTCTTCTTTAATCTTAAAGGGTAGGGCCATGAGTAGGCTTTGATGAGAGGCCCCCTTTGAGCTAGGGGCTTGGGATTGCTGACCTCAGACAAAAACCATCAGTTATTCCTAGGACCAGTAAGATTTATTTGGAAGCAAAACAGAAGAGAGGGCAGACTGGAGAGTGTATTCATGTGGATCTTGCCATGATCCCTGAATCCAAGGCTAACAAGTCCCCTCCCAACCCCCTATATGATCCTGGTGCCTGGAGACCCTCACCTCAGTTCTGCTCAGGGTGGAGGAGGAAGAGGAGGAAGCATTTCTGTGGGAGATGCAAGGCATGTTGGGAACTGTAGTTGGGTGGGCACTCTAGCCTGCCAACCTCATTTAAATAGGGTTCTAAGTATTACTATTCACTGACACAAATTACCCTTAGCAGAATACCCTTAGTAGGGAAACTGCCGATTTAGGTAATATAGAGTTCTGGGGTGGTTGTCTCTGACAAGCAGGACTTCAAGGCAGCTGGGAGGGGCTGTTCTATTATGATGGTGATTTTCCCTACCCACTGATGTAATTACTGAGCATTGAATGCTGAGTAACTGCTGATGCAATAACTGGACAGCTAGTCTTTGTCTTGGTATCTCAGCATGCTTGGTGCTGTGCAGACACTATGGTACCCACAGTGATAAGGAAACAAGCTCCAGGCTCCTGATGTTACTAGCTGTCAGGTAAAGTTAACCCACTTGTGAATTACCAGCTCCTGTGAATGGAAGTGAGGTCCGTCCACTCTACAACTCACCTGTTGTCTTGGGACAGGTAACATTATCCTCCCCAGGCCTCCATTAATTCCTATAAAATAAAAACTTTGGGTTTTATTTTGAGGTCTTCCAGTTCATCAGTCTCTAAGGCCTCAGACTCCCAGGAGCAATAACTATATTCACGGTATTCGTGAATTTTGTGGAAATGCTGTCTGTGTAAAATCTCTTCCCTCATGACCTCAGCTTAAAAATTTATTTCAGAAGCTAAATACACAAGAAGTCTCCCCACCAGCGAGTGTAACTATGGTGGAGCTCAGACCTGGTAGACCCAGGTACCAGTTCTGAGGTTGGTGTATTTGTTTTCTATTTGCTGCTGAGACAGATCCCCATAAACACAGTGGCTTAACAGCACAGATGTATTCACTTTAGCTTCCTACATCAGAAGTCTGGCATGGGCCTCAAAGGGGTTCAAAGCAAGGTGTTGGTGGGGCCTCCTTTGTGGAGGCTCTGAGAGAATCCATTTTTTGCTTATTCCAATTATTGGCAGAAATCTTATGATTGGAGGACTGAGGTCCCATTTCCGGGGCGAGTGTCAGCCAAGGAGTTGCCTAGCTTCCAGTGGCCCCCTGCCTGTCTTCAGTAGTGCTGTCTTCTGCAGTGAGAGGTGAAGTACATCACTCTTCAAATCTCTTTCCTCTTCTGTTTTCACATCTCTCTGCCACACTTTTCTTCCTCTTCAATAGGTGATTATGATGGGCTCACTCTTATGACCCCTCAATTTATGGGCTCATTCTACCCATAAATTGAGGGGTCATAAGACACAAACTTCCAGCTATAAAAGGTAAGAGAGGTGATGCACAGCTAGCAACTACAGTAATACTGTACTGAATGTTTGATGGTTGAGGAAAGCAGACCTTAAGAATTCTAATTTCAAGAAAACATATATATTAGGTATATGATACAGAAGTAGTTATTGTGTTGATCATTTTGTAGTATGTAAATTTTGCAGTATACAAATTTATCATGCTGTATATGGGAAAACTAATATAATGTTATATATCAATTATACCTTAAAAATAATGTAACAGGGAGGGAAGAAAACACAATGGATTAATTGGTGCTTGGTGGGTTCACTATGGTAACTACACCTGAAGGGGGAGAGCCTATTTCCACAATCCTAACAATGTGTTAACCAGTGATAGTTTAAACAAAAAATATATATATAAAATAATGGAATATCAGGGCTCACATTACTCCATAAATTACTATCCCCAAACATTTTTAGGAACTTGATAAGAGATGCCTGTGTTTATGAATCACCGTGGTACTATTTATTTAGTGTCCCCTTACAATTCAGGTGGATGGAAATAACTAAATGTCAGGTTGGTTTTATTAAAAGATGAGGGCCTTTGTTTCTCTAGAAAACTTGCAGCCTTCTGTAGGAATATTTTTTGCAATACCTCTGCTTTTTTTTTAAATATATATTTTTTAAAGATTTATTTATTTATGCATACAAGCTGGGGTACAGGCCAGAGGCGTGGGGTGGCGAGAGGGTTCACCAGAGACAGAGCGGGGAGCAGAACAGGCAGATCAGAAATACACTGCAGAGGGGAGCAGCAGGCGAGGCAGGAGAGGTCTGCGGCGCCATGTGGGATTCTCCCCAGCAGGGTGTTGAACTTGTCGTGCCTGACTGCTCCACAGCACAGCGCCTAACCGCTGCGCCAGCAGGGAGGCCCAATACCTCTGCTTTGATCTCTGCCCTCTGAATATTTCTGAGTGATGGGAATTTTTTTACCTTTTAGCAAAGAAATTGATTTCCAGATCCTGGCACTTTTCATCATGCCTGCCCCATGGCAGGGAGGTGGGGGGGGGGGGTGGAAGTTGACAAGCAGGTGCAATTCAGGATGCACAAAGTGCCTCCCTAACTGATCCTAATGCTGCCCTTGGGAATTACACAGAACAGCTTCTTCCTCCCATCTCCAGTGCACATATCCCTAGAACAAAGGAAGACCATGCTTGAAGACTGTCTCTCACTGTTCCTTTTCAAATATAGCAGCCCTGGTTTCTTCAACCATTTCTCCTAGGCTGCTCAAACTGTTTATATTGCTGTCCTGGAAGAAATTCAGAAATGTGACACCTAGAAGTAAAAATGTTTTTGCTGAATCAGGTCTGCCCCAGGACAGAGTAAACCCAGATGGCTTGTGCATTTGTCTGCTTGTCCCTTACACTGCCACGTGCCATTTTAGTCCATGTTGAGCTTTAAAATCCTGCAGTGTTACTTGTATATGCTATTATATTAAATCAGCATTGCAACTGCACAGATCAGGAGCTGCAGTGAAGGAGTTGACTTGTGTTAAGGTCAGATAAAGTGGCAGCAGTGTGGGATTAGAATATAGGTCTCTTTTTCAGGACCACTAAAAAAATCAACCAAAGTTCACTCATGCAAATATAAGGCGTATCTAAAATAACTCTTTTCAAACAGATAAAGATACATGTACACAAAACATTTTTTACCTCAAAATAATCAATTTTGAAAGGTAGTGTATTTTTTATACTAGTCAGTTTGGAGCAATAGAAAAATAAAAAGTTAAATTGCAAGTGAAATGATACATGAGTACATTAAAATAGTCTATCATGCTTAAAATCTTTTTATAAAAACATTATGGCTAAGAAATATATTTAACACTTGGCACACCATCCAACCATCCAACAAGGGACTGATATGAAGGTTCTACAGTGAATTCATACAGCTCAACAAAAAGGAAACAATCCAATCAAATGGACAGAAGAACAAGTAGACACTTCTCCAAAAAAGACATACGGTGGCCAACAGGCACATGAAATATAAGGGAGATGTCAATCAAAACAATAAGGTACCGCCTCACACCTGTGAGAATAGCCCATGTCAAAAACACCAGAAACAGCAAGTGCTGGTGAGGGTATGGAGAAATAGGGACCCTCTTACGCTGTTGGTGGGACCGTACTTGGTACAGCCCCTGTGGAAAGCAGTGTGGCGCTCAAAAGCTATATATGGATCTGTCATACAACCCAGCATTTCCACTCCTGGGTATCTACCCAGAAGAACACAAAAACATTACTTTGAAAGGAAACCTGAATTCCTATGTTCATAGCAGCACTGTTTATAATAACCAAGATACAGAAACAACCTAAGTGCCCAATGACAGATGAGTAGATCAAGATGTGGTATATAAACACAATGGAATACTACTCAGCAATCAAAAAAAATAAACTCATGCCATTTGCATCTACATGGATGGAGCTAAGTGAAATAAACCAGAAGGCAAAAGATAAATACCTGATGGTGTCCCTTATATGTGTTATATAGGACAACCAAATAAAAAGTCAGATAAACTTTAAGACCAACCCTTGAGAGCAGACCATAGATCTGTGGCTTTCAGAGAGGAAGTGGGAAAGGTGAGGAATGGGGGTGGGTAGCAGTGGGCGGACACAATGGACTATGGCGGAAGACTAAGTGCTTCAGTGTGGGGAGTGCCGTGGTGTCTGCACCCAAGAGGGGAACTCCTAGACTGTCAAAACACTAGTACAGATGTGAAACAATGGCACTTCAATAACAAAAAATATTAAATATAAAAAATATATTTAAGCATAAATACAATTCTACCATTCTGTTGACATATTCCAAAACATTTGAAAAACTTGGTACAGAATTTCAAGTACTTTTTTATAACTTTTTTTAAAGGAAGAACAATCAAATTATGCAATTTTGAAGCTAGTTTTTTCTTCATGGTTGGCCATTTTCATGTCTGTTATTCTTTAAGGATGTGTATCTCCACTAGATCTGAATTTACTCACCTCCTTGTACATGCACGCTGCCATACTTTTACTGTTTTAAACAGGACTTACCTATAGCCTACACTGTTTACTTATTTCTTTGATTAAAAAGCCTGTTTGAAAAAGAAAGTATTTTCCTCCCCTGAAGGAATTCACTTTAGATCAACTTAAGAACCACCCAGCAAAATCCACCCTTTTAAGACTGACCTTAAGTGTGTTTTGCCACTCCAAAGTGGTATTTCCCATTAGCTTCACCTGTTTTTATCTGTACCTTGTTCTGCCTCCAAACAAGCTCTCAAGGTCCATTTGTACCTTATTCTGAATGATGTCAGGTTGCTTCCAGTAATTAAATCCATTGCTTAAAGTCATCCTTGTGCTTTTAGGGAAGAATTGTAGTGTCAGGTCTTCTGAGTGTATCTTACGTGTACTTGTTAGGCTGGAGTCGTTTGGCAAAGTCCAAATGGTACCTCAGGTTCATCCACCATCTCATCTGCACAGATGGGCTTTTTTTTTTTTTTTTTACATTTAAAAGAGCATTTTAAGCTAAATGGAAGAGTTTCAAATCATGAAGTTCCATTGTTTTTAAATTCTGAAACAAATTTGACAAAAGGTAAGCGATAAATGACTACTCTAAGGAAAACATTTGTAATTGGGTTTTCCTGATGATTCTCATAAACTTAATGCTATGTTTTAGGCTATTCGGAGAAAGTATGGCAAAAAGTTAAGGTCAGGGAGGAAAATTAAAAATTAAATTCTGCTTGCATTAACTGCTAAGCATCAACATTTTAATGCTATTTGTAAAATAGCTTTGAAACAACCACCTCTCTTCTGTCCAATCCCTTCCCTCCCCCACCCATAACAACATTTGCCCTTAGAAATTAATATTTTAGTAGTGGTTAATGATCTGGTCTTATTTTGAACAGCTCAACCTTGGTATTGGCACACTGGCCATTTCCTCCTGCTGCCAACTTTGCCTTCCTGTCATGTCATGAGAGCATCTAGGGTGACAACCAATCAGGCCTATGGAGTTGAAGCTAAGACTTGACACTCCCCATTCAACCCAGAAAGCTGGGGCTGCCTTAGTTTTTGGGGTCTGCGGTCTCATCTGTTCATCCAATACAGAATGTTTATCTGACCTCCTCACCTAATGCTACCTTCTGTCTATCTTCCCATTCTTACCTCCTAAGCCTCCTTCCTGCCCTGTTTCTTCATCCTGGTAAACTCAGGATTTTCCAGTAATACTATTAGTGGCTATTGCTTTTTGAGTGTTTTCTTTGGCCAAGTATTGTGCTATTGACCTCAGGTTAGCAGCCAGTTGTTTCACCAGCAAAATGGGTTTATTTGAAAATAACACAAACCAGTTAGGAAGTCTTGGTGAAACGTGCACACACACACACCCCTAGAACAAAAGAAGAAATTCTCTTACAGAGATTTTAGAGGAGCTGTTATAAACAGTTAATCTAGAGAAACCAGAAGTGTCTCACTAGCTGGGGTGTAGCATTCTCTCAGCTGAGCTCCTACAGGCAAGGGGAGCCTCTTCTTCCTATGTAGGCAGCAAAGTGTAGCACTTCAGGCCGAGGAGCAAATCCTGCCTCTTTGGGTAGGTTCTGTCTTGCAAGCTAATTGCAAGTGTGAGAACTCTCCTCTAGCCTCCCCGCCTCATTAAAATTACATTTCTGTATATTTCCACAGTATATGTAGTGTATGGAATCATCCCCATGTTTACTGGAAGAATGGCATTCTC
This sequence comes from Scalopus aquaticus, assembly GCA_004024925.1. NCBI lineage: Eukaryota > Metazoa > Chordata > Mammalia > Eulipotyphla > Talpidae > Scalopus > Scalopus aquaticus. The sequence continues at coordinate 63,555 of PVIJ01000989.1, read as the reverse complement.
TGAGGTTGCATAAACAGCAAATGAGGCAGAGCCAGAACTAGGCAAGGCCTGTCCAAAGCCCTCCAGACCACACTTGAAAGCCAGTTCCTTAACCGGTTCCTGGTGTTTTCTGCTGCTTTTAAGAGATGAGCCTTTCTTAGCAGGCTGATCCTTTCTAACACACTTCATCAGGGAACAGTGCTGTATGGCACCATGCTTGTTGTAAGTGTTATTTAGGTCAAGGGTCTGCCTGGGGTAGCCTGGACCCAACCTGACCCCTTTCCAGATTTTTCCTCACCCCAGTCAGATGGTTTCTCCCTTCTCCTTCCACAGCAGGTATTCTTAACTTTTTTTTATTATTTATTTATTCATATCTTTTACATTATTGTGTATTCCCTGTATGTTACCCACCACCGATTCACCCGTGAACCATCACCATAGTCCTTTGTGCTCTTTTCTCCCCTTTTTGCGCCCTCACCCTCCCGCTCCCTTGCCGAATGTCTTTTTCTTATTTGGTTCCCCTATATTCCTGTTATAAGTGAAATCATTTGATATTTTTCTCTTTCTTTCTGGCTTATTTCGCTGAGCATGATCCTTTCTAGCTCCATCCATGTTGCTGCGAATTGCACGTTTATCTTTTGAATGCTGTGTAACACTCCATTGTATATGTACCACATCTTCTTGATCCAGTCATCTATTTTTGGCCATCTGGGTTGTTTCTATATTTTAGCTATTGTAAACAGTGCTGTAGTAAACATACTGGTGCATGTATCCTTTTGGATTAATGTTTTCTTAACTTTGAGGAGGTGCCTGGAGCTCCCTGCGGGAGAAGCTGCATCATTACCTTCCACTCCTTGTTCACTTGTAGCTGTTCTTCCAGGCCCAAACCGTGTTTAATTTGAATGTCAGTGAGCCTTTTTACCCAAAACCCCCTGAGGGTGAGGAGCCAAGCAGGAAGCCGGAAGGTGGGGGAGCCTAGATTATATGGACTAAGGAGAACAGTAGTGATTGTTACACTCCTGTCCTTTGGCAGAGGGCAATTACAGGGCAGAAGGTGCCCGGAGGAGGGTCTAGGTCTCTTCCTTTATTAGGGGCCAGAAACCTCGGTGCTTCCAGCTCTTCGGATCGAGGACAAGACAAAGATCCCTGGGGAGTCAGGTACTCAGACCAGGAGTGTATACATACCTGTCTGATTTAGGGCAAGAAGTCTGAATGTGTGGTTGGGTGTGGAGTCTAGTGTAAGTTAGGAAGGGGTGACACGGCATTAAACCGTTTTATCTCACCTAATTCTCCTGGTGCTGGGAGGCACCTATGTATCTGCCACTTGTTGTAAAGGAGGAAAACAGGACCTTGTCACTCCAGGTTCTGAGCTCTTAACCAACACCCTTCGGCTCTCTGAGGTGCTCACTGCACAGGGGAGCTGTGGGCAGCTAACTCCCAGAAGGGTCCGCGTGGCTGGTGGTGATCACTAGGCGACCGGGGCGGTGCTTGGTGTGCTCTGACTCTCCGTAACTGCCCCCTCACCAGGGCTGGGAACATTTCTCCAGTAAGTTCAGGTCTTGGGGTAGGAGGGGTGGATTATGTGCTGTACCCCTGAGAGCACCCCTTGGTTCATGGCACCCCAGCCATGCTTTCTTGGTCTGCTAGTTCCTTCCATATGTCCTGAAGCCCCTATATCTTCCGGTTTTGGTTCCTGAGATTACTGGCAGGCATTTGTTGGTTCATGACCCTCCGTGTCCCTTCCTTCCAGATTCTGTGACCAGTACGATGGGAAGCAAAGGAAGCTTCATCCTGCTCGGGCTCCTGCTCACCCTGGCTGTGCTGTGCCACTCAGGTGCGTGGCCCAGGGGCCATCAGTCTTGACCGTATAGGCACCTTGTCCATGAGCTTTTTCTGTTTCCACCCCCTCTGCCCCGGCTTCCCCCAAGCTTCCTCCCCCCAGTATATTTTCTATAGTTAGAATAGCCGGTCATAACTAATTTGGGGCAGTCGGCATTTATTTATAGAGTAGGCACAGGCTTAGGCTTCAGTTGTTTTGTGACAAGTCTCAGGGTACACTTAGGCCCTTGCTGAGAGAGATGAGCTGTGAGGCAACAGAAAGGGTTCTCAAATAAAAGAGAGACATTCAGTGAGAGCGGGAAGGATGGGGGCTCAGAATGGGGGAGAGGGGAGCACGGGGGACTATGGTGACAGTTCACAGGTGAATTGGTGGTGGGAAACCTACGGGGAATACACAATAATGTAAAAGACAAATAATAACAACAATAAAATTTTTTTTTTTAAAAAAGAAAGGATTCTGCTGCTGCCCAGACTCTGAGGAACCTGCAGGGAAACCTTCCTTATTCCACCTGTTTTAAGTCAGAATCAGATCCCTTCTATTATGGCTTGGTAGCTTCTACGCTGGCTTAGTAGTTAGAATCTCAAGCAATTGTCTGCTGACTTGCTGCTTGTCCCTTCTCAGCAAGGGACAATAATTTGTGCTATTTCCTTCCTCTTCCCACTCAGGCTGATTAAAAGAACATCATGTTTTTTTTTTTTTTGTTTTGTTTTAAAGATTTATTTTTTATTTATACATACAAGCTGGGGTACAGGCCAGAGGCGCGGGGCGGTGAGAGGGTTCACCAGAGACAGCGGGTAGCAGAACAGGCAGATCAGAAATACACTGCTGAGGGGAGCAGCGGGCAAGGCAGGAGAGGTCCGCCGCGCCATGTGGGATTCTCTCTGGCTGGGCGTTGAACTCGCGTCGCTGCCGACAGCTCCACAGCGCAGCGCTTAACCGCTGCGCCACCAGGGAGGCCCGAACATCATGTTTAAACCAAGCTTGGGTTTTGGAACCAGCTTGAGTTTGAGTTCCAGCTTTCTTAGTCACCATGTGACTTTGGACAAGTTAATATTTTCATCTTAGTTTTCACTTGGAAACTGGGGTTGGAGCTTATCTCTTCCAGTGTTCTGTGAAGATCAGGACGTAGCATATAGGTGCATAGAATGTCACGGTCAAGCCAAGACATCACTGGGTGAATGTGTTTGTCCCATAGAAGTTCCAAATGTGGACTTTGAGTCCTGTGTTTAAAGGTTTGTCAAGAAGCCCCATGAATTGTGGCTCTCTCCAGCAGAAACTCACTCCTATGGGCCACCCTTTCAAAATGACCCTCACAAGTATCCAGACTAGAGCAGCACCTCCCTCTCATGTTTTTTCTCTCATGTGTGCGCTCACACACGTGGAACAGGGAAGGGACTGCAGAAAAACTTCACATTTGTCCTTGTCATTCTGAGTCCCTTCTCACACAGTCATGACAAACACTGACATCAGAGAAGAGGAGACAGAGTGGGCTAATGGGGCCTTACCCCCGGCTTGAGGGATGGCTCCAAATCTGCAGCTTTGTTGTGCTTTGGGTATCCTTGGGTGAGTCACTTCACCTCTCTAGCCACCTGCATACAAAGTAAAGAAGGAGGAGATCTTTTTGGACTGACTTTTCAAAGTTAACCTGAAAACTATCCAAATCAACAGGTCCTGCTAGGATGGATTTCATACCTATGGAGGCAGCAGTGGCCATTTAAGAGGCTGTAGAGAGCTGGACTTGTATCTGTGCTGAGGATTGAGTAGTCACTTTTTACTGACCTGGGAAATTACCTCACTGGTGATGCACCTAAGCTTTGGCCTTAGAACTAGAAGTCTGCTCTTGGGTCCTAAAATCTATACTTGTCTTGGTTTGACCATGACATTCTGTGAGATTTTCTTTATTTCATCCTTGAAAATGCCTTTTCCCAGGGATATGTACTTCTAAATACTGATTCCATGGCAGAAGCCATAGGTAGGATGAAGGTCATCTCTGATTATAGAAAATATTTTTCTACATGACTTTCCCCATCACAACTGGGGAATACAATTTATCTTTTTCTTGCCACCATTGTTCTAGAAAGAAAAGGGAAAATAGTCCAGCTAAAAATGAAATCTAGCTGGCAAAGGTAAATCCTACAACTTGAATAGGAAGCATAGCCATTTCACAAACTGGGGAACTACCTTGCCATGGTATTTACAATAATCAAGTTATGGAAGCAATCTAAGTGCCCAACACCAGATGAGCAGATAAGGAAGATATGGCATATATACACAATGAAATACTACTCAGCTATTAAACAGATGAAGTCTTGCCATTTGCAACAACATAGATGGAACTGGAAGGGATCATAACTATGTGAAATAAGTCCAGAAAAAAACAACAAATACTCGATTATTTTGCTAATATGTGGAATATAAAGAAACAAAACAAGATTACAGACCAAACTCACCCTAGAAATATGACTATAGAATTGGGCTACCATGGAGGTAGGGTGGTGGCCCAGTGGACTATGGTAGAGATCTTTGAGTACCTAGGTGGTGGCTATGTGTGGAAACCTACATCTGAAGAAGTATGAGCCTATACCCCTAATCATACACAGCATAGCAAACCAACCTTACCTCAATAAAAAAAAAATACAATTAAAAAATGAAATGTTAATAATTGGAGAGCCTGAGGTAATTTGCTTCTGATGTAAGTTTACCTCTGAGTTCAGTGTTGCGGCTATTCCCTGGCTGCCCCCGATGTGGTTTTAGAGTGGGTCACCCAGAGGTCATTAGACTTTTTCAGTAAAAAGTCAGTTGTCAATATTTTAGTCTTTGTAGGCTGAGACAAAATCAAAGATGTTATATGGGCTTTTCTATACACAACAAGGGAGAAGACACATTTCTGCAAATGTTTAATTGACAAAACTAAAAATGTAATTATTGAGCACAGTGATATATCATATAGCCCCACTAATGAAAAGAATGGAATTTGGTGGGGTAGGGATAAAATTTCGCTTAATTTGGCTTCAAAAATTAGTGCTACGTCTCACAGAAACAACTGCAAGTCTGTTAACACAGACCTGTAATGTGTCATCTTTAGAAATTTCTTTTGTATTTTTATTATAGGCACTTTTATTATAGGCATTGCCAAATAATGATTATCAGCCTATGAGGATATAATTTAATGCAGCATAACCATTGCTTGGAAGATACTTATAGAATTCTGTTAGTTTATTCTCAATAATTTCCTTTTAATAATGACATGAGTCACTTTCAATTGAAGTTTGGGCAGAAGCTTCCCAACTGCACAGTTATATTGATTTTGAAACAGGAAATTCCCTTTGTACTTACATCAGGGTCCAAAAAAAATGCTCTGAAATTAATTTGAGCTTGTAAAAATATATCTGCGGCAGATATATTTGGGTGGGAATGGAAGCTCGCGTGAGTTGCCAACTTCCGCCCTAAATGTGGACTTTCTGTTGCTGCCAGGAAGGCAAGACACGCTGTTCTAACAGATCCTGATGGGCTTTCTTCCTGACTCTAGGTCACAGCTTGATATGCTACCAGTGCATTAAACCAGTGTATCCCTGCACTACCAACAACACTTGTTCTGTACATTTTGATACGTGTCTCACTCTCCTAGCAGGTAAGAGCCTCCCCCTTCCCTCTCTCCTAAGTAGAATGGGATGATGAGAGCCCTGGGGGTGAGGGGTGGGGATGGGGTATGGTGCCACCATAATTCTCATGAAATTTCTGTTCAACAAGTGGTAGCTACTATTTGATGCCACAGGTCACATAGCACTAAGCACTTTTTTTTACATTTTTTAGAAAATGTAATGCTTCCCACCTATCATGTAGAGTAGTCTTTCATTGTCACTTGATAAATGAGAAAACTGAGGATCAAATTAAGCAAGAGACTAAGGTCAAGTAATCAACTCAGAATTTGAACATGAGAATCCATCTAGTTCCAACACTTGTATGTTTAACAGTGATATTGGCAGCCTTCCCATTTTTTAAGAGCCCACTGTGGGCCAGAGCCTGAGCTAGGGGTTAGGGATGTGAAGGTGAAGAAAGGAGACATTAAAGTCACAAGAGAAGTCTATTTAGCGATCACAAAGGACTTTACTTGGAAAACAACTGATTTCTAAGCCCTACATGTGAGGTCCTTGATACTATAGAAGGAGATGGGAGGACATTATTCATTGTTAATGGAGAACATATAGTAAGGCATCAAAAGGACATAATCATCCACTCTTCAAAAAAAAAAATATGGGTTTTAATCTCAGTCATCATTGTCTGGTAGAACCCCCACTACAAAAAGTATAATTTCTAAATGGAAGAGTGAAGGCAATATTATGTGTAGAATTACACATAATATGTGTCAGCTCTGTCCTGACAGCAGTAAGTTCTTGCTGCCCCTGTTTTGTTTTGTTTCTTTTCTTATGGTTATGTGTGTGTTGTATGATAGAGGTGGGAGGAAGAGGGAAAGAAGAAAACAGTTCAGAGCCCAAATCTTGTTTGCCAGCTCTCAAATCCTATTGTTCCTTATCTGAATTTGTTAAACTTTAATTTTTTTCTGACTTTATTTGGAAATAGATTATATACTTATAATTTAAATTGTAATTTTAGAAATTGTATACATTCAAAGTATTCAATATTTGATATACATATAAATTGTGAAATGACCATAATCAATCTAATTCACTTGTCGCCACAGTTACCTTTTGGTGTGTGATGAGAACATGTAAGGTCTACTTAGAGCAAATTTCAAACACACATCACAGTATTACTAACTATAGTCACCATACTGTATATTACATCCCCAGAATTTATTCATTTTATAATGAATAGTTAATCTTTTAACAATGGTTCATGCAAATAGTAAGCACACCTTTTAGAAGGATCAAAATCCAAGGCACTGATACCACCAAATGCTGGTTAGGATGCGGAGCAACAGGAACTTCCATTCATTGCTGGTGGGAAAGCAAAATGATAGTTTGGCAATTTCTTAAGAAATTGAACATATCACATCCCTTGGTTATTTACCCAAATGAGTTGAGAATTTATGTTCACACAAAGCCTGCACAGATGTTAATGGAAGCTTTATTCATAATCACCAAAACTCAGAAGCAACCGAAGTGTCCTTCACTTTGTCACTTCTCATAAAAGAAACTTAAATAAACACTACTAAGTGACAGAAGCAAATTTGAAGGCTACATCCTATGTCATTCCATTCATCTTACTTCTGGAAAAGGCAAAACTAAAGAGATAATATAAAAGGTCAGTCAGTGGTTGCCAGGGGTTAGAAGGGAAGTGGGAAGAAAGAATAAGTGGGACACAGGACTTCTAGGGCAGTGAATAATGGGTACACGTGATACATTTGCCGAACACTATTAATGTGCAATACTGAGAGTGAACCCAAATATAAATTATAGACTTTGGGTGATAATGGTGTTTCCATGTAGGTTCATCAGTTGTAACCCCTGTACCACTCTGGTGTGGGATGTTAATAGTAGGGGAGGCTGTGTGTAGTAGGGGCTAGGGGCATCAAGTGACTATATGAGAACTCTCCTTTCTCTTCAATTTTGCCATGAATCTAAAACTCCTGTACAGAGTAAAAGTCTATTTTTAAAAAAGGGTAATGTAATCTTAAATATTTTTCTTCTTATAAACATAAGTCCCCAAACTTCAGCCAAACGTGATAACCACAGTTCTTAAAATAGAGATTTTCTGACCTTACAGGAAGACAGATAGAGCATTTAAATCCCCCTCCAGGTCTGACTGATGTCACAGTGCCATAAGCATAAGTCAAAGGCTAAGTATGATATTGGAGAGATTTACTCTCTCCACATTTCCCTGCCAACTGAACATGGAATACTTACCTCATGGAGTCAGAGGGTAGTTAAGAGAAAATGAATGATAGTTCTGTGAAAATTGAATCTAATCTTAATCTTCCATGTTAGCCACAATTTACTGGGGTCCTGTTCAGGTCCTGTACGTATAATCTATGTATGTAACCTGACAGGAGCCTCTGATGACAGTACCCAGCGATCATTGCTATAAAGGCCTTCCAAATAAGAGACACCCCTGGGAGTGTCCTAGGACATTGGGGAGTGTTGCTTGGTGAAGGAAGACTCAAGCCCCAAATCTTCAAAAAGAATAGGGAGAATATGGGCCTCCCTGGTGGTGCAGGGGTTAAAGTCTCAGCACTATGAAGCTATCACCAACCACTGCAGCATGAGTCTGATCCCCCGGCCAGGTAGCTGACCCACATGGCACAGCAGACCTCTCCTGTCTAGCCCGCTGCTCCCCTCAGCAGTGTATTTCAGTATATCTGCCTGTTCTGCTCCCCACTGTCTTTGGTGAATCTTCTCACCACCCCCCCACTCCCTCCATACCCTCACACCTCTGGCCTACACCCCAGTTCTTTCATGCATAAGTGAATAAAAATAAATCTTAAAAAAATAAAATAAAAAGAATGGGGAGAATATGCCGAGCAGAGAAAGAATCTTTAAAATTCACTTTTATTTGTGTGATCCTGATAGTGGTTTCAGAGAGAAGCTCACCATCATAATGTTGTTATGCAAATAAGATAATTCAAGTAAAGTGCTGGGCTCACTGCAGGACACATAATAAGTGATTAATTGGCAGTAATTAGTAATAAATCTCTATCTACTCTCCCCAAGCTGTTAGATTTCCCTAATTAAAATTCTGGTAGCCCAGTGCCTCCTCTGCTACAATGCCTGCTTACTATTATAAAAAGCAGTATCTTGTCCAATTCAGCAGCATCCACTTAAATAATCACGACCTAAGCAAGTAGAGCTTCTGGGACACTATCTGGCCTCAGCCACTTGACCACCGTCATTAAAATCCAATCCAAATACCCATTCCCTCGGGGTGGGGCCTGGGGGAGGACAGTGACACCTACAGTTAAAAACTTAGTTTGATTCAAGCTATGGATTGACTAAATCTGTTACAAGCCTTAAATAGGGAAATCATACATATATTTTTTGTCAGCACAGAAGATGAGAAAATGATTCCAGGGTGAGAACCAGACCTGCTATGGCTGTATTTCCCTGGCATCTAGCACACATTCTTGGCACACAGTTATTTTTGGAGAGGAAAACCTACAACCCCTCTCTCCCAAATAAAAATTTTTTTCACTTAACATGATTTTTCTGAATATTAAAAAGCCATTGTTAAGATCCTTGGCATATATACTTTTATCCTTTATTTTCCTAGATGAGCAAAAATTGGAATCCTATTCACTTATTCCTTTGAAAACTTTTCTTGTGTTAATGCATATTCTGATGATTTTTAAATAAAATTTAAAATTCTTTTTAAATAAATTCATACAATGACTTTTTCAAAAATTCCAGTCTATACTGAACTGTATAAATGCAGGAAAATCTTCCACGAAGGTAACACTTAAATTACTTAGGAATCCTTCTGAAAAATGAATGCGTTTACCTACCTTTTTACATTGAATCTCACAAGTGGATCACATTTTATGGACTGTTCTTCATCTGTATTGCAGAGCATAGGTAGGTCTGTGATAGAGATATATAGATAGAATTCACATGCCAGAAAGTTTACCTTGTTAAGTGTCTCCTTCAGTAGCTTTGAGTCTGTCCACAGAGTTGTGCAACTATCAGCACTCATTAGTTCCAGAACATTTAACCCACCCCAAAAGAAACACTGTACCTGTCAGCAGTCACTCCCCATTCTTCCACACACCCTGGCAGCTATTAATTTACTTTCCATCTCCATGAACTTGCCTATTCTGGACACTTCATATGAATGGAACCACTCATTGTGACGAGCATATTTTTAAAACTCCCCTATGTTAGTGTATGTGTCAGTACTTCATTCCTTATGACCAAATAATATTCTGTTGTGTGGATATAAGACTTTTTGTTTATCTGTTCAACAATGAATGGACATCCGGGTTGTTTTCACTCTTTAGCCTGAGTAATGCTGCTATGGACATTGATATACAAATTTTTCTATGAACATTTTTTAAAATTTCTCTTGGGCATGGAATTGCTATGTCCTGTGGTCACTCAGTTTTTAACTTTCTGATGAACTGCCAAATTTTTCTAAGATACTTTTACCCTTTTACCTTCCTACCAGCAAAGGTTGTATGTTCCAGTTTTTCCACTTCTTATCAACACTTGCTATTTTCCAGTTTCTTGATTATAGCCATCCTGGGAAATATGAAGTGATTGATCTTCATTGAGGTTTTGATTTATATTTTCCTAATAAGTGATGATATTGAACATCTTTTTATGTGCTTATTGTATATCTTCTATAGAGAAGTAGCCATACCCTTTCCCATTTTTGATTGAGTTATTTGTCTTCTTATTGTTAAGTTATAGAATGTTTTATACATTCCAAACCAGACTCTTAACAAAGATTTCCAAACATTTTCTCCCATTTCTCAATTATCTTTTGATTTTTTATAGTATCCTTCAAAGCACAAAACTTTTAAATTTGAACTAAGTCCCATTTATATGTTTTTCTTCATTTTTTTTTTTTTAACTCAAAACTCTTTCCACATCAACACATGCAGGCCTACATTATTCCTCACCTGCATGGAATTCCATCATATGGAACTACCAGAATTTCTTCAAATGCTTTTTTATTAACAGAGTTTGTGTTTTAGTTTCTTGCTATTATAGATAGCCCTCAGTGACCATTCTTCAGCATATATCTTAAACTTTTACAAGTAAATTCTAAAAGTGGGATTGCTATATCAAGGGGGCAAGTATTTTAAACTCTTGGTAAATCTCTGAAACATTAGAATAATTGCCTGTTGTCACCCACATATACATATACTGGCTCTGATAAGACTTTGATTTTATGGAAAAATTCCATTAGAGTGATGTCATTTGCTTAATTGTTCCCCTTTACAACCTCACGGTGGTACACATCCTTGCCCTAACGTCTCTCTTTCTACAGGTTCATTTCTAAAAAGTAGAATTGAGGGGTTGAAAGCAGAACTTTACCCACATACTTGCTTACCCTTGTGTGTGTTTCCTCCACAGAGCATAGTAAAAGTTTCCAGTGTTGGAAGTCTCGCCAGTGCAGCTACGAATCCCTTTCCTTACACTTCGGGGAGAAAAACCTGACATATAATTGCTGCCAGAGGGACATGTGTAACAAAGACCCAGCACTCTTACAGTCAAAAGCAGGAAAGACAGCTCCGCTTGTGGCCGCACTGCTAGCAGTAGCCTGGAGGCTCTGTCTCTAAATCACCTCCAAGAGGACTTCTAAATATTCCATTTCTGTGCAGTCCTGATTTCTTTGGCTGTTGTATTCCAAACGCTTTGTATTTTCCAACTGGATCCTGTTGGGAAAGAATAAAACTAACTTAAGTAAGGATCAGATAGGGACTCAGAGGCTTTGAAGACCAGTCCTGTCCACAGAGAAGCCCTGTTTCTGAGAAGCAGTTTAAATGAAACAGTTTCCGCCTCTGCTCATTGCTGGGCCAGCTTTGCAGCGACAGCAAGAGTAGTTTCTCTGCAACCCTAAGTGATCTCCCTTCTGGTTACTGGGACATATTTAAATAGTATGATCAGCTCACTGGGAGGGAGGGGTCACAGGAGGTACTTTTCAGCTCTCACAGGATTTTTTGGTCTTTACTGTCACTCGAAAAAGGTAATAGCATAAATTGATGGTGGTTCAAGCATTCTGCTTTTTTCATTTTCTATCATCATGGCTTTGTCTTGCAGATAGGCCCCAAGAATGTTCCAGGTGAGGGCAGCCAGTCAGGGGAAGGACCTTCTTCATGTAGATGATTGGAATGACTGTTGTCTTCTTAACTAGAAGGTGCTTGGCAGGAAAGGAGGGAAGCGATCTGGAAGGAGGCTATAGAAACACAAGTTCTGTCTTCCAGAGAGGTACCAGTGGCTGAAATCTGCACTTTCCTCTGTCCCTAAATTTTGTGTGGTTCTTTCCGTCTCTCACTAGGAAAACTTAATAGCATAAATTAATAGTGTGTTAAAGCTACTGTCCCCCAGACTTTTTTTAAATTGGAATGATGAGATGTCTTGGCTTTGTCACACATGTTAAAGACCCAGCATTTGCAGATATGATGATGAGGGACATTTTCTGGTTTGGGGATTCTATGCCCCATGTTTTACATGGTTCTGTCATCTCACTTTGCTAAAGAGGAAGCTACATCTGGAGAAGTGAGCAGAATCGTTCAAGATCACCATGGTAATATGCTGGCAAGACCAGACTTGATACCCAGCTCCCCACTTGGTCACTCTCGTATCCTGCCTAGTTTGGCCACTCTCCTATATGTGTTTGGACATAGACTTTGAAAAGAAGCCTGGAATGAGACTGTGGTGCTTTTTGGCTTGAAGAAATCATTCCCTTTTCTTAGAGAAAAAAGCCCATTAAGTACAGCTGTTTGTTACTGGACAGTCAGGTTCCCCAATGGTGAGAGCTTTACAGAACCTAGTGAGGCCTCCCGGAAACAGGAGGTAATTTCAAAAATACTGTGTTTGGCAAGACCCACTGCTTCCCATAAGTATTTCATTGCAGAATAGTAGCAGTTAAGTGTATGCCTTTTGTGGCTGTGTTCCGATCTAGTCTCTTCCACTAATTGGCTGTGTCTCTAGACAAGTTCTGTGAACCTCTCTGAGCTGTGACTTCCTGTACCTGTTCAAGGAATTGTTGAGGCTTGAGGGCACACGTCTGTAAGGGGTCTGGCAGGTAGGAAATGGACTGTTACTAAAGACAGGTTACAAGGAGAACAGGGTTGTTAAAGCTAAGAAGGTTCAGTTAACTACATTGCATGAGCATACATAGAAATTCACCAGAGATTTCCTTTTCAAATTATTTGTTATAGCATTACTCACCATAAAATTATCTAAAATAAAACTTTCTAGTTGTAGACTCATTATTTGGGAGGAAGATAAGGGACCACTGTACTTAACTTCTTGGTGGGTGCTAGGATTCACAAGACAGAGTGGGGAGCAGAACAGGCAGACTGACAAATGCACTGCTGAGGGGAGCAGGGGGGAGACAGGAGAGGTCTGCTCTGCCATTGGGAAGCCCCTGGGCCAGAGCTGCAGCGGCTCTGGATAGCTGCACAGTGCTGTGATTTAACCCCTTGCGCCACCAGGGAGGCCCTGTCAAGGAAAGTTTTAATATAAACATTAAAAGGCAAATTTATATTGTTAACATAGATGAGGTTAATTATTTCTTTTTTGTTGACTACCATGAGCCTTGTTTTTTAAGAAACACCTTTAATCATAGGATAAAAGTAATACCCAACATTATAACCTTAAGGCAGGCATGCTTCAAATTAAACTGTTAAATTTTGAACAAGTTCTTTTTACCAGAATTCTAGATCACAACCTCAAAATTTGGGTTTTTCTATTAGAATTTATATAAACGCCATTTAGAGTGGGTCCTCTGGAGGTAAAAGCCAAAGACAGACAAGGAGATCTCTTGACTTTTGTTAAAATATTGGCATGTGTATTCATATTAAGAAGTAGCTATTTTACTTGTGAAGACACTGAGAAACTTTAATGGATTAAGTTTTAGTTCTTTTTGTGACTCCTAGATAAAACATGTCTTAAATTGGTACCTTTAAGAGAGACTCTCTGGCTTTAACTTGTGTTTTAGTTGAAGTTTGACATATATGTTTAGCACCTTGTTAATATCTTTTTATATCAAGGAGGTTTTTAGTGAGATAGAAGCTAAAATCTTTACATAGAATAAGTGTCCCATCTTAACAATTACTAAAGCCCTAGGGCCCAAGATCAACCAAGTTATAAAGTCAAGCAGTTTTTACTAACTTTCTTAGGTAAGAAAACCTAAGAAATGATCCTTTGGCTTTAAGTTTTTTTGCTCTATCTCACTGAGATCAAACACATTCTTAAGACAAAAACAACACTTTCCCCTGAGGACAGGAGAAGGGATAGATTAAGAAATAGAGATCTAGAGATAAATTAATATAGAGATAGAGTAAGATCTTTTTTTGAAGTTTGTCTGCTCCTAGACCTTTTTAAAAAAAGATTTATTAATGCATACAAAAACTGGGGTGTAGGCCAGAGGTGTTGGAGGGTGAGAGGACTCACCAGAGACTGGGTGGGGAGCAGAACAGGCGGATCAACTGAAATACACTGCTGAGGGGAGCAGCGGGCAAGACAGGAGAGGTCTGCTGCACCATGGGAAGCTCCCTGGCCAGGGATCGGACTCGTGCTGCAGTGGCTGCGGATAGCTTCATAGTGCTGAGACTTAATCCGTGAAGCCCCCCCCCAGGTAGGCCCCCCACCTGCTCCTAGCCTTTGATTAAATCTGCCAGGGGGGTGTCACCTGAACCTGGTGTGGATTTCAGGAGGCCATCCCTTGGGCCCAGCGTGGACCAGCTGGAGACAGAATTGATGCAGTTATGCTGTGTTTCAGGCTGGTTGGGGCCAGTTAAGCCCAGTCCTACCCAGAGGAAGCCGGCTGCAACCGGTTCCGACTGTCAGGGAATGCTGGAACCAGTTCCTTCCCATTGGGACCCCTATGAGGGGACTCGGGGCTCCATCTCTCTGACGCAGAGTAACAGGTTCCCTGAGGCCTGTAGACCACGAGTATGGCCAAGCCTTCCGCTGACATCTCACAGGAGGAGCCTCCCAGGGGCGTGGGGCTCACCAAGACGGTGGGACCCCCGTCTGTGACCTGTCCCTCGGCATGGCAGCCACAGTCCCGCCGACGCTCCACGTCGGCCATGAGTTGCGTGGTCGTGATGAATCCGCGTGAGGAGCAGCTGCTGGGCAGGGCACACGCGGGCGCTTGTGGGATGCGGGCGCCCCAGAGATCCCAGTCCCAGTCCTCCCAAGCGGATCGGATTCCCATCTGCATCCGTCGTCGGCGTCTTCGGAACAGCGGCGGGGCTGCTCGTGGTGGCAGGCGGCATTGGCATCCTTCCTCCAGAGCGGACGACTCTACCATGGATGATGAGAAGGTCCTGCCCAAACTCCAGATTCTCGAGGCCGAGGTCTTCACCATTGGTTTGGTTTTGACTGTGGTCAGTCGAGTCGCATCCCAGCGAAGCATTGGGGAGAGCAGCAGAGCACTGGGCTTGGCCCGCGGTCGTGGCCGGCCAAGGCAGACTGTCCACATCGGGGCAGCGAGGCGTCGCGTCCAGCCTTTGAAGGACCAGAGCCAGGCTTGGGTTTCATGGGGGGTCGGGGGGCGGGGGTCGGGCCTCCGAGGGAGGCCACAGTCATGCCTTGGACAGTGACGGCCACCGAGACGACACAATGGGGGAGGAGGAGGGTCAGGTTGGGACCGTTAGGACGGAATCCATACCCCAGGGCGACGGGGATAGCCCAGTGCACACGCCTCAAATGCCTCTCAGTATAGGGGAACATGACAAGCAAGGCCAATGGCGCCAGAACCAAGCACCTAAGGGTGACCAGCAACCCATACTGTCCTGGGGTGAGAGCGCAAAGCACCGGCCCCTAGGCACAGACGTCTCCACAGTCACCTCCACGGCTTGCACCCACCAGTGCCAAGCTGTGGGTCTGTGGGTGGCCCTTCCCTTGCTCCCGGGACACTCATGGGACACCCCCCCCCCGCCACAAAGCCAAGTGCTGAGTTAGAGTCACCAGGCAAGTAGACGAGTATCTTCCAAGCAGCCCTCCTGCTCGCCTGTGCCGGTGCCGGTGCCGGTGTGCACGTCTCTCAGCCCAGCTCGTGCCTCTGCAGAGCGGGGAGGCCGTGCCCTTGGGACTAGGCAGTATCTCTTCACACCCCTGCCCCTTCGCAGGGCGGCTCTCTCAGCCTCTGGTGCCGGGGCGTGTCCTGTGCTCTCCTCTCCCTCTTGAGAATACACCTGCCTGCCTGCTTCCATAGAGCTCGACTGAGAGAGAGAGATGGAGGTGACAGAGCCCTCTGTCTGTCTGTCTGCCTGCCTGTGTCTCACGTAGTTATACAGAAAAAGGTTCCTCCACAGGAGGAGGCCACGCTACCAAAGCCACAGCCAACGTCCTTGGGCTCGCAGGGGGACTCCTGAAAGGGAGACAAGGCCAGAGCTGAAGGCACGGCCCTATCTGTGGGTGACAGGATGGTGTTCTAGGCAGAGCGATGGCGGTAAGAGACCCAAGGTAGGCACGTGGGGCGGGTAGCCCCGCCGCGATGTCTGTTCACGGAGCCTGGACGGCAGCGTCCCTCACGCAGGACGTGGACTCAGCCCGAGGAAAAGGCCTGCCAGACAGCCTGAGACTGGCCGAGACCACGTGCAGCGCGTGCTTGGCACGGGTCCATGGGTGCGCTATTGCCTGAGGGCCTTTGGGCGAAGGGGTCCTGCGGCTTCCCGAGGTCTCCATAGACTCTTACGGGAGGAGACGTGGGCTCTGGGAGCCCGGTGAACAAGTGGGTGCCCGAGTCGGAGCTGCGGGTGCGGGGTGGGTGGGGCTGTGGCGTGGTCACGTGAGCTCTTGCGGACAGCCTGCCCCGCTCCCTGCTGTGCCTGCGCTTGCCCACCCCTGCTCCCTGGCGCGCTGGGCCGCCCCAGCCCTGCTCCGGGGCAGCTCCCACCTGCCAGGTCCCTCCAAACCGCCCAGGAGGCACCCACCGCGCTCAGGCCCGGGGCACTCGCGGCGCAGGCAGGGACAAGTGAACCCGGGAGCGGGCGTGCGCCTCTTCCTGAGGGCCGCAGCAGCGGGGCGGAGCGTGGAACCAGGAGGCTTCTCCAGGCCCCTGTGGGGCCTGGAGTGCCCCAGAGGCCCCGCTCCAGCTCCAAGTTGGAGCACCTGCTGCCAGGCTCAGAGGTCCGGAAGCCCGGCCCACTCCCCCGGCCCGGGCTCCGGCTCCTCCACGGCTTCGGTCGCCCATGCACCTTGGAGCTTCCGGACCCTGCTCTGTCCCTCTGGGCAGTGCCTCGGCAGTGGATCTCAGTCACTACTCCCCTCAGCAGTGGATCTCAGTTGATCCACTGTTCTGCTCCCCACTGCCTCTGGTGAATCCTCTCACAGCCCCCCGCTCCCCACCTCTGGCCTGCACCCCAGCCCTTGTATGCATAAATAAATCTTTTAAAAAATGGTACTGAGACATAACTTTTCTCTACCCTCATCCCAATTCTGTAAAATAGTAAACTCAACCTTATTTTAAACAACATACCTGTATTTGCATAAACCCATAGGGCAGAATAACCAAGCAGAATATTGACTGCTTTGTTGAAAACTCCACAGGTCTAGAGTGAGCTTTTGACACCCAGCCCAGGCAAGTTTCATCAAAGTCACAGTCATATATATATGAAGCCCTTAGCACCTGAGGTTTTTAAAAATTATTTTATATATTAATGCATACAAGAACTGTGGTGTAGTCCAGAGGTGTGGGGGCTGACAGGGGAGGGGGGGTGTTGGGTGAGAGGATTCACCAGAGACAGTGGGGAGCAGAACAGGGATCTACTGAAATATTGGAACCCAATAAGCAAGGGGACAGGCTCTTCTCTGCTCAGCTCAAATTATCTTCCCAGAAGATAATTTGGTCCAAGGTTTCCTTGTATATAAGAGTGTTCTCCATTTCCCCAGCAGCTGTTTAGGGCCAGAGGCCTGGAGGAGACCAGCATGTACCCTGCAAAGGACAATTGCACTGAATTAGGAAAAGTGCCACCATTGTTATGCAGTGGCATGCGGGCTTCCTTCAGTGACCTGCTTCCTTAGGGGTATTGCGTTTTCCAGTCTTGCTCTTACTGGTTATATTCAAGTCATTCTATCCCAGTATGCTGGTCCTGTATATGATCAGTGCTCACACTGGCTCAACTAACCCACTCAACCTGGCCATAGATTTTACTACAACAAACTAAAAAGTTTATGCACACTGAAAGAAACTTGTTAAAATGAAAAGATGCCCTACTGACTGGGAGAAAATATTTGCACATCATACAGCCAAAAAATGGACTAATATCCAAGATCTACAAAGAATGCATACAAGTCGAGAAGAAAACATCCAATTTAAAAAGGAGCAGAAGATGTAAATACACTTCTCCAAAGAAGACATACATATGGCCAATAAGCACATAGGGAAAAAAAAAGTTCATCATAATTTATCGTCAGGGAAATGCAAATCAAAAGCACAATGAAATACCACCTCCCCTCCCCTCCCTTCCCCTCCCCTCCCCTCCCCCCAAGAATAGCTCATATCAAAAAGAACAGAAACAAGTGTTGATGAGTATATGGAGAAAAGGGATTCTTCTTACACAGTTCGTGGAAATGTAGATTGATCCAGCCCTTATGGTGGAAGTTTCTCAAAATATTGAAAATAGATCTGTACCAAATGATCCAGGAGTTCCACTAGTACATATAGTTCTGAAACTATAAAAAACACTCATTAGAAAATGCATTCCTATGTTCACTGCAGCAGTATTTACAATAGCCAACATATGAAAACAACTTAAGTGCCCAACTACAAATGATTGGTTAAAGAAGATGTGGCATACATAAACACACAATTGAATACTATTCAGCTACAAAAGAAAAAAAGATGAAGTCCTGCCACTTGTGACAACACGGATGGAACTGGAGGGGATTATGCTAAGCAAACAAAGTCAGAAGGAGAAAAACTTATGATGATGTTATCATAAGTGGAATATACAATATACAGAAAAAGGAAAAAACAAAACTAAACAAAAACCCTAGAAATCCAACTGCAGGATTGTAAAGGGGTAGGGAGAGTCTGGGAGTCAACAGGGGAGGGGGTCCAATGGACTATGGTGGAGGATTATGGGTATTTTGGAGGTGGTGTGGTATGCTGACATACATCTGAAGTGTGAATCTACACCTCTAAATTAGATATAGTGTTGAAAACCAATTTTATCTCAATCAAAAAATAGTAAAATTTTAAAAAAAAAGCTCTCATTTTCCAAGCCCCTGGACATCTCATTTCACTAAACTGCATCTTGAGCTTCAGTTTATTTTTTAAAATTTGCTTACTCTGTAAGTACATGAACACAGCTACTGATGAAAACAAGAATCAAGATTGGACTTCACTTTATACGAAATTTTCATATTATAGTAGGTGTTGTGGAGGCAGAGATGCCTTGGCCCCCAGGACCAAACCAACACAGTGGTTAATTCAGAAGAGTAATAAAGAAAACTGTTCCCAGCTTTGCAGAATAAATGGGCCTTTGATTTGTGGCACAAACAACTTGCAATTAGAGGATTGGAGTCCAGAGGCCAGAAGTTGATCTTGCCCAGAAGACTGGGGAAACTGCTGGCGGGAACAGTGAAGAGGCTGGGCACAAACCAAGCCCAACTGTGTGAAAGGCTGCTTGGATGCAAACCAGCCACAGGACCTCAAGTTAAGTTATGTAATCTTATGCGCCTCAGTTTTATCACCTGAAAAATGGAATAATAAAACCTGTTGCTTGGAATTTTTTAACTGAATCATCACTGCTGTGATGTGAATTCAAAGTTTAATGAGAAATTTGGTAAAGAGGCTATCCAGAGGCAAACTAAGGACTGAGTCCCAAGGAATAGTCAACAGGTTTTTCTGAGTGAGTGACCCACTTTCAGGGGTTTGGACTCAGTTTATATAAGTTATATATACAAAAATAATACGCAATTCACTCATTAACCAAGAAAGAGGAGACATTTAGTTAACTAAATATTTTCAGTTAACTAAAGGAAGTCGGTTTCTAGCATTCTTGCTTATGATTTTAAAAAGGAGCGTTGTGTTCAACTTCAAAGTGATCCTTTAATCTTACAAAATCAGTCCAGTCAGGGCTGTCTGAATATGGGAAGAAAGAACAGAAACATATGTCAAAGTAGCATGTTGTGGGGTGATATAGTCCCATAACATATAACTGTTTTAAAAGTGCCCAAATATTTGAGTCCAATAACATGCTCAGCATCATAGGATTCTTAGGCTGGACCCTTGTCCTCAAGCAGATGGCAGCTACATGAGGGAAGAAAAAAGCTTCCCAGTTTCAGACAAGATCCTTGTTAGGGATAGGTCCCTTACATTTAGACTGTTTCTAAATTTCTAAGATGATCAGAAACCATTCTGACTGATCATCATAACCAACCATATGAGGCAGCCTGATACTCTTATTTCCATTTATTATTACTTATTTTAAATTGAGGTAACATTGGTTTACAACACTAGGTGACTCAGGTACAGGATCATTCCCCTTCAAAGAGGCCAAGCAACTTGCCCAAAGCTACCCAACTTAGACATCTGACTCTCTCTACTTCATAGCTATGCACAAAAGCACTATATATAGTTGTAAGTATATAGCATTCACCAGTCAACAGCCTATCCTTGCCCTCATCCACCTTTGTTCTTTCACACCAAAATCATTAGTCTGAGGCAATTTACTTCCCCTCAGTCTATGACTAAAACAGGCTGCTCTGCTCCTGTCAATGAGCTGGGTGGCACTCTAAAAACGGGTGAGCTATTTGAAAAGGGTTCAGCAGGATTTCCTTTCTGTGCCTAGTTTGTTGCCTATTAGCTCCTGATAATGTGTTTGGAAGAAAACTAAACTGTACTTCATTGAAGACATTCTACTTCAGATCTATTATAAATTCAAATCCCCTTTTCCAGAATCTGCCACAACACTGGGAAACTTGGCAGAAACATGTGTTGGCTTAACAATTATTTCCAATCAACCTTCTTCACCACTTTGCCTGGCACAGGAGACGACTTCTCTGATGCACAGGGTGGTGAGGAAAGTCAGCTGGGGCAGGGGACAGGCTTAAAATTTTTTCTTCTCCCTATATAAGTGTAACAGGGTGGTCCCCAGGAAAAAGGGTGTGTTCCAGGTTCCTTGCCCCACCCAAGGGAGGGTGAAGCTGAGCTGGAGAGACACAGAAGAGATAGAAGAAAGAAGGAAGCAGGATGGAGAGCCAGAAGGGGCACAGGAGCAGAGAGACATATATAAAGAAGCTGCACTGGCCTGGACTGATTGAAACAGATATGGGTGAGAGAGAGACTCATGGGGAGGTTGACTATGGCAATGTTGAGCTTGGTTTTGATTTTGCTCTTTAACTCCCAGAATTGTTTGGCTGTTTCTGACCCTTTTCTATGGGTCCCTGCCAAAAGGTGTTTTACACTTGCGGCAGGCTTTCAGGCCTTGCTTTGGACCAATCCCATTTGGGTGGACTTTTATCTATGAGGTGATGGGTAACTGTGGGTGCTTGATTTAGAAACTATATTGTCTCTTCTGTATTGTGCACTGTATTAAAGTTTGTTTCCACTTAGGGTCTTGTATGTTTTGTACTGATGCAGCAGATGGCAGAACTTATTTTGAGCAGGCAGGTTTGAGAGTTCCTGGGGTGCCCCTCTCCCTGTAACATAAGGAGAGGAAGACTAAAGGAATTTATCTCCTGGATGAAATTATATTGGGTTGTGAAGGCCAGGGCCAAGCTTGTGGAATTTAGGGGTTGTGGGAGGGGTCGAGGGTGGGCAGGACCGGGCCTGGTGCTGGAGGGCAAGGATGCTGTGGCAGAGGGTGGGTGTTGATCACCGGGCAGAGTAGAGCCCCAGGCGTTAAGAAGCCCCTTAGGGTGAACCTGAGGAATTTCCCGTTCCAGCAGCGCCTTTCTCACAGGGGGCGTGGCCTATAGTAACGGGCGGGGCCACATTCTGGGGCGTGGCCGGCCATACTTCAGAACCCAGCCTTCTCGGGGCGGGGCTAAGGTGAAAGGGTGGGGCCTCGTGCCCTCGGGGCGTGGCTTATGGAACCTCAGAACCTGGGCGACTCGGGGCGGGGCGCGCGTCTCCCGGCGCGGGGTTCCTCCCACGCAGCCTCCCATTCAAAAGATGCCGAAGGGGCGGCGCGGCAGCCAGAGCCCCACTATGAGCCAGCGGCCGGCCCCGCCCCTCTACTTCCCATCCCTCTACGACCGCGGCATCTCCTCTTCGCCGCTCAGCGACTTCAACATCTGGAAGAAGCTCTTCGTGCCTCTGAAAGCTGGAGGGGCGCCGACGGTCGGGGCAGCTGGGGTCCGGTCTCTACCCCAAGTGTCCCCGACCCCGGCGCCCCCACCGCCGCCGCCCGGCCTGAGTCCCCACAGCGAGCGCCCCTGCCCCGCGCCCTGGCCATCCGGCCTGGCCTCCATCCCCTACGAGCCTCTGCGCTTCTTTTACTCGCCGCCGCCAGGCCCCGAAGTGGCTGCTTCGCCCCTGGCCGCCAGCCCCACGGCCGCCAGACTCGCCTCAACCTCCCACCCCGAGGAGTTGTGCGAGCTGGAGATCCGGATCAAGGAGCTGGAGCTGCTCACCATCACTGGGGACGGCTTCGACTCTCAGCGCTGTGCGTGACTTCGCCGGGGCTGTCCGAGCCCACCCTTAGCCTGCCCTGGCTCCCTCCTAGGCTCCACCGCCCCTTTACCCTTGGCTCAAAACCCAGCCCTCAGGAGTCCCACATCCCAGATCGATCCGCCAGAGCCCAGACTCCCCGACTCTGGATTTCAACCGACTTCTTTACCCACCACAATCTGGATTTCACGAGCTTTCAGTCCCAAACTCCATCTTCCCTCCTTCCTGAACGCTTTTTCAGGATTCTGGACCTCCCATCCTGGAGCTCCACCCACCCCAATTCCCAACCTGAATCTTAAGCCTAAATTCAGTAACACCACCGCCCAGAAATTCCACCCACCACAGATAGCCCTTATCTCCAGAGACCAGAGCTTTAGTGTTTATTTTAAACTGAAACCCAGAATAGGAGGGGGAGGTAGGTGCAACTAAACTGGCATGGTTGAGAAGGCTCAAGGTCCTGCACTTGAGGGACTTCGTGCCCCAACATTTCTCAATGCCAGAAGGTAGCTTCCCTGTGACCCTTGACCCTGGCCCTAGTAGGCCCTCTCACCAGGGTCCTGGGCTCTGCCATCTGCTCCTATGTCAGAAGTTGTAGGGATCTGGATCCAGTAAGACCAAGTGTACTGATGTGGGCAGGACAGCTCTAGCACAGCAGCTGACTGATTTCTCCCTGCTGGAGGGTAAACGCAAATCCCATTCTATTCCCAGAAGAACCTGTTACACTGAGGAACCTTCAGATCATAGGCTGTCCTTCAGACTTGGTCTTTGCCATCACCTGTTGTGGCTAAGGCTTGCATTTGACCACTACAGGTGGGCAGGTGGTTCTAGTAAGACCATCCCCACTACTGTATAAAGCAAGTTAACTTGGCCTCCCAATTAATGAAAGGGGAGTATGAAAAACCAAATGTTTAGGCCCATGTGGCCTCAGGGGAATGGTCCTCAATTCATGAGGCACTTGGAATGTCCTCTTCCTCACAGCCATGGGAAGAAAACAATCCCTAGAAGACAAAGGCTTTTTCTAACTCCTGGATTTCTTGACTACATATTCTTCACTTAAACACGTTTGACTTTTTTTTCCCTATTCATCTAGGATCATAGGTGGGCTTGGGGTTCATGTAGGGAGCATGCCTCCCAGAAACTTGGAAGTGTTAGGAAAAACCCTTATCTCCACTATAGCTAAGTGTGTTTTGCTCTCCTGCAGATAAGTTCTTGAAGGCGCTGAAAGATGAAAAGTTACAAGGACTGAAGACCAGACAGCCTGGAAAGAAGTCAGCCTCTTTCTCCGGAGGAGCTGCCTGCTAGAGGCGGGGCAGCCCCCTCCTTAGGTGTTAGTGCTTAGATAATGTGTCCTGTTTGTTGTCATTTCAAAGAAGGTTATTTTCTGTTCTCTATTTACTGCTGTTCTTACTGCTCCCAGCACGTACTTCACATACAGTGCCCATTTGGTATGGTAAATCTCATGGTCTGTCTCCTCTCTGTGCTGCTGCTGGGGGAGCCCTCTCACAGGGGATGGAAATTACTGCTTGGGGGCTCCCAGGGCCAGGGGAGGTAAACCCCAACACTGCAAAGTCAGAAGGGAATTGGGAAAAACCAAGAGCAAAATACATTAGGTCCTGTTGTTCTGCCCTGCTGAGAAAGGCTTTGAGGTCTGGAACAATGGGTGTTTTTCTTTCAAAGCACATTAGTCCTTAGAAGTGTCTTGTTAATTGTTTGGAGGCAACAAACTTCTTTGCTATTATGATCAAAGTCATGAGCTTTCCGAGAAGTACTGACTGATTCCTTATGTCCCTTGTCAATTCTTGAGATTAGGAGCAGGAACAGAGACACAGACAATAAATATAAGTCATAATGGGACATCGCAGATTATGCCCTGTGAAGTGGGAAAGGAGTAGGTAAGGACAACCTGGAGGGTGGGAGGAATGCAGGTAACAGGGTCTCCTGAAGAACTAACATTTAAACAGGCTTGAAGGTGGTTGAGGATGATAGCTATGTGACACCTGGGGGAACATTCTGGGCAGAAGGGCTGGTGCAAAGGCTGAAGATGGGACGATACTGGGACATTTTGTTAATGTGCAAATGAGGGGCAGCCAGGGACCCCAAATTGTTAAGGGGTACATATTCTAAGGGGATTCTGCCATTCACTGCATAAAGACAAAGCAGACTTAGTGTCAAAGATCTTTAAAAGAGTGTGCATAGAGAACAAAGGATATTCCTAGTAATAGTGTTCCAGTAAACACTCAAAATTACCCATCATGTTGTGTACAAATGCCCAACCAAACAGGGTTGAAGGGAACTGGGGCCCCTGAGGCCTGAAAGCTTGGCAACAAGTCTAAGGAACCTTCTGGCAGGGAACAGCAAGAAAGAGGCTAGGCAAAATCAAAGTACAAATGAAGGTAACAGCGGTCACTGTCTCTGCCAAGGACAGCCTTCTCTCACCTACGTGTGTCAAATGTCTCTACAAGTCTGTCTCCCACACATCTCCTTCCACTCGCTTTCCCAGCAGTACCAGGGTGCAAGATGGGCTGTGGAAGCAAGATCCCCCCGAACCCCCCTTCCTTATTAGCCCACCTGTTAAATAGCTTCACCAGGCTCCTCAGCCCCACCCCCTAGTTCTCAGTAGCCCAAAGCAGCTGAGTCTAAGTCGGGGCGGGGAAGTTGTACCTCCCCCAACAATTGAGTGATGGCGGGAGCAGGAGTGAAGGGCAGTGGTGGGGATGAGTGCAGAGAGGCCCATTCGTGTGGGACCTTACAGTCATGGGCAGTGCTCTGGGTTTTACCTCGGAGTGGGATCGGGGCTACCTAATGGACTTTCAACAATGAAGAACAGAATCACAGTGCTGCTATATAGACAGGAGACGAAGGTAGGAAGCAGGGGAAGTAGGAGACTATGGTAATGAAAATCCAACTACAGGAGAAGCAATGGTGCAGTCCAGGGTGGCTCAGCCCTATCACCGTCCCCCTTGTGGGCGAGAGGAATCTAGAGGCACACCATTGCTGCCAGGTGCTGTTTCTATGGAGAAGAGAAGGAGGGCGGAACCAGCGATAGAAACACACAAAGCAGACGGTATTTTATGAAAGAAATCCACAAGTATTCCATCTTGATGCTTGGCATCTAGGTCCCTTATGCCCTCACCAGCAGCAATTATAGATCATTGCCAAAGAATCTGCGACGCCCGGGTTGCTAGGGTAACAACATTAAAAATCTTATGGCCAAAATCCTCATGACCACCACCACCCAGCTACCAGCACCACACTGACGACGGGGGGCGTGGTGAGACGTGATCTGGTTCCGAATATGCTGACACAGAGCCACTGGGAAGCCTGCTGGACTTGGATGTTGGGGGGTGGCAGAAAGGGGAACCCTGGAAGGTTCCTCTAAGATGGGAGGCCACAGGTGGAACAGATTTGGGGAGAAGATCAGCATTTTAGGATATGTGAGATTTTTGGGGTGTGTTAGACATTCTGGTGGATATCTGAGTTAGCCTAGAGTTTAGGAGGAGGGCTGGGGGGGAGTATAAACCAAGAAGACCCTGTCATGCAGGTGTATTTAAAGGGTAGGGCCACATGAGGTCACTAAGAGAGTGAGTTTAGGAAGAAAGAGAACCAGCATTAGCTTAGAGGCTCATCTTGACCAGGTCCCTAAGGAAGTCACGTGAAGAAGGTGTCTAGGAAGGGGGAGTGGTCAGCTCTGACAAGTAGTGCTGGTAGGACAAATAAGATGAGCCTGAGAACCTATCTTGGATTATGCAATGTGGATTGAGTCTTAGCCATCTTGTCAGGGCTTTGGTTGAGTGATGGGGCTAACACGTGTCTGGAGTAATTCTGAGAAAGAACCGGAGAAGGGAGTGAAATATTGGGTGTAGAGGGGTTTAGCTGTCAAGGAGAGCTGAGCTCGAGGAGAGGAGAGGAGAGGAGAGGAGAGGAGAGGAGAGGAGAGGGGAGGAGAGGGGAGGGAAGGGGAGGGGAGGGGAGGGGTGTGGAGGGGAGAAAGAGAGAGAGAGAGCACGATCAGGGGTGCAAGCTGCAAGCATGCCAGCCTGCTTGCCTAGTGTGTCTGTGTGCCTGCTTCCCTATAAGCATTAAGCTTGAAAAATCCACCGAGGGCTCCAGGACTCTATCCATCTGACAGAATCAATAGTGAACCTGCCCTGTGCATGCTGGCACAAGAAGCATTCTTGTTCTCCCAGAATAATTTAGGCTGGAATGGCCAGTGAGAAAACTGAATAATCTTAATCAGGAAAATCAATGCAGAACCAGGTAAAGACATGTTCAGCGTGGGAGCCTGTTTCCCACTCTTTCCCCAGAGTCCCAATAGCCCACCCCCAGCCCATCCCAGGCCAGGCTCATCAAATTGGCTGCCTAGTAATTGTACATGTTGCTGGGCACAAAAGGCAGTTAGCAGGCTCGATATAATTCTCACCACCACCTTGTGAAACAGGGTCTGCTCTTGGCATCTTTCACAAATGAAGGAACAGAGGTTCCACGTATTGAAGTGACTTACCCACAGATGCAGAGCAAGGGGATGGCAGAGCCAGCACTGGAACATGGGGCTGTCCTGGTTCTCCTGGGCAGACACTCCTACTGGCTGCAGCTGCAGGGGACAGGGTGCAGACACAGGGAAAGGCCTAGGGGAACCCTCAGAAGGAAACATCTGACTGGATACTGTGCCCCCTTATTTTGGGGGCTGGCAGGGTCATCCCCACAACTTTTCAAATAAGAATGGAGTTGGGGGCCTTCCTGGTGGCCCAACAAGTTAAGTCTCAGCACTATGAAGCTATCCGCAGCCACTGCAGCGTGAGTTCGATCCCCGATCAGGGAGCTTCCCACATGGCGCGGCAGACCTCTCCTGTCTTGCCCGCTGCTCCCCTCAGCAGTGTACTTCAGTTAATCTGCCTGTTCTGCTCCCTATTCTTGTCTCTGGTGAATCCTCTCACCACTCCACACCTCTGACCTACACCCCGGTTCTTGTATGCATAAATAAATCTTTTTTTTTTTTTTTTAAAGAATGGGGCTGGCAGTATTAGGGAATTACAGCCAAGGTCCCAGAAATGCACCCGGACCCATCACCCAACCCCTCCTTCCATAGCTTCGATCACAAGTCCTATTATCAGGGTGATGGGGGAGGCAGGTCATGTTATTATCAGCCCCTTTCAGACAAAATGGAGTGGAATGGGCTGTTCTCCAAGGGGGAGAGCGCTGGAGAGAACACCATTCTCAAGGGGAGCGGGAACAGGAGCAACACCCTGGAGCCAGCTTGAACCATCGAGAGAGAGCCGATATTAAATTTTCAGGAATTTTGTGAGCTGCTTGGTAAATACAGCCATTATTAACAATTAAGCAATGTCAACTTACAACGAACCTATATTTAAAACTAAGGTAATACACCCTCAACATCCATTACTTCCTAATTATTTTGCTATGTTTTACAATTGCCTAAGTTCTTGAGATTATTTATGACTCTCATAGTGGAAACACCGTTTAATGGTGTCCTAATGTGCATTACTGCTCTTGAAATCGTCCAGGATGAGTGATTGAATATAAAATTTGAGTTGTTTCTGCCTCCTCTCCCATCCTATCCCCTCAAAGAGTTCTTAAACATTTACTAGCATACCACCTGATGAAGAGGAGTCGGAAGTTTCCCCTTGTCTATGGCTGAGCTCAATGGAAAATTGCTTTGCAGCATTCACAGTTGGGCTGAAGGGATGAGTGGTGCTCCCTGCTTCCCCTGGCTGACTTGCTTACTTAGTTACAGACAGGAAAGAGGAAGGCAGAACTTGGTCACACCTGCCCTGGAAAACAGGCTCCACCTGTTAAGAGGCTCTTGGGAAGCACATGGGTACTGACTTTAAAGACAAGGCAGACCTGTCCACTGGTCACACGGGACCCCAGGAATGTTCTGACCTTAACCAGTGTGATTAGCCAATAGTTTCAGGAACTTATAGGTGAGGATAGACAGAGATAATAACCACCTGTAGTTGGTAACTTTTGAGCGACATGAACCCTGATAGGTCGTGAGACCAGTTATTTCTAGCATGATCCTTCATCACAGGTCTGTAAGTCTTGAGAAAAATATGAATTGCAAGTGTGATGGGAAAATCTCCCATTACCTTATCCACGTGGTCACAGGAGCCAGGTGGGGTCCAGCACCAGCCAGGACCCAGCTTCTGGGAACCGAAAGAAGTCTAGGCAGTGCTTTCGAGCTTCCCGCTCACTGGAAGGAAACACAGGTGTGCTGTGGCACGCTGGCTGTTTCCTTTCAGCAGTACTTGAGGCCGTCACCAGCCAGACATGTGAGCCTGCTTCCTTATCTGTGAATGGGAGACACAGCTCTCAGGGTGACTGGGCAGGGAGATAACAAATAAGGCGAAACTACCTCCAGCTGGGCGTCGTCATTATTCTTCCAGTCCCTATAGGACACAGTCCTCACTGCGGAGCTGGCGCAGGGCTCAGTGTGGCCGTGGATAGCAGCTAGGCGGAAGCCTGGCCAGCAGGGAAGAGAAGTGGTGAATTTGCAGGATTCCGGCTCCATAAAAGGTGAAAAGGAGCATGAGTGGGTGGTGCTTTGAGGAAGAGAGGGCCAACATCACACCTCCAAAATCAGGCGGAGTTATGCGGGAAACAGAAAGTCATTCAAATGAGCTTAAATAACAAGAGTGTCTGGCAGTAGGGTTCTGGTGAGAAGTGACAGAAACAAATAAAAGAGAAATTTTAGAAGGCGGTATCTGGGCCTTTAGAAGGAATGAGGAGTTACTACTGGACAACTCAGCTCAACTACCACCCCTTGGACAGGAAATGTGATTGGCTCACCCAGGTCACATGCCCATCCGTCCGTGCTGAGGTGGGGGGACCAGGGTCCTGTGATGGCAGCCGCATCACTTGTTGCTAGGAGCAGCTGTCCTCGATGGCTGCGTGCTGACAGTCATGAGGGCCTGGAGGTCCCGGGAACCCAGGCTGGTGCCCTCCAATTTCACTCCCTACACCTGCTGCACACTTTTGCCTTTTCCTCCCAGCTTCCGCATAACTTAGCTCCTCAGTGACCATGGGATCACGTTAGGTTCCATGTCCACATCAGTGAAGTCATTTCAGTTTCGAAGAATGGGAATGGCCGAGGTAGGTTACAAGTCGGGGAGAGCAGAGACAGAACACTCGGAAAACTGCATCTGTCTAACCCACCCACCTTATTGAGAAATAAGACAAGGTTGGAAGAGAAAGAACAAAAATGTCATTATTCTTATTCTGCATAAAAAGCCAATTTGGAGCATGAAGCTCAGGTGTGAGTCAAATGGGCCCCCTACTACAAAACCGCAGAATCGGGCCGATCTGCCCATTTGTCCCCAGTGCCACAGAAGGAGCTGCAGACAAATCCTGCTCCCGCAGGCAGCAATCCCTAAGGAGAATGAAGGGCAGGGTATGCAGTCTGCATACCCAGTTATTCTTCCCTAAACTGCAAAGCACATAAATCCCACTCCACTCCTGGGCACTGAGAAATAAAGGGGCAGAGAGGCCAGGCTTGCTGCACCTGCCCTTGGAAGGAAACAAATGCCGAAAAGTATTCCCTTCCTAATAGCTTGGGAGTCACTTCCTCCAGGAAGCCTTCCTTCACCCCTCCCCCCAAACTCGGTTACATGTCCCTTTTCTGAGCTGTCTTAGCACTCTGTGCCTCTCTCTCCTGGTACTGCCACCTGGATAATGATTGCCTGTCGGTCTGTCTCCTTAGCTCAACTGTGATCTCAGCAAGGGCTAATCACGGGGCTTATGCACAAAGCAGGTGCTCCTTCCGTCCTTGCAGAGGGGTAGGGTAGTAAAGTGCCTGGTCCCTTGATTTGACTTACAGTCTAACACCTTCATAAAATCATAAAAAGGAATGATCTAGATGGAATATCCTGAGACCCACGTGTCAAGTGCCTGCTTGCCACATGAAAGGGCTCAAGATGTGTCTTGAGTTCTTTACCAAGATTTAAGGATAGGCCTTAGATGTTCTTTCTTATCTGAGAAGGGTTAAGAGTGCCGGTTCTGGAGCCAGTTCTGGAGCCAGGCTACCTGGGCCACATCCCAGGACACACTACCTGTGAGGTTAACTTCGGCTCTCTGTGCCTTAGTTTCCTCTTCTGTAAAATGAGGGGATTAACAGTGCCCTCACTTCATCGGTGGCTTAAATTATTATGCAGGGAACAGAACAAAAACCCAAAGAAAGTGCTCAAGAAATGTAGTTATTCCATCGGCCCATTCACAAACTCACCTAGGATTATTAATCTCATGTCATCTCATCTCATTAATCTTATCTGAATGCGATACCAATACCTTAACTCTGGAAAGAGTACACACAAGTTGTGTCTGCATTACTTATTCATTTGTTCATTCACTTATCTATCCAATCTATTTTTGAGAAAGCATGATCTTAACTTCTCGGAGCCTCTTTTCTCATCTGGGAAATGTGTACGATAATTCCCGCTGCCTAGGGTTGTTGGAGTTAACCGAAATAATGTGTGTACACTGCTCAGTTCATGACCTGGCAAGGGTCGCCATCGTTTTTGCCCATAGACTTTCTGGCCAAGCGTGCTTCAAGGTTTCTGTTCACAAAAAAATAATCCTCCTGTTTTGTGTGGGTCCACTAGGTGGCAGCATGGATTTTGAGGTGGGATGAAACCACCCTCTCCCCTGTCTATTCTCTCACAGGCTGGCCTGATGTCCATCAGTTTGTGCATAATTACCTAGAAGAAAATCCAGTGTGGAAACCTTTAGGGAGAAAAAGTCACTGCAGCCGTCAAAGGCATTCATTGCAAAAATAAGCAAGGTGCAGTCCCAGGCCATCTCCTGAGGCTGCGGGCAGTTGCTGGACGAGAGCCGTGGCAACTTATACAGAGAAAATCTTTTCAGAACTAGTTTCAAAGTAAAAAGTCCAGCTCACATGAATATAAATATTATAAAAATACTATTTTATAAATAAAAATATGTATTATCTGTATAGCTCTGCTTGAACTGCTATAACAAAATCCCATAGGCTGGGTGGCTTAAGCAACAGATACATACTCCTCCCAGCCCTGGAGATCAAGGTGCCGACCAATTCAGTTTCTGTCGAGAGGCCTCTTGACTGGTGACAGCCCCCTTCTTGCTGCATCCTCACATGGCAGAAAGCGAGCTCTGGTGTCTCTTAAGGGCACTAGCCCCATCAGGGCACTAACCTCATCTGATTACCTCCCAAAGACCCCATCTCCAGGCTACCATCACATTGGCAATTAAGGCTTTGACATATGAATTTGGGGGTCGGGGGCACAATTCAGTCCATTGCACTATCTATAGTGTATTCCTAGTTATTCCACTCTCTCCTATCATTTATCTAGTTCCTATTATTCAGGCTGGAATATTATGTGTGTGTGTGTGTGTGTGCGTGTGTGTGCGTGCGCGCGCGCGCATTTCATCCATTAAAGGCTAAGAATAACACACAGTAAAAGGCTGCTAGACAATTGTTCATAGATCTTTATGTAGATATAAAAATAGATACAGATCGACATCTCTCTATAGTCCCCCTTATTTGACTATATTGTGTTGTTTGGAAACAGGGAAAATTTGAGGTCTAATGTAGGCTTGGTTTCCAGTGCAAAGTGCCGTGGAGCAGGTAAAAATGTCTCATTAGGGCTCGGAGAAGCCACTGCCTGAAGTGACACAATGGGCGAGCTGCTGAGCCTTCTGGCCCCTCCAGCAGGCAGCGCCTCCCTCTGTGTGAGCCTCTAGGATTTCCTCCTTCCTAGTGGTAATTTACGAAGAGTCACAGGGAAGTCTGGACAGGCTCCATGTCCAAAGTGTGGTGTGTGGCAGAGAAGGGAGAGTGTGCATGTGTGGTGTGCGTATGCATAAGCAGGCCTCTTGCAAAGAGGAAGACCACATTCTCCTCTGTAAAGCGAAGGGGGTGATGTGCAAATCTGAACTGTCCACTGTCCCTTTTCCCCATTCATCCCAAAGAACCAGTTTATTTTAGGTGCATTTTAAGGACTGATCTCATTTTATAGTATTAGGGATAGAGCAAACTTTGCTCTGATGGATCCAGCTCTAACACTGGAAAAGGACCCCTGGAGTGTGAGCATGAGAAACCAGGGGGCTAGGGACACTCCTGGGGTTTCTCCTGAGACCTGCCGTCCACCTCGCCCACCCCGCCCCTGCCTGTCAGCTGTCAGAGATTTCTCTGTGCTGGGCCTTGTGCTGAGCACTCTACACACAGCGCCCCAGGCCTGTTTACATCCACCAGTGAGGGCGGTGTCCCAGCTGCCATTTTATATCCCGCCTCACTGAATGGCGGCGTCTAGGACATGGCTGAGCCACTTGGATTTACACTCTTAGCTCGTTTTTTGGTGACTGGCTTCAAACTATTCTATTTTCCCTGTTCCCCTCCAGCCACTGCCTCGACACAAACAGTGGAGACTGTGTGATCACATGACAGACTCTGAACTTTAAGACAGAGATGGGCAAACTTTCTCCTGGGTTCAGCACCAGCCAGGTTCACTTTACCACCACGATCCCTGAGTTACATGTTTATTCTCATGATTTCCCAAATGGAATATGATTTTGTGCTGGCTTATGTGTGATTCTGCAGTGATTCCACCTCATTCTCACCGAGCTGTCTGTCCTTGCTTCCAGGCCTTTCAATGCACCATGTCCCGGAGTCTTCATACATACAAGGAGCTGCTGGCCGGGCCCCGGTCATAAGCTCTGGGCGAGATGAGTCATTTGGTTACTCAGAAGAAAGACTCTCAGGGGTGATGAGGCTGTAACCAAAAGAATCTGCGAAACCTGCGGGCGAGTGCCAGCTGGTTCCCAATAGTCTCACCTTGGCCAGGCAATGAAGGGCTTTTCCTTCACAGCACCACTCACCCCTCCCTGGGGGTCAAAGCTGGAGGCCTAGGGGTGTCCTGGGATATTGAAAAAGGAGGCTGTACACAGTGGGGGGTGGGGAGAGGCTGTGCACCGGAATCTGTCCTGGGTGATCAGGGCAGAGGCGCTGGCAAGGTTCAATGCATTAGCACCGGCAAGACTGTGGACCCACCCCTGTAGTAGACAAACTCCAGCAGAGGCTACCTAGAGAACAGCCCCTTATGTTTATGGGAGCCAGTCAGCTGGAGACCATGCACTCTCTCCTTCCAGCTCTACCGTCACTTCGCTGACCAGATCTCTTTCATTTGCCCATAAGGTTGAGAGGGCCCATGACATGCGCACAGGAATACAACTAGAATGTGGTTACAGGTGAGATGATGATCCCATATCCTAAGAGGGGATCCCCTCTGTGATCAAGTGGTTGTGGCCACCAGTTCCAGAGCCAGAGTAAGACCTTTTCAGGCCCCAAACTGAAAAATCTTTGGCGCCCTCTTACCCCACGTGTAATTTAAAATCAAGTCAACGTCCCCCCGCCTCCACCACACAGTGACAGCATTGCTTTTCCTCCTAAATATCAAATTATATTTAAAACCTCTCCCTCGCCCCCTCCTCCCCCTCTGTCCCCCCTTCCTCGTGAATCCCTGCTTTGCTGAAGCCCTAATTCTGCTTTACCTTTGACCAGGCAAGCCGACAACATGTACAAGCCATGAGGTTTATCCGTGTTGATGGCACAACTAAATTCTCCTTCAACTCAAAAGAGTCTGGGATCCTATAATTTCAAAAAACAGCAAGGTACATCAGTTCATCACAGGCAATTTCTATTATTCTGAGAATTTGTGAATGCTTGTTAAAACTTTTTCCTTATGGGGAGCTGAGAAAGAAATATCAAGGAGGAGAAAAGACAAACTGTGAATACAGATATCCATTATCACCTTGGAAGGAAAATTACCAGTAAGACAGTGTGCTTTATTTCATACGCAGATTTGCTAAGAAAAAACAAACACCATTTCAAGTAATCTAAGCAGACTGACATAGCGGTGAAAGGCTAGCACTGCAAAGCTGGAGCTGGTTTATCTATTTAGATTTTCTCTATTGGGCATTCTACTTCAGAGGCCAAAACCAAAACCCATTCATTAATAATCCGTAAGTTCTGAATGGCATTTTACTGATATGAACAACGCAAAATCAGACTGTTTGGTGTACTGTAGCTTCATTCGTAAAGTATATGGTTCCTGAAATTTTCCTTGGATTGCACAGGACTCCTAATTTCATTTGTTGGTGACAGCTCTGAAATTTGGGTTTGTAATGCTTGATTCTTGGCAGTTGGCAATTTGCTCTCCATCCCTGTGGGGATTGTGGGCCCCTTACTAATTGGTCAAAAATCATTGGAAAGGAAAGCTGTGTAGTAAAATCAGAAGATGCGTTGCAGTCTGTCTTTTTCAAAACCAAAATGTTTCCAGAAAGAAAGGGACTTTGGTTTTCATTTGGCTGACTTTCAAGGGGTAGAAAAAGCACTGAATGGATGACGAGCCCTTCATTATGTTGGGCTTTGTGGGTCAAGGATGCGTCTTTCTTGGCTGTGAGCTCTGGGAGGGGCAGCCCTGAATCTCCATCCCTCTGCACAGTGTCTGGTGCATAGTAGGTGCTCAAGAAATGTATTCTCAGCCAATTAAGTCCTGAATGGATGGTAATGTGGAAAGTTCTACTAGTGCTTCCTATAAGGTTCCAGTTAAATGAAAGATTAATGATCAACAGGATAAAACCACACCCAGACATGCACGCTCCTGCAGAAGGACTGACGTACAGTGCACGCCCAGACCTCATGTCTGCTGGTAGTGGCATCTGGTTTCTGGCCTCAGCCTTTGGTTCTCTTTCACAGGGGCCCATTCTAAAGAATTAACCCATGGGCACAGAATTATTCTTTGGGAATCTGCAAAGTTTTAGAGGCAAAATTTTAAAGAGAAGCTTTTTTACCTAGACTTTAAATCTCTTTATTTTCAAGGTGCTTCTTACTCTGTATTCCAGAACTTTGAGTACAGTCCATCTTAGCTTCTGAGTCTGGATCATTCAGTTTCAACAACTGCTGCTAACAGTATCTGCTTCTTGGTATTTTCTAGATAGGAGAATCTGGTTGGCCTAGTCCATATACTGAACTGCATTTTTGGTGACTAGTCAGCTTATGAACATGTGGCTCCTGGGTTGGATGTTTCTCCTGTCCAATCAGCTTAGACCAGAGGCCTGAGTATGGAGTTTCACCCATGGTCTTGAGATAGGAGGGTATCATGATTGCCAGGCCAAAATGGAGGTGGGGAGGTAGGTGGTCTCAAGAGTTTGTACCCCATACCAATGTCATCTCTGAGCTCCTTGGGACTCATTGACCTGAATGGAACTTTTTCATGTTCTAAGAAGAGCATGTCAGTAGATACTGGCTTATATGCCCTCAAACACTATTTGCCCCAAGCCACATTCGTGGTTAGGCTGGAACTGCTTTTCTGGGCTCTGGGCATGGCCAGAGGTGAACTTTTTTTGACTGATGACCTCAGGCCCCAAGCTCCTAAGACCACACTGGATCTGCCAGGTCTGCAACTATTTTTTTAACCCTCCCCCAGGAGGCACTGCTGTGCAGCTGGGTTGTGAAGGGGATTCCGGGTCACTATTTGGATGAAGAAGAATAAGAAGCAGGCAGGTTTTGGGGTATGAAAGCCTTTGCCATTTTATTTTACAATAAAAAATTCTAACAGCATATGAACTCTCTGTTCCAGGCAGAGGCCAAGGACGTACAAATTTAATTAAGAAAGCAAAGCATTCATTGACAACAGCTACAGTCAAAACTCCTGTTCAGCACTTGTCTTTGCCCAACACATTGAAGGTGGTCGGTGGGAATCACTGGTTTGGGTTTTCCACCGAAAGGAAAACTTATGTGTAAGTCTTGACAGCCTCCAAATCATGGAGAACAATAGCAAAATACATCTCCAGTTGAGGCTGGCTTTTGTGGGCAGTTCCAAACTTAGGAAGAGCTTTACTTTCTTATTTTATAGAATATGATTCTTTTTGTTTATAGAACATGTGACACATTATTCTGACGGATAAAAGGAGCTCAAATATTCTGCTGGATAAAACTGAATTATGAAGCTAATACTTTGGTAAGAATACCTTCCAGTATACTTTTCAAAGCATTTTTCAGATACATTCTATCACACTCCTCACAGCTACCATGGGAGGCAGGAAGTGCAGATCTGTCACACCCATTTCACAGATGAGGCATTAGAGACTGGTTCAAAGTGAGTTGCCCGAGGCCTTGAATACTTTGCTGTTTTTGATGTTTCTAAACCAATGACACTCTTGAGTCTGTTTGGTAAAATCTTCTCTTGTACTCAGTTTATGTGTAGCTTGGGGAGGGGAGCTCAGACATTAGGAAGAGATGGGGCAAACATGGTGAAGCCACAGTTAATTGATGTAAAATACACTCACGGCCTCCGTCCATGATTCACAAGCCTGACTGAGATCAGAGAATGAAAATAATCAATTTCTAGATTTCACTATGTAATGGCTTTTACTAAAATGTGGATTTGACCTATGGAGACAAGTTCTGCTACATCATGAATCTCCCATTTTTGAAACCGGCATAATCACAGCAAATTAATACCATCTAAAAGAATTCAATTCCGGCACTATTAATTCTATTTCCTAAATATTCCTCTCCACAGCCACCTACATTTTAGCACTTATTGCAGGCTAGGATTCCGTAACAGTTCTCTTTAAGAAATCAAGAGCCCTTTCAGTTCTCAGTACACTAACTTATTACATTTGCAAGGGCAGAGCCACAATAACATCAATTTCTCTTGAAACCAATTTTGTTTCAAGAGTCTCTATTGAGAGGCTCATTGGTTTTCTCCATGCAAGTGTGTGGCCACGAGCCACATTAGTAGCACCTGAACTAAGATCATACATTTCAATTTACAAGTGTTTGTCTGCTCAGCAAGACATTTGCTAACTGGGCCCTGGTCAGAAATCACTGCTAGATCCAGCAGCAACGTCAGTATTGGGACTGGGGTGGGTAGTGGTTGGGGCGGCCCTGGCCAGTACACCAGGGCTTAAAGCATATCTGTTCTCACCTGATTTACAAGTCAAGGATGCTTTCCTTCTCTGGGGCATTATCCATAGGGGTTACTCACCGGCTGGCTGGCATCTTGGGAGGACTGGTCCATTCTGGTCTGTAGCGGGTTCTTTTGAAGGTCCTGACCACTCAGCTCCCTCCTCTGGGTTCCAGTCTCCACTGAAAGGGTCAGTTCAGGGGGCCATGCTTGTGTTACATATCCCTGCCTCCTTGGGTACAGCTGATTGGCTAGGTGCTGACCCAAGGGTGGGTCATCCAGTGGCAGGAGAACTGGGCCAATCAGAGCCTGACTTGCCTAAGGGACATGGAGTAGTAGTCAGAGAGGGGTGGGAACTGAAAAGGAGAGGTTGTGGGGAATGGGTCCTGGGGTGGATTTTCAGCTACCTTAAACTAATGAGAACACAGAAAAAGGCAGCAGGCAGAGGGAAGCAAGAGACCTGAGCAGAAATGTAAAGAAAGACAGAGATGAACGCCCACATGGAAAGAAAAAGAGCAAGGACAGCTGCCTCCATCCCTTTCCTGGATGAGAGCTGTGGTTTATTTCTACGAAACGGTCCTGTGTTCTTTTAGTCAAGTCTTGTGTTTGAGCACATGTGAATGGGTTTCTAGTCCTTGCAAAGTTCCTTGACTTAAATACTCTGAAGTTTGTACTAAATGATTGAATTGTATTTCTAATACTTGGACCTGTGTGTTGGAGTCGCTACTCCAAGCTAAACTACCATCTTTCTCTAAGAGAATATTTGTATTTTTAAAAGAAAAGTCCAAACCATTTTCTGGTGTGTGGCAGAAGAATGGATTAAATTCTGAAATTCAGTTCTCAAATGTTTAAAATAAAACATTTTATTAATAAACATCAAATACCTGTGTATTATGTCAGAAGAAACTCATTTATCTAGAATCAATATTTAAATCTTTTGAGTCATTTCTTGAATTTTTGCCTGTCAGAGAAACATTTCTTCTAGTCAGGTGTTTACATTCTTCCCTTCCTTATTCTGCATTTTTTTCTCAGAAGTGTTCTTAAATCACAGATGTAACGCTTTCTTATCCGTCCTTAGACGGAGTGTTCAGCAATTACATGCTGTTTTGCCAAATTCTTGAAACAACATATGAGCAATATAACTTCTCCCATAATCCACTCCCAGTCAGTCCAGGTTGCCATAACAAAGTGCCATAGCCTGGGGGGCTTATAAAAAATAGTTCTGGAATCTGGAAGACCAACCTCAGGGTACCAGCAGGGTCAGATTCTGCTGAGAGTTTTCTTCTAGGTTGCACTGTTGACCTTTTATTGTATTCTCACATGGCAGAAAAGCAAGCAAGAGAGCTATCTGAGGTCCCTTATGGAACAGCATTATCCCATTCATGAGGGCTCCATCCTCAAGAATTACCTCTTAAGGCCCCAGCTCCTACTATTGACACTGAGGATCAGAATTTTGACTTAGGAATTTGAGGACAGAGCCATTCCATCAATAGCACACCCTGAAAAAAGGCAACTTCCTGCTCCAAAGGTAACAACTGGCATCTCAGGTCATAGGTACCAGGGCATAGAATAATGATGCTCCTGCACCACCAGATTACCTTCCTCAGAGCACGGACCCTGCCACCTCACAATGACAAACTGTCACGACCTCTTGGCCTGCCCATTTGGATCCATGGCACAAGAGAAGAATAAGCCCCACAGTCTTGAACAGCAGTTGAGAACACCATTTCCTTGCAGGCACTCTCTGGAAAAAGCCAAAATGCATTTCTCTTCACGAATGCAGAAAACTCACATCAAAACTAGTTCCAAAAAATGTTTATTACGTCACAAATGCATTGTCCTCTATACACTTTATCTGAAACTCTTCACAATTCAATCATCTTGTTTCCTTGAAAGAACGCAGGGAGTCCCTCAAGTCACCCTTGTCTACTTTTTAAAACTTCCCAGCACAGTTCAAGAAATGTGTCACAGACAAGTGGGCAGGCAGCATGATGAAATGGAAAGCATGTTGGATCATGAATCAGCAGGCTTGGCTGGAACCCTCAGGCAAGTCACTCTACTTCCCTGGACTTTCACCACCTCCTCCAAGGTCACCAAAGTCTTCTGTAGCTTCTTCCATTGTCTGGAGGGTCCTGAGGAGGAACAAGGTGCCTTTGGGCTCTCATAGAACTCCATTTTCACTTCCGTGAGGCACTTATGACCATATGCCCTTTCTCAGATTTAGATGTCTTATATCTGTCACCTCCTTGAGGTCAGGAGACTCTTCAGAAAAGGAACTACATCTTAGTCACAGAAAATCAAACAATGGTGGCTATCTCCCCATGGGTGGGAAGACATGAATTAATTGGTTTCTTTTCAATTTAAAGTTTTCCTATTTACTTTTCTTAACTCTGCGGTGCCTAGTTTGAGAGTGCCCGATTTAGCCTTCTATGTTCTTAGCCATCTCAGTTGACCAACTCAATATTTCATGGGGTTCGGCAAAGATTGCAATCATTGGTTTCTCCATCCTTTTAGCAAGCTGAAGCAAACTGCAGGCTCATTCTCTAAAAATCAGTGGAATGTCCAAAGCTCAGACACTGTCTTTGAAGCATGTGCATATATTTTAATCACACTAAGGTCTTGAAATTTCATTTTCATATATAGTATTTCCAGGCATTTGCCAAGTAGACAAAAGTATTGGGTGAGATCATTGCACTGATGAAGTATTATTGGTAAGGCGGAACAATGTAGCTGACTTTATCAGACTCATACCATTTGCATGAAAAGGCTGAGTTTCTTTGGCTCTTTGTTCATTCAAGTGCATTGAACACCTATTTGGATAGACTTAGGCATTGTGTTAATCTGTCAATAAAACCTTGAACTGTCCACAGTGTTTTGCAAGCTGATTTAAGTTTTGGACTACAACAACTGGCCATTGGTAGAAATATACCATATATACACATGGAAATTACAAAAATACATTTTATTTATAGCTGATTTTTTTTAAGTAACAAAAAGCTAACACTATGAAAGATCAACCAGCATACCAAAAGGACACTACCTAATATCATCTGAACAAGGGACTTGTTTGGAGTTTCCATGACACATCATTTCTGGAACATTCCAGAAAGGGCAATTTGCCATTGGGAAATAAAAACAGCTTTGAAAAGTCTGTGCTTTGACAGTTTGAATCTTCCATCCTAATCAGTCCCACTCCTACTCTTCTCTCAACTTTAAATTTCCACCTTCTTCTCTTAGTAAAGACCAAAGAAACTCATGAGGAGAATGGAAGGATGGGCTCAGAAGGGGATGGTAACAGCTGAAGCTAGATGGGTCATGGGTGAAGGCAGGACAGGACCTTGTTCTCCAACAGACACCAACAGGCCCCCAACGTCATGCATGGCTCCCAAAGTTGGTGAGGAAACCACAGTGTTGATTCTCCCTGGGGTACCCAAAGTCAGAAGCTGTTTTGCTTGCATTGATAGTCAGCGATGGGTGCCTCAGGGCTGTGAGGCACTGCCCAGACAGAGTTCTGCAGACCGAATGGCCACGCCTGGGAAGGTGATTTGCAACATCTTTGTCACAAGGTCAGCAGCCCCACCATTTCAGTTGAAGTCCTCCTGCACCCATTAACTACAGGGTGCAGAGGGGACTGGCTAACTCCATACACTGTTTTAAAAAGTTATTTACATTTAGAGATAAATCAACATGTTTTCTATATTCAGAAGCTTCCACAAACAGAGGTGCAGGCTGGGGGGTGCTGTGGATACAATATCCTGGCTTCTACCAGGCATTGATGACTATTTCCTTTTGCATTGCTCGGCAGCACACGCTGAACATCACTGATGAAAGGGCAGAGACTTTCTGTACAAATCGATGTATCTATTCCCTCAAAAGAAAGCCTCGTCATTCTCAGGTCCCCTTCATTGCAGGGCAAAGAAAAACCTCCACAAGTAACTGTTTTTCTTTTGTAGGATCCTAAAAGCTCTTAGCACCAATTCTATTAGATCCCACCTTGCAGGGTTCTCTGAATCTAAAATGACAACACCTTTTCAAAAGCCTGTCAACACACATCCACCATTCCCTCTCACCTCCTCGCTTTCTTAGTCCTTATTTAATTAATGGGGGGAAAGAGTCGGGACTATTTATAGGTGCATTGAGAGTACTGATTTTCATCCAATTCATTTGACTTTGAATATGAACCTTTAGAAGAAAGGGACTCAAGTTTCTTGGCTGGAGTCAGTGTCTCCCTTATAGACCAGAGGTGATTTTAAGGATTACAGTCATGGCTGATGAGAGAGTACAATCTGGTGCTTAATCACACCCCTACATTGCCTTTAAAACAGAAACGGAGTTAACATGCAGAGGTCACCGAAGATAGAGCTGTATTCTCCCCTCTGGTGATTCATTAAAATGTGGCATTGCACAGGAATCTGCAGGTAGCTGATGTCTCTGGCGACTAAGGCTCCATAGGGAAATGCACCCATAGTCAAACATTTAACATAACATAATGTCAAACATATGGTCCCATGCAGGGACTTCTTGACATACAATCAGCTGAATAATGAGAATCCAGTCACTCAGGAGTTTCGCTCTGATTCCCAGAAGCCCCACTGTTCACTTTTTCAGTAAGGGAGGGTGAGAAAGATTCACACACTGACTGGGACTCAAGTCCCAACACGTTAGGCTTGAGAAACCTGAAGACTATTTCCCTGTGTCTGAAGTCCCCAAGGGCTGAGGCATTACACCTGGAACTCGAACATGTCTGTCTGCTTCTTGGCCAGCTTGGCCACCTCCTCCCGGATGGCCTTCACAAGGGCTGCCGTGGAGATGTTGGTCAGGGGTGCGTCGGATGGGTCATTCTCTGCCAGGCTCTGCTGGGAGGCCGCTGTGGAGGGCACCGGGGCCTGCTCCAAGCTGGGGTGCATGCCGCTTGGCTGGCTGTACTGGCGAGGAAGCCTGGAGGGTGAGCTCTGTTGATAACGTGAGCGCGGGTAAGCCTCGATGTACCCCGGGAGGGGGACCTGCAGAGGACGGTGCGAGAGAAGGCCAGGGCCTGGGATTAGTCAGGGGCTCAAGCAAGTCCCAGGAGACCCTCAATACTGGAAACAGGAGGGAACTGAGGAGAAGGAAGGAGAATCAGAAGAAAACGCTGTTGTGCAGATACAGAACCTGGTGTCAGTTTGCTAGTTTCCAAATGTAAGCATTTGGACTCGCTGGTTGTGCTGGCTGGTTGAACTGAATAGGTGCAGTAAACCCTACTGCAAAGAGCTGGAATGTGCCCCAGTCCACATCTGGTTACCTTTTTAATATAAGCACAATACAGCAAATGGAAGGAAATATAGTTGACCCTTGGACAATGGAGAGGTGCTTAGGGAGTTCTTCAAAGTTGGGGTTCCGAGGAGCACAGCTTGAAAATCATTAAAAGATGTCCAGCTGATGCCCAACGTTGGTGAAACAAGCTGTCACGTCCCCCTTCCCGCCTTTCAAACTCAGCTGGAACTGAAGCGTCCAGCTGAAAGTCAGTGTCCACTCTGGCGACCCTTTGGCTCTGTGGCATTAAGTGTCTTGGTGCTGGTGGCTGGGACAGGCCAGGGACACCGGACTCCACTGGAGTGGCCTCAGGGTAATATTCAGAAGCAGGGAAGATGAGGACTTGGGAGACTCCTCCTTACAGTAGATTCAGGCGGGAGCCATCACACCCCACTGGCCCAAACTCAGGGCTGGCAAACACCACTCCCCAACCTTTCTTGGCCAGTGCCCATGGCAGATATCACCAACTAGTTGCTGCACACAGCTACTGAGTCTGGGGACACTCCAGATCCTTCTCCATCCAGCACCAAGGATGAAGCCTATGTCAACCCAGGGCCAGGTGATTTTATCCAAGCTAACTCCATATCTGGATACCCGACTCTATGGCTTTAAGTGTCTTGGGGGAAGTGGCTGGGACAGGCCAGGGACATCTGACTCCACTGGAGTGGCCTCAGGGTAATATTCAGAAGCAGGGAAGATGAGGACTTGGGAGACTCCTCCTTATAGTAGATGCAGGCAGATGGGGACCTTTTCCTTTTCACAAGGATCCCTGCCCCCATGTGGTAGCTTTCTCCAGCTGACAACTGCTGTGCACCTCGGAACCCCCTCCAAGCAGCCTGCATGAGCAATAAATCACCTGTCCTCTGGGCTTGTTTCCTGGCTGTAAAGCTCCACTCATGGGCACGCCGCCCTGCTTACCTGCAGGTGGTAATTGGGCTCCAGGAAAGACCCACTTAGGCTGCAGCAATCATCCTCCTCTTAATTAAAAACAACTAATAGGAAACTGGTTTTCCTTTGCACTGAGAGGGCTGAGCCCAGAATGATCAATTCATCCTAGCAGGAGGTGAGGTTTTGATTTACTAGGTTCCCCTTCCTTCATCTTTAAGACAATATGAGCCCAAAGGCATCTGGATGTTGCCATTAGCTGGACTAACTCACCATCTGTGTCTTGAGGGCAAGGGCCAACCAAGGCTTTGGAAACCCTTTGGCTGAGTACTGCAGAGTCCTCATGTAATACTCTGCACAGAGCCACCAACGCTGCAGGTTTACTGCCTGATTATTTGGAGGGGAGTGTCATCACGTTCTGTAAGTTTAGACTGGAAGGAGAATTATAGAATCAAATAGGCTCTGAATGGATCAACTCTTTCCCAGCAATTCAGCTCTTCAGAAGAGCTGAGAATGGTTGCCTGAATTTAATAGGTGCTTTAAACCTTGCTACAAAGAGTTGGAACACACGCGACACTCATCTGAATCTACCTGGCTGCCTAAGATTTGTTCTAAGTCCTAAGATTTGTATACTTAACAGCAGGGAACCCCTGTTCCCTCTCTTAGAGCTTATTTACTCCAACTTTACAAACAATTGTAATGAGTTCAGACATGCCTCATTTGCAGATAATAGGCCATTAGGAAAAGCATATTTAAGGGGGAGTATATAGCTGGAAGTGGGGGCACTGACA
This sequence comes from Scalopus aquaticus, assembly GCA_004024925.1. Taxonomy (NCBI): domain Eukaryota; kingdom Metazoa; phylum Chordata; class Mammalia; order Eulipotyphla; family Talpidae; genus Scalopus; species Scalopus aquaticus. Next base: position 19,552 of record PVIJ01000989.1, on the reverse strand, counting down.
GCAATTTAAGTGCCAGATGGGAGCAAAGTCAGAGAAAGAAAACCCACACTGAGCCACTGGAATAACTCCAAAATTATAATATTTGACACAGGGGCAGTAATCCTATAAACCCTCAGACCCCATTTTACAAATGCCATTTTAGTACAGTGAGTCACAGTAATGATGCTGAATCTTTTGTTAATGACCAATTAAAATATGTTCCTCTTTTAAAGGCAGGCGGTGGGGGGAGAATGTCATTCATTTCAGAATTTTTAAAATGCAAGATGGCATCATCTATTTTTAAATATTTTAGAAATTACATTAAGCTTTGATCATCAGGAAGATTAAAATAGAAGAGCTTTCCCCCCTGATAGCATCATTTAGATGTGGCATTACTACAATAAGAACCACCACCGGCACTGAGGTTGAGTTAAACCTGAAGGGGTAGACAGTATGCACTGCAGGGATTTGGACAGAGAGACAAGATGACCCAGGTCTTGCATGTCAACTATTTTCTAAAGATAGGACGTATTTCAAAGGCTCACCCAAACCCTAAAGTGACACATAGGACCAGGGCTCCAGTCTCAACGTGGGGAGGCAGTCTGTCCTTCTTCTCCATGATGTGTGATCAGTCAGCCCACTCTAGAGGCTATCACTGTGTTTGTTTTGTTTGCTTGGTTTTCTGGCTTTTTCACTTAGCAGCTTTTGCCAGGTGACTCAGGGCCAGTTTGGGGGTGACTATCTGGCTTTACAGGGGTGCCGTTCCCCTTTGGTCCAGGCTGGGCCAGGCCCACTGTACCATATTCTCTGACTTACAACAAAGGAAGACACCAGGGACCATGACAAGACAGCTCTTTTTCAGAAATTGAGCAGAAAGCCTAGTCTTGGGCTTCTGAGGCTTCTCATTACATGGTATTTCCTCTACAATGTTTACAGAATATTAAAGCAAAAAGGAACAAGTTGAATAAAGGCTCTGAAGTCAGATGCAATGTTGAAATAGAGCCTTGACACCTTACTAGCTATGTGGCACCTGTTTCCTCATCTGCAAAATGGGATGCAACACAGGAATAGTAATATTATTTGACAGGACGGTGTGAAGATTAAAGACGATAATATAAACAAGACATCTAACAGTGCCTCACACAGAGAAAATGCTCAAAATATGGTAGTTGTTATTATTTAAATTTATCCTATTAAGGTTGCCTAGTTAGGAAGCAGTGGAACCTGGACTAGAAAGTAGGTTTCAAGTTCCTCTGTCAACCGACATTCTACTGTACCAGACTATTTCCTCTACAATAGCTGACTCGAGTCACCTGGCTGGTGGGAGAGAGGCTGAGATAACACAACAGTCTCAACCTCTTAGGCATTTTCTCCCTGAAGCGTGTCAAGCAGGTAGAGTCGTGAGGGACTCAGTAAAGGTCTCACCGAATCGGCCCACTGGCTCGAGAGCTCATTCTCCCCAGCATAGGACATCCAGGCCTGGTTCCTGTAGGACGAGGGAGGCGTTGGGATGAAGTAGCCGGTGAAGCCCGGTCTGTTGGCAGCTGGGATGGCGAACACGGCTGGCACTGTATTACCTGGTGCAGAGGGGATGGACAGGGAGATTAGGCCAACTCCCACCCACTGGGTCTACAGCTGCCTAAGTTGGGGGCAACTGGAAAATGGGAACAGATTCTGGCATGGAGGGGAGAAGGTAATGGAGGGGAGATAGTCTCTACCTGCTCACCTGTCCGGTCAGTTTGGAAGGCATCATCTGCTGGCATTCATACCTAGCTTTCTACAGGAGATGGTTCAACTCTCCTGGCCAAGCCCTCACCAGCGCCCCCATGCTCACTACAACACCCCCTGACCTGCTGGCAAAAGGAAATGACACCTTGGTGTCCAGGTGGTCTCTCCCCATGAGGACAGGTATTTTTAAAGAGCCAAGAAAAAGAACCAGAAGGAATGGATGCTACTGGTGGGGGTTTTGGACACAGGGAATGCTTTAATTAGTGTTGACAACTGGGTATTCCAAGTTTTAGCCTAAAAGGTATGGTTTGCATAAACCAAAAACCAATTGGGGCATGCACAAACCTTGATGTTCATGTCAGCTTTGTTTGTAATAGCATAAAAAAAAAAAAAAGGAAACAAGTGATGTGTCCATCACTGGGGAAACTCCCTCCACAGGAGTTTAAACTAACAATCTCTCTGTATGCAGTAACATACAAATCTTGAAAACAAAGTTGAATTAAGAAGACAAAGAGCAAAAGGAAATGTACAGCTTGATATCACTTAGTAAAGTTAAAGCACCTAGGGCATTAACATATACTGTTAAGGGCATACATATATAGCAAAAGGTTAAAACCCAGGACTAGAGGACTCTAATTAATTACCCCTGGGGAGAAGGGGAATAGATGGGGTGTATAATGCTTCAAGGATTTTTTTTTTAATCCTTAAAGTCTGGCAAAATGTCAACATATATCCTGAGTGTAACATATCTTAATGTCTTGTCAGATTTCAGATCTTAAGAAATAAAGTCAGTAACTCCTCCAGCCGGGGATACTGAAGTTAGGCGGAGACTCAGAAAAAGAACTGCCAGGATTCCTGAGGGTGGCGGGGAGAAGGCAGAGAGTGGGTTTGCTGGAGGGGGAGGGCAAAGAGCACAGCAAAGGGTCGTGCTGCTTGGGACTCTTCCCTTCTCACCCACCTGAGTAATTTAAAGCAGACTGATCCAGCTGCGCCACGGACACCGGGCCCCTGGACACCTGGGCAAAGGGGGCGCTGTCGTGCAGCTGGGCAGGCTCGGGCCCCGCCGACTCGGCCATCCTGGTCTTGCTGCCAATGTCTGAGGTGGACCTGGGCGGGCAGAGAGGCTGCATTAGCCGAGTCCCCAACACCGCAGCGGGGTGGCGGGGGAGGGTGAATAACCCCAGAGCCGACGTCAGTGGCTTCCCTGCTCTACGTGGGTGGGGGGGGGTCTCAGGTTAGATTTGCCCTCCAATAACGAGGGGGGCTACTGTAGCAGTCGTCCCGGTGGCCGGAACTTGAGTGGTTTTTTACATGTTTCAAGGTCAGTGGTCTCATGAGGTGGTTCTTGTGTCTCTGGGGAGTAGCACACTTAATTTCCACATAAAAATAAGCCAAGCAATTACCGCGGGGTATTAGCTGGGAACGGTGGACCCAGGAGATGATGACATCATCGGCAGCCAATGAGAAGGCTTGCCTGGAATGCGCGATGTTTCCTACTCGCGACACACCAGGAGGGTGACCCGGGCAGGCTTTGGGAGCACGCATTCCCCGCTGCTACTTGGGAGACAGAAACCCAAGACCAGGGAAGCTCTGATGCCCCAGGGAGCGGAGGAGTCTAGCGCTTTCAGTGCGTTATGAATGAGAGAACTTTTTTTTTGGTTTGGTCAGACAGGCAAGCAGTGACCCGGCCCACTTAACACATCATGTTTCCACTTAGTGTTCAGAAAGCCAAGGAAGAAGAGGGCGGTCTGGGCTTGGCGGCCACTACCATCTCCCTCTATTCTACAGGATGCTTTAGCCACAGACTCTGGCTTTCCTTTCACAGAGACTCCAAGCTCCCCTAAAATTAAAAAGGGCGGGAGGCAAAGGCAGCCACAGCAGGTGACCACAGGGACACCCTCTGAGCAGAAGGGTGCCTATGACGACAGAAGCATAGAATAGAGCTACAGGCAAAGAGCCTGATGGAGAGGCGGAGTGTGGATTCCAGCTACCTCCCCTCTCTGAGCCTCAGTTTCCTCTTCTGAAATGAAAGGGTGAATGAGCCCGTCTCTCAGATTCCTCCCAGATCTGGGTTTATATGGAAGGCAGTGACCTCCCAATATTTGGCAAGGCTGGCATATGGCTCAAAAGGGCATGGGAGGAGACTGATGGTTGAGAACCAATGTAAGAAACAGATGAGGGCCATCAGCAAACCTGCCACAAATGGCTGATGGGAAGCTACTCCCATCCAGGACCTTAGAGTAACTGAGACGCTCCAGACTATTCCCCAGCAGAGGGTAAATGCAGACACATGGTGATGACACTCTCCATTAGGGTGGTGCTAGAGATTCAGTATGGGGTCCTCCCTTCCCTCACACGTCCCTCCTTCCCTACTCCCACAGCCCCGGCTTCCCCCATGCTGTTCCAGGTAATAACTACACCTTCAGAAAACCCTTCCCAGGAAAATTCCTGGATTCCAACGCACACACTTTGGTCCCCTTGGAGGAATCCCAGAAACTGAAACCATTTGAGACTTTGCCCTTATCTTCCAGGAAGGGAAACCGGGGTCAGCCAGGTAAGGCGCCATGCCTGGAGGTACACAGCAGGTTAGTCGCAGGGAGATGGAGTCCTGGTCTGCTGCTTCCCACCCACCCTCAGCTTGGCTGGAGCCATGGGGTGATGTCTGCACATGCTAGAAATGAGGGCAGGGTGGTTTCTGAGGGAAATTCAGTTTCCTTCACTGTTTTCATGTGGTTCACAGATAGGGTGTGCCTGGTATGTTGGGGGAGGCCAGGGCAGTGGCCCACAGATACTCTGGGGTACAGCTGCTTCTCCCAGCCCTGGACACAATGACTATTCCAGTGTCTCCCAGTGCTCATGGCTTTTGTGGTTCTGGTCTATCTTTATTTAAAACATGTGCTTTTTATATCATTACACATCAAAGAGAGTGCTAAACACATGCTTCATAACTGACATATCTGGATTCATGTTTTTTCAGTCTCTCCATTGTGGAAGTCAAGAGCTAGGTGGGGGCCAGGACACGCCTCCCCCTGGCCTCTCAGATACCACCCCAATCACCAAGCAGACCTCCGGATGCACAGACCTAGCAGCAGGTGCAGAGATGTGAGGCAGCCCTGGTGATGGCCCAAGCTGGAGTAATGTTTAGACGTTCAAGGGCAGGGGCAGCTGACTCTGGGTTTTTTTAATCGTGGGTTCTATAGGACTGTCTAATGAAAATGACGAAGTTTGGCCAACTCTCTGTGGCCCCCACTTCCTTCATGGTACTCAAGTGCCCTAGGTACATGGTTGGACAGGTGACACACCCTGAATGGACTGGGGCATGAAGGCAGTCTGTCACTCGGGGTACCCAGGACCCAATCCTTTCCAAATATTCCAAACAAGGCAAAGGAATGTGTTACCGCCTGAGAGAAGTGACAGCTACAGGGCCAGTCCGGGGAGGTACAGGTGGCGGAGGAGAGCCCATGACCATTTCAGGAAGCTGAGAAAACCTGTAGGCCTGTGAAAGAGACAGAGACCTGTTAAAACCAGCCTCAATCAACACAGACTCTTCTTATTTAAAAGGGAAGCAAATTTCGTCGTGTCAGACTTTCCGTCCTCAAACAGCTGAGTCTCTCTGAACATGTTCCCTGCCTCCTCTTCTTTCTCATCTCCTACCATTCTGTCCTTTGCTCAGGCCTCTGTAGGCACAGGGCTCTTCAATTATTGTCAGAGTACACAAGTTCCTTCCCACCTCAGGTTTGCATCTGCTGCCCCGTGTCCCTGAGATGCTTTTCTTACACTTCTTTCCATTGCTCCTTTTCTTTCACTCATTGAACCCCAGACTCACCTAGAGCCCCACCGTATCTCTTCCCATATGGGGCTTTATTTTCTGTCACAGCAGTTGTCACTCTAGCATTGTTATATATATATTTTTTAATTTTGCTATCTGCCACCAACAAGACCATAATGAGGGCAGGGGCTCTGTTGTCAGCTATATCCTTGTGCCTGGAACAGTGCCTGGTCTATCACGATTGATCAATAAATATTAGATGAATGATGAATGAATCATTAATTGTGATTTGCTTTCTTAGCCACAGAAAGCAGGCTAGTGGGGGAAAGCACTGGGTTTGGAGTTAGGAGGTATATGAGTTGAGGTGCTGGTTATTGATGAAAAGACTTTATATCTCTAAGCAAGCCAGGTGACCTCTCTGAACCCCAGTGTCTCCTTCTGAAATCAGGACAAGGATGCCTGCTCAGAGGTATGCTGAAGAGATCAGGCATATCAGGGTGTGTGTAACTATTTCACAATCTATAAAGCACTATTCAAAGACAAAGGATTAGAACTGGCTCAAAAGTGAAGACTTTAATCAACACATGTGGGGATAAAAGGAAATGGTCAGAGATAGGCAGATCAGAGAGACTTCTCTAGCAAGAAAAAAATCTAGAAACTCTCTTAAAAGACAAAGCTTAACTTGTACTTCTCATTCATCTTTCTCTGTAGGTATCATGGCGTGCAGATCCCTCAAGGAACAAGATGACAGGTCTTTAAACTTGAACGCATCCAGACAAAAAGCATCAGAGAGGGACTCCATAAACAGGATTGTTTTAACTGGATGAGGTCTTCCCCCTCCAGCTTTATGCAGACCACATACTGACAAGGACCAGCCCACTAAGTAACAACTAGATCCTGATTAAAACAGACACACACACACATCTACCTCTTCATGCACCATGGAAACTGTAAGATATAAGGACTCCACCCATACCCCTCCCCGCCACACAAGGTCTCAGGTCTCTGAGGTTGCAGGAGCCTGGGTGTGACTGGAATAGGACACTCTGGGCTCACAAGTTTGGTTGTAAAGTAGAAGGAAAGGAGGTGGCCACAGTCTGTTCAAAGTTCCAGTCCCAATGCCCCTGGATAGGGAGTGAGTGGGGGGGATCAGGGTCATGTTCTCTAGCAATCGCAGTGCAAAGAGAGCCCAGGTGAGACCCACTGTGTGTGGGTCCCCCCTGTGCACCCACAAGTGGGGCTATTCCTTTCCTTCCGAGACAGGAAAATTTGGAGATTATATTTTGATAGAGCAACTGAGTAACCAGGATTTCCTCCCACAGTTCCTTGAATCCAGAGGCCTTATCCTGCCTCCAGAAGCAAGAGCATCCCACCTTCCTGCCCCAGGGAAGGCAGGCCCCAACACTGAAAAGGCCCCCAAAAGCCTGTTCTTATTGGAGTTTCAGAAACAGAAAACTACTGAATTGCAAGAGTTTAGGATTCTGAATGTCAGTAACCTTAACCTTAAAGTACTCAAGGCTTAAGATTGATGCCCAAACAAGAGATTTGGAAGAAAGGAGGTTCAATGAGACTACTCTGCCTCTAGATTGGGTAGACACCTTCAGTTTGGAGGAGGGGAAGCTGGAGAGAAGAATTCAGATGCCACTGGGTCTGGAGAAGGGACTCCATGGTGGAGAGGAATGGGGTGGGGGTGGGTGGAAGGTGGACATAATAGCATAAAAATCTGGGGAACCTGAAAGACAAGGAACACATACTCATTACTCGAGAAGCTAAGGAATCAACAATAGCACAGAATTCCCCCACATTCCCAGGGAGGGAAGGGGGTCGGAGAGAGAGAGAGAGAGAGAGAGAGAGAGATTTTGAAATTGAAGGGGAGAAACACACATACTTAAGCAAGGAGGAACGAAGGGAGAGTTGGGGAGAAAACTTGTAAGCAGGAGGAGTTGAATATAGCTGTGTTCTGCCATGGACTACACCCGGACACTACATAGAAACAGGACTTCTTAGGCATGCCAGAAAAAGTAGTTGGATGAAGACAAATTGGGACCAGATATTAAGTCTTCTGGCACATGGAGAATATTACAGAAAAAAAGACTTCCCTTACTAGGGGCAATGATAGGTGTAAGCCCTCTAATGAGAAGACCATGCTCCAAAGTTTTGAGATTGGGGTCCTCATCAGAACTGGAGGACATCCCTATGGCTCACGGAGGGGCAGCAGAATGACTGTGGGCTTTGAAGTTTCAGGGCTCTAGGTTCTGACCCCAGTTCAACCATTTATAGAGTGGGCACATTTCTCTGGTTCTCCAGTTCCTCACTGAGTACATGGGGAAAACTATCAATATGTTGACTTAAGGGCAGTTATTAGAGTAGAAGAGATATGACTGCGTAGCTCTTCTCTCAGTATCCAATACCCAGCGGGAGCCCAACAGATGGCAGCTGTCAGTGTTATCACTGTTAATTCCATCTGTAAAGCCCTCATGGGGAAGACATTTGAGCCCCCACTGCCTTCCTGGGATCCCCCTATTCTGACACCTGCAGGAAAGTGGTAGGATGTTTTTGTTCTGCATGGCACAGACCCATTACAACTGCTAGCAAATGGACTGGTCATTGGGTGTTGAGTTCAATCCTTCACAGATTCAAGGGGTGAAATATGATGAAGACTCCCCTGAACTGCAGTGCTGAAATCCCAGGCTGCTAGCAGTAACTTTTTCCATGCTATAAATGCCATCAACCTGCTTTGGTCCATTTAAAACCACCAGCTTCCTCTTATCCTCCAGCGGAGCTCAAAGCACTTCCTTTTTGGACATCGAGAAGTAATCATAGTTATCAGTCTAAATTGCCACTGTTTCTATTGATTACCACATTATCAAAACACAAGGGGATTAGGCAAGAACTTGGGTTAAGGACCATCATTCTGTGTAAGGTTAGCTATTTTCTCCTTTTGTGAAAACAGGGACTACATGTTGCTGGCAAATAAAAAAAAAAAAAAAAGGAGGGGGAACCTAATAACCAAACAACTGCTTTCGATAGAGTTCTGGTTTGACGGCCATCTCTCTGTTGGGCTACTTCTCAGTCCGTTTCCATTTTTTGGTAGCCTCGTTTTGGATGCTGATGTTTTTGTCCTTCTACCAACTCCAAATTATAACAGAACTATCTGAGTTTTCGGATGCTCCACAGTTACATATTTAGATGCTTTTGTTACTTTGAGGCATAGCAGATGGGATGGATCTTCTTGTCCGTCATCGGCTGGAACACCTGTCCCGGTTGATGAAGTTTTTCCCTCTGAATCCATGGCCTCTTCATGGATCCCTACACCCTGGCCTCTAGCCTGATGGATCTGGATGCTCAAAAGAGTCACCTTTAAACAGAAGTGAAATTTCTCTGAGATTCTGAGGGTGCTGAGAGCATACTCTTAAAGGAATTTGACAGAATGGGAGGAAGATGTGGTCTTCCACATCTGTCAGAAGGGATATACAGGCATGCCTCACTTTATGTGCTTTGCAGATATTACTATTTTTAAAAAAGATTTATTTATTTATGCATACAAGAGTTGGGGTGTAGGCTAGAGGTGTGGGGTGGTGAGAGGACTCACCAGAGACGAGTGGGGAGCAGAACAGGCAGATCGACTGAAGTACACTGCTGAGGGGAGCAGCAAAGCAGCAGGTGAGGCAGGAGAGGTCTGCTGTGCCATATGGGAAGTTCCCTGGCCGGGGATTGAACTTGTGCTGCAGTGGCTGCGGATAGCTTCATAGTGCTGAGACTTAGCCCCTTGAGCCACCAGGGAGGCCCCATAGTACCTTTTTAAAAAAATATTTTACAAATTAAAGGTTTGAGGGCCACCTGGTGGCCTAGGGGTTAAGTCAGCACTATCACCACTGTGGCATGAATTTGATCCCAGGCCAGGGAACTGACCCACATGGTGCAGCAGACCTCTCCGGTCTCACTCACTACTCCCCTTAGCAGTGTATTTCAGTAGATCCACCTGTTCTGTCTGGTGAATCCTCTTACCCTTTGCACTTCTGGCATACACCCTAGTTCTTCTACAAAAACAAAACAAAACAAACAAATTGAAGGTTTGTGGCAACCCTGTGTTGAGTAACTGTTTTCTCAAAAGCCCTATTTTCTAATGGCACCATCTTTCTAGCACAGTTTTACTTCATGTCTCTGTATCACACTTACTTAAGGTGTATACATAGTTTTTTTCAGAAATAATGCTATCGCACATTTAATGGACAATAGCATAGATAATCATAACTTTGATGTTCACTGGGAAACCATAAAATGTGTTTGACTCACTTTATGGCATTATTTGCTTTACTGTGGTGATCTGGACCTGAACCCACAGTATCTCACAGGTGAGCCTGTAACTAATGGAATCCAATGAAATGAGCATTTAAAAAAATGACCATTTATCATGTAATCTGATGTACTGAGCACCATACAAAGCATTTTGATCGATATCAACTAACAAGTACTGTCTCACACGAATTGCCATTTCTTCCTCACTGTGGCCCTCCTGCCCTCACCACTGCATGGCTGAGGAATCCAAGGCCCCGAGTTGCAGACACTGGCTAAGGCTGTTCAGCTGGGAGCTCCATTCTACTCTGGGTGGGGAAACCCAGGGACATGGTCAATGTATGGAGATCAGGAAGGATGGACTAATGAAACTGAAGTCAGTGTGAATCAATATACAGGATGGATAGAGTAGCTTTCCCAGGGGACTTAAGAGATGCATATAAATATAAGATTAAGGTATTTTCTAAATCTCTATGAGAGAGTCCCTTTTTCCGCATAAGGGTGGAGACCAAATTAATGGGCAATTAGTAGAAAACTGTAATTGTCTTGGGAAGTTATTTTAAGGCAGATTTGTAAGGATCAGTGAGAATTATTCTAGCTCTTTCTGAAAAAAGGATTTTGGATTCCAGACCAATGGATGATGGATATGGCCAGTGGTGGTCCCAGAGCTGCTGGCACTCTTCTGGAAGGCAGTGCTTCTTGAATGTATCCAGCCAAGTTCCCTGATGGCAGAGGCAAATTCTTGATATCTGGGCATTGCCCCAAAGTCGCCTATTTAACTGAGAATTTTGCATTGAGAATTCTGCATTGTATTTACACATATCTCAGGAAATGGGTGCAAGAAGGATGTCCTGTGCTCATCCCATATCCTTTCAATAAAGGATTTGCATGTCACAGACTGAAAAGATGATATCAAGAACAATCAGTTTTCCTTCTGACAATCTCTTACTTTGTCAAAACTGGCTTTTACTTAATGAAAAACCGTGCTGATGAGCAAACCTAAGTATTCTGGTCACCCAGCTTCTCACTGCAGTTCTGTTGGTTTTCTCTGTGGTCAAGCTATTGTCGTGAGCTTAATCAGCATGAGTCAGAACCTGGTCTGATCGCCCTGGAGGGAATGGATAAAACAGAATCCTGCACCTGCTGAATAAGGACAAACTCTTGCCATCAGGATGGCCCACTCAAGCATAGCAACCCCCACAGACTCAGTGTGAAGTAAACACCAGCCTCCCCTGCTAAAGCTTAATCAGGGAAAAAGCTAAAGCTAAAGCTAGAGCAGGGAAAGGTTAGGCTAGAGACTGAAATCCAAAGAGAGAGACTTAGAGATTAGGAGCAGTGTCAAGGGGGAGATGTCTCATGGAGAGAAAAGGAGAACATAGGCTGTTCTCTATAGTGTGCAGATCATGTTACATAGAGTAACAGCAAATCTATTAAGTGTCAGTGTAAGTGTGGATTTAGGGGTCAGCTATGAAGTTAGCACAAGGCAGCCCAAGCATATAAGTGTCCCGAAGAGTCCACTGCAAGTGAAAGAAATAGTATAGTGGAGAGGCAATGTGACACAGCACGAGACAGAATAGCAAGCGGTGAAGACATGGGCTCTGGAGCCAGATGGCCAAGTTTTGGGTTCTGGTTCCATCCCTCCTGGTTGTGTGACTTGAACAAGTTAGAGAATATCAATTTCCTCACCTGTAAAACAGGGATCAAACTTGTACCTATGTCAGAGGCTTGTTGTAAGAATTACATAAGTGAGTTTACATAGTTAATAACAGTAAAGCACCCAGTAAATGTTGGCTTTTATTATGTCACTACATAACATGGCAATGTATAGAGCTCTGAGAATAAGTAATCCCTGGAGACAGGGCATGGGACATTACAGAGGAGGAATCTATGCCTGTGTGAAGCATTGTCTATTGTGGTTGACGGCTTATAAAGCTACATCTTTTTGGTTGACGGCTTATAAAGCTACATCTTTTTATCAAGTTACATGTAAATGCTACAGTGATGAATGAAATGCAATTTAAACTGTTAAAATTGTGGAAGCTTCTAGTCACTGGGTAGTTTCCTAGACACTGAAGTGCAACTACCAATAAATGAAACAATCATGACTGATACTTCTATAGCATTTTGTGTATCTGACATTCTTTTAGCACCCCTCGTAGACCACCTTGCTTAGTCTCTACAACCTAGGAAGTAGGTTATTTTTCCTATTTATCTCAGAGAGGATTTAAGTAACCTCTCTAAGTTACAAAGCCTGTGACAGCTACAGCCGGGATTCAGTCAAGCCACCCCCCTCCAGAGCCTCTGCTCTGAATACCAGGCTGCCTGGTGTTTCACCTAAGCATGTGGCTCTGGCACTGAAATGGGTCCTCACACTTGGAAATGTAGGAAGTCACTAGGGCATGGAGAATGGGGTCAGCCCTTCTTGGGAGGGAGAGCAGAAAAGGAAATTCATTCTAAAATCATTATGGTTGGACATCCAGGCTTCCTGTGTACCTGTGCCCACAGACTGAATGGCTTAGGCTTGGACCATGGGTGCAGGATGGAATGAGGAGCCAGCAGAGTTCATGTCCAAATCCCAGGTTGGCTCCTCACTAGGAGTTCCTGCTCTGAGACCCCTCGGGAACACCCTGAGGAGGGGCAGGGGCTGCTCTGGTGGCAGCGGGCAGGCAGGATGTCTGACTTACCGGCCGGGGAAGACTGTACTGGTACATCTCTGGGCGGTAGGTTGGCACCCACTGCACCCCAGCCCTGGGCCGCGTCATGGTCCCTGGAGCGCTGGTCACCACCTCGGAGTAGGGCAGGTGCTGCGCTGAGCCGTAGGCCTCCTGGTGCCGGCTCTGGCCCGCGTGGCCCGAGGACGCCAGGCTGAAGGCCTCTTCCAGCAGCATGTGCATCTGCTGCCTGACCTCGTCGATGGATGGTTGGGAGCTCAGCGTCGAGGTCTCCGAGTGGCCTTTCACCTGCCTGGCCCTGGCGTAGCCCCGAGGCTCATTAACTCTGTCCACGTTGGTTTCCTCTATGATTTCAGGCTCAGTCTGTGGGATCAAACACATGCCCATTGATTTGTTAATTAACTTTCCTTCCAATTAGCACTGTCTGCAACTTATTCTAAAATGTATAGCCTAGATGGAAGATACTAGGTGACACAGTCAAGTTGCTGCAGCAACTGGCCAGACCTAAAAGGCAGGTGGAGAACAGAAAAGACAGAGCATAAGAGATGTTTCATCCAAGCAGAAAAGTCACTTAATTTTTCACTGTTTCAGTTTCCTCATCTGTAAAATGTGGATAGTAACAAGACCCATCTCAAAAGGTTTTATCAGAATTAAATAAAATGATACATGTAAAGTGTTCAGAACAGCAGCATGTGGTAAAAATACAGTAATTCTAGCTGATGTCATCATCCTAACCATTATTATTACGGTGACACACGTTTCTCACGTAATCACTTTGCACAAAGCACTCAGGTATCTAAAAGTAAGCACAGCACATATTCATTCAATAGCACAGATTTCCCATGAAATCCCAAGAGCTGAAGCAGAAAATGTCAGGAGGGAACTCATTCATAAAGGGAAGCCCTTCCCTTCTTAAAATCTGTACACAGAGCTTGGAACTTTCTTTTCTTTTCATATTTAACATTTATGTATTTTTCTCTATAATACATGCTCATAGGAGAAGAAATTAAAAAGACAGAGGGCACAAAAAGAAACTAGCCATTTCCTGTCATCTTCCCCCCAAGAGTTAGGGCTTTGCTATCATTCAAGATAAGAACAAGAGGTTCTCTATTAACCTTCAAGTCTAGATTTATCAATAAACATCTACAGAAAACAATTCAGAATACTAGTTTGATAGTTAACATCTATCATAAACAAGGATAGAGGATGAAGTGGAATACAAAATTACCTGTGGATAATAAACAGGAACTCAGAGACACTCCAGGTTGGGTGTATGCCTCTAAGCCCTGGGCTGGGGACACAGTGGGGTTCTTATGCTGTTAGGGGTTCTTTAGGTAAATGAACTCCCTGAAGACCTGGCAGTACTTCTAGGATAATGAACACAACTTCTGAAAAAAAAAATTCTTCACAATGCTTAGAACACACTGAACTGAATTTCGGAGCCTGAGAGGGCTTCAAGCCCATTTTACAGCATTGAAAGTGGACCTCAACCTGAGGTCCCGGCTGTCTGGGGGCCTGTTCCTAGCACGTCCTGCCACACTGCACTGCCTCTTACTTTTCCTCGAGGCTGGGTCCCACCCACACATGCCCTTCCTCTCTTCATCCGGAGGATGAAATAAGAAATAATGGGTGCTTACTGCCTCCCAGGTACAGGAGTAAGGGCACTGGGCTGAGCTCAGACTGTTTCCACCCCTGAGCTGTGCTATGGAATCTCCAGTCATACTGTCATATTGGATCTTTGTACTGGGATTTATAGCTGTAACTTCAGTAGGGCAAAAATACCCTTCTGAGCAATATCTCCCCACTCTCCTACTTCCCCAGGGGCCTTGGGATGAGACTGTGCTGGGCTGAGGGGTTCCCTGAGTAAAGTTGGTGGGGATTTGGAAAGAAGCTTTTTCCCAGGCTTCCACTGCCATCTTCCTCATAAGACCCCAGTGGAAATTAACCTCTGCTTCCCTCCATAGTGTTTCCTTGAGGGGTCCCTTTAACTGGGGGACTCAGACTCACAACCCAAGTATGACTTGAACAGGTTTGCTCAAGTCTCCTTTCTAAAGAACTCCTGTTTGCCTATGTCTCACTTGCTTTTTGTAATCTTCCAACATACACAGATGGAAACAAGATGAGCTCTCATTCTCCCCTGGGCTCTCCCTCCTCACCCTTACATTTCTTACTTTATGTCTTATCTTGCCCAATCTGGACACTCCTGAGCCCATCTCAGCTCCTGTCTCTTGTGAGCTTAACAGAGAGCACCTGACATTCAATAAAACTTTGTGAAGTTGAACTAAAAGGCTCTACCCAATCACTCAGAGGGTGGAATCTGAGGCTGAGGTAAAGAACCCCTGTATCCCCCAACAAATTCCCTCCAGCAGTGAGCAGCAGGACCACGGGCAAGTTGCTGGAAGCCCCTGAGCCTCAGGCTCCTCATCTGTAAAATGGGAGAGTTGCACTTCGGTCTATGTAGTTCCTTCTGTTTCTCAACTTCGCAGTTTCTTGGACTCTTACCTATCCACAAGGACTCCAATTCCTCTACTAATCATTTTTGTGGAATCTGATGTCCACTCGTGAAAGAACCCCCACTCCTTATTCCCCCACCCCACCCTCAAAGATGAGCAGTGATCGTGTATTTTTTTCACTTAACAGAGAACTACTGATTTCATGCTGCCCTAGTTGCTGGGGTGGGAGATGTGGATACGACAATTACTAAGATAGTGACCTAGCTCCAAAGAGCCTCATCTAGGAGACAAATAATAATAGCAACAGCTAACATTTATTAACAGCTATGTGCCAGGCATTAATGCTGTAAGTGCTTTACATATCTTCACTCTTTCCCTTACAATAATCTATGAGATAACAACTATGATTATCCTCATTTTATAGATGAACAAATTGAGGCATTAAAAAGTCAATTTGTTGCCCATAATTGGTAGAGCAAGAATTTGAACTGATTCCAGGACCCAAGCGCTTAGTCACTGTACATATACAAACATTACCATACCACAGCTATGTGCTCTGTGATCAGACTTCTGTGGCCAGGACAGAATATAAAATTATATGGAGATAATCTACCTCATAGATACTATTACAATGAAAAGCATCAATATATAAATGTAAAGTCCTTAGAAGAGTGCCTGGCATATTAGCATTTAATAACTATTTACTGCTATCATTATATCACTGCTGCTATTTCTTCCTCCCACAGACTGGGAGTTCCTCAGGGCTGGCTCACCATCTGATTGTTGTACCCACAGCCTCCCACCCAGGGCCAAACCTGAAAGCTGAAGTCAGGAATTGTCTGTTAAGTGCAAGAGCTTAACATAGCTGGTGCTTTCCTTGTGTGTTACCTCACCAATCTCTGAGGGTCTTACAGTCGTACCCATTTTTCAGGTAAGGTATATCATGTTTACTGGCTTAATTTGCTCGGCACCCTGATTTGTGCATTTCTGAAAATACTTTTTGTTTTTATTTGACAAAAAAGGGGGAGACAGTGTAAAAGCAACCTCTCAGTGTTGGCTGATGACTGGCTTGGGTACAATGTCAGGGGCTATATCTGGAGCAGAGAATATAATTTTAAATCTCTGTACCTTGGAATTACCATACTTACTTGTCTAATACTGTACTCCTGAAAAGCACTGGGGGACTATTTAAAAAAAACTGTTTTATAAATTAATCAAGATAGGCTTCCATAAAAATACTGAAAAATTAATCAAGAAAGTCTGTTCATGGTAGGAAATTTGAAAACACAGATAAGCAAAAGAAAGAAAATTAAAATTCACTCTAATCCTAGCACAAGAAATAACTATTGTTAACATTTTGACCTCTATGCCTGTCTTTCTAAATGTTTCTATGCATATGAAATAAGATTATGAATGACAGAACAGTGCCAACCCTCTCCCATCCTGCCTCCCCTCCCCAACACACACACACACTACAGAGAATTCTGGCTGGGTCCTAGTCAGTTTCTTCCCCCCTTCCCTTCCAAGGAGGACCCACTCTTTTCAACACAATTTCTCTGTTTTCTGTAATGGAGAATAAGATGTGGGGAGTGAAATGAGGCACAAGGGGTGTGGGCTACAGGATTTTTTTTTAGTGCAATTTTGGAAAGAGGTGCAAAATTAAGGGAGCAGAATTAAGGGCATGATGTAACAGCTTTCAGTTATATGAAAATACAAATAAAGGTGTAGATGTATTTTTAAATCACTTTTGTTAATATAGATACTCTTAGACTGAGCTATCTGGGTCATGATTTTATAAATAGAATATACATATTCATATGTATGCATACATATACATAGGTAAGCTTTTTAAAATAAAATTAGATAACATATATAATATTTTGAATCTTTTTATACAACAATATTATGAATAACGATGGAAAAGAGCATGTAATATTTGAAAAAGAGAAAGGTAGATTATTCTAGACTGAATTGTATGTATTCACCTCTGTAAGTGTATATATTGGAGTCTTAAGCCACAGGAACTTAGAATATGTTTGGTTTTTGGAGATCACATCTTTCTAGAGGTAACTAAGTTAAAATGAGTTTCTTAGACTAATTCAGTATGATTGGTATCCTTGTGAGGAGGAAGAAATTTGGACACTGATGTGTAAAGAGGAAAGAAAATACGAAGACAAGATGGCCAGTTAGAAGCCAAGGAGAGAGGCCTAGAATAGATCCTTCCCTTGTGGCTGAGAAGGAAGCTACCTTGCTGGTATCTTGAGCTCAGACTTCCAGCCGCAAGAAAATCAATTTCAGTTATTTTAAATCATCAGTCTGTGGTACTTTGCTATGGCAGCTGCCGATGATTAGCATACGAACCATGTGGCTGAAGCCCCTTTTGTCAGGGGATGGGCTGCAGATTAGATCATGCAGGGTCTTAAAGGTTACAGTAGGAAGGTGGAGCTATTTTTAAAGGGCAATGGGAAACTCCTGAAAAATGTAAAGCAGGAGAGAAATGTACGTGGAATTCATGGGAAGTCCACGCAATTATTCTTTTATAATAAATCCAGGGAAGAAAAGAGGGCAGGAATGTGATAGGGTGGTTATGGACAGAGGATGTGGAAGAGTTCAAGATGCATTTTGGAAGGGAGCTGACACAGGACTTGCCGATGGGTGACATGTGGGGATGGAGATGAGGAAGGAAGCAAAATGGAGACCTTTTACGAAGAACGGCATCTTGAACATGGTCTCCTTGACGTTCTCTGAGCTCTCACTGCAAGCACGCACGCTCTGTGCTTTTCATGTGCTGCTCCTCCTGCCAGAATGTTCTTCCCTGGCCTGGTTTCCACCCTCATTTCAGGTCTCTGTTCTAAAGTCACTTCCCCCAGTGAGTTTACTTAGCTTAAATCACAATATCACAGAGTGTGACAAAATTCCTAACAGTGCTGAGATTTCTAAAGGGCTAGGGTGGGCCTCCCTGGTGGCGTAGCGGTTAAGCGCTGCGCTGTGGAGCTGTCGGCAGCGGCGACGCGAGTTCGAGGCCCGGCCGGGGAGAATCCCACATGGTGCAGCAGACCTCTCCTGCCTTGCCCGCTGCTCCCCTCAGCAGTGTATTTCTGATCTGCCTGTCCTGCTCCCCACTCTATCTCTGGTGAACCCTCTCGCCGCCCCACACCTCTGGCCTGTATCCCAGCTTGTATGTATAAAATAAAAAATAAATCTTTAAAGGGCTAGGGTGAAAAAGAAACATAAGAGAGTATCGCCCTCGTGGAATCTGTGAGCCCTGGTCATACAGCTGATAGTCACTGTGCATTTTTCTATGTGCCTTAGGTGCATTAACTTATTTAATTCTCACAATAACCTTCTGTGTTACGCAGGTACCATTTATCTATTTTACAGATGGAAAAAATAAAGGACAAAGGTGAATTATTAGCCCATTTTCATGTTTCTGGCTAATCTGGAATTTGAATGCAGCCTAGCTCCAGAGGCCAAGAGCATAATAACTGTTTCAACGCATTGCTTGGGAAAGTTGAGAATGACACATAAGCCAAAGTTGATGAAATAAAAAGTAACTCCAAAAGGAATCACCTGAATGTAAACACCTAAGAATGGCTTTCTCTCATGGGATGCTATTTTGTTCTTTGTGTTTAAGGTGAGTCATCGCCTGCTTTTTCCCATCTTAGCTGAGCTGGCACTGCAGGCAGTGCGGTGAGTGAGATCAGTCCCAAGAGTCAACGCTATTAGATAACAAAACCAGCTCTCCCCACTGCCAACTCAAGTCCCCTCTGTCTCCTTTCAGCTATTGAAAAAGTCAGACAGACTAACAAAAGCCCTCTCTGTTATTCTATTTGCCTCTAAAACATAACCTCTAACTGCAGCCAGGACTTCCCATCCCCATGGAGAATAGTGGCCACTAGCTCATTACCATACAGATTTTTCCCTTTATGGAGGGTCAATCAAAGACAAGAGGCAGAAACTGGAAGAAGGGGTGACATGGAGGATTAGGCTGGTTTGCTCCTTAAAAAGCCCAACTACCAATGTCCCTCAAGTAGCAGTACTATGGGATGGTCTCAGCCTCCACCACTCTTCTCCCTGTGTCTCAGGGGGCCTGGGGGCCCTAAGCCAGCCCTAACTCCAGTGGTGAGGCCTGACTGAACTAAATCAACCCGTGTGAGCCCCTTCCTCCCCCAACCCACAGTGATACAGGAGTGGGCACGTGACCTCAATTAGAGTAAAACCCATAAACACTGTTTTATGGTTGGGAAAGAGAAACTCTTTCTTGTGGTTCTCAATGATTAGTAGATGGAGGGCTGAGGTTGCTGCAGCTACTTCCTACCAGAGAAAGTCGACCTGTGGATCAAGCCAAGAGATGAGGAGGACAGCGCTGCATAATGCAGAGAAACAGAACAGGATCCCTAGTCAGACCGTACCTGTGCGTCCTGTGCCCGATACAGTCCCTTAAAAGGTTAAAGGCCTCAACAAAAACAAAGCCAATGACCCAATCAAAAAATGGGCAGAAGAGCTCAAAAGGCACTTCTCCAAAGAAGAAAAGCAAATGGCCAACAGATACATGAAAAAATGCTCAACATCACTTATAATCAAGGAAATGCAAATCAAAACCACTATGAGATACCACCTCACACCTGTGAGGATGGCACACATTAAAAATACAG
>PVIJ01000988.1:0-230808 GCA_004024925.1 Scalopus aquaticus | reverse complement strand
ACATTTCAATAGGGGAATAAATTGCTGAGGAGTTTGTTTTCAGCTTCCCAGTACAGGGGCTTGACTAAATTCACAAGGTCTTGTTATTTCCTACAAATCAATCTGACTCTGGAAGAACAGATAATACTTGGGTGGCAGCTGGACGCCATCTGCTTATGGCTCTGTCCTCGCATCATTGTGTGGCCCTGATTGCTGTTGAAATTTGGACACAGACCCACAAAGAGGGAAAATGATGTGGAGACACCCAGGGAGAGGCCCAGTGATGGGCTTCTACAAGCCAACAAATGCCAACAACTGTTGGCAAAACACAACCAGAAGATGTAAAGCGGGCTTCTCCCTCAGAGGAAGCAGAGCCCTGCCAACACGTTGCTCTTGGATTTCCAGCTTCAGAACTGGGACATCGTAAGTTTCTATTGTTTTAAGCCACCCCACTCTGCGGGACTTTGTTAGGGTGCCTGTAGGAATCTAGTGTAACAAGTTATTTAGCTTCCACCTGTCTCAGTTTCTTTACCGACAATTGGACACAGTGAACTTCTTTGCCTCACCCAGCGAGTAATCATAGTCATTTCCCAATGAGTGTTAGCAGTTTGTTATTTTGAGGATGAACACAGGAAATGGGGCTTGATGGTGACCCTGCCCTCCCTCCTAATCACTGACTTGTTAAGGGATTAAAATACCTAGGTCCACAATCTCTTAGTACAGCATGGTATGTCACGATTCAGGTCATTTTTCTAGCTTTTGTCTAGATTTCTTAGACTTTATTCCCTTTGTGTTTAGTACACTGTTCTACCTATTGTTGGGGAGGATATTCTGATGAGAAAAACAAATCTTAATTAATTTTATATTTACTCTTTTTTAAAAAAGATTTATTTATTCATGCATACAAGAACTAGGGTATAGGCCAGAGGTGTGGGAGGTTAGAGGATTCCCCAGAGACAGAGTGGGGAGCAGAACAGGTGGATCTACTGAAATACACTGCTGAGGGAAGCAGCGGGCGAGACAGGAGAGGTCTGCTGCGCCATGTGGGAAGCTCCCTGACCAGGGATGGAATTTGTGCTGCAGTGACTACTGATAGCTTCATAGTGCTGAGACTTAACCCCTTGCGCCACCAACGAGGCCCCTGATATTTACCCTTTACTACTGATGAGAAAAATTAGAGGTGAGCATATACATAGCCTGCACTGGGGCTGGAGATCTGGGTTCTAGTCCTGGGTCCACTCCCAAGATCTCGGACCATTCCATGATCTCGGTGAAGCTCTGAGCTCCTCCCGGCTCCCCTCCCTGTACATTGAAAACTGTGCTGTCTAATTTCTGATGCTCACTCCCTCTTGAAAGTTGATTAAGGCCCTAATTAAAAAAATAGGTTATACTCTGGTTCAGTGGTTGAAGTGATCACTCTTTGTGGAAGGTAAATCTTCATAAATTGTGGAAAAGATAACATTTCTCCAAAATACTTTGCTCATACCACCACATCAGCAGGTTGAGGACCCAATGCTTGGCATCTAGCACTTATTCCTGCCCCTTGAGAGCCTACCAGTTGTTGCCATCTTTCATCTCTCTCCTATCAACACATTTAAAAAGGAAAATATCAGAGAGCATCAGCAGACACTAGAACTCCAGTGGATCTCATTTTGTAAATGAAGAGCAGACGTCTGAGAACTGGGTCCAGAATTCTCATCTCCTGACTTCCAGCCCTGTGCTTTTTAATTCCTGTTCTGTTTCTTGTAGGCAGGATTTTCTAATGAGTAATTTATCTCATCCATTTAGACATTTACTGCCTTCCAACGTTTTGAAGATAGAGCTAAATAGAGATGGAGCCAAATTACTGATGTGCACTAATGTGCATGGCCGGGAAAGTTTATTTACTTACCACAGCCCTTGTTTTTTCTTAAGCTAACATTAGGCCTTTGGGGGACATGCTCCAATTTTATGTTTCCTAGTGGAGGAAAGAGAAGAATGCTAACTTAAAAGACTATAGTCTCTATCAATCATCCTCTGTTCATGATACTCCTCAGATTAAACTAATCTTAATAACTGCAACATAAAATAGAAGCAGACATATAAGCAATCAATTATTTACATACATGTAAGTTTTGCAACTTTAACTTTTTAACCTATTTTTTTCTATTATTTCTTTTATATATCCTTAACCATGGGTATTTGAATTACTGACATTTACAGAATAGGTCAGTTTAGTGTCCCTGAGACTCGAGCCTACTATCCCTTCTGTCTGGTATTCCTTTGCTTGCTTTGTCTGCTTTATAAATTTCTACTCACACTTGAAGACTCAATCCAACAACTTACTATGTCAGACCTTTTCTGATTAACTTAAATAGAGGTCACTTCAGCTTTTGTAACCTCAGGATACTTAACACTGACCTCAATTATCATGCTATATTAAAATATTTTTCATATGTTTCTCCCCTCCTTAATTATAAAATCTTTGGATGTAGAGCTCACATCTTATTCAGATTTGTGATTTCCAAGTATTTAACCTAATACATAGAATAATGTAGGTTTTCGCCAAATATATGGTGAGTGAATGGTGGATGGATAAAATGCAGAGATCAAAGTCAGAAAAAACACAGTAATGTCTCTTGACTTCGAATCTGAGGAAGACTCTCTACCTCCCCTCTCCTCCTTGTCCAGTTCCAGTGACATTTTACAGATCACAGAATGTTCTTAGAAGATCTTCTAGGAGGGTTGGTTTGTAATCACTCATATAAGAAAAATCTGAGTTAACATAGGGACATCAGTATTATCAAGTGGATATTGTGCTTAGAAATTGTGTTAGAGAAAAATGAATTATCTGTATTACAGATAATGGTTTAATAGTGTTACAAGTTAACTGGATAATACTTTTGGGGTTATATTGCTTCAGTTTATTGGCAAGCTAAATTGAGCAATATTCAGCATGGAACTGGTTTTGGAAGGCATTTGTTGCCAATGATTCCTCTATAGCCCAGTGCTTTCTGACACTTGATGAGTATAGCTAATTTCTTCCAGTGGTAAAATGATGAAATCTGTGCCAAAACATTTTTAGGGGGAATGCATAAGAGAAGAAGCATAGGAGAGATGATGCTTCCTGGGCATTTGAGGTTTATTTGGCATGATTTCTGGTTAGGAATGTGGAGGAAGAGATGGGGGGAGAACCACTCATAAATAGGAATGAACATTCAAAAATATGAGTCTACTCTCAGTGACTGTGCTGTGCCAAGAGCCACAGCAAGTTCATGTAAAATCTTGTTTCATCAGACATAAACTGGGAATCTTGGTTCTTTGGGGGTTTGATGGGATTTGATGATCCCAAAATAACAATCTAAGCCAATTGAATGGATCACAACATTCACTGACTATAGTGAATGTTTTCATTCATTCAAGTGACAAGAAGTATTTGTTGAGCATTCTACTTTGTGGTGGGCATTAGCATCACCAAAGAAAGATACCCTAAAGTTTCTTGCATTGGGAAACCAGTCATATTTGCAAAATATGGAGTATAAGATGTAGCAAGTTATTAAGAGATAAGAGTGAAAGATTACTGGGTAGGTAGAGGGTATGGTTATTTCTCTATGGATGCTGAAGAAAGAACCAGAGGTGATATGTTATTGGTTTTAAAAAATCAACAAGAAAATAAAAGGACATTGCCAGGTAAAGAGTGTAATGAAAATATGGAAGCTAAAAAGTGTGTGTGACCTCTTCCCTTTTTAGCGTCACAAACATTTATGTCCCTGGTAATCTGGTGGTCATGCCCTTCTATTTCCAGGACACTCAGAAAAGTCATACCCTAGAGAAGGCAGCATAGCTACCAGGGTAGAAAAGTCCTGACTCTTAAACAGAAATATAGATGCTTAACATTCAAGTTAGAATATGTGTGTCTACATTGCAAAAACTCATTAGGCTGTATCTTTAGGATGTTCACACTTTATAAAGGTATGCTATATTAAAAGAAGTTACTTAATAGGGGCCTCCCTGGTGGCGCAGCAGTTAAGCGCTGTGCTGTGGAGCTGTCCGCAGCATCGACATGAGTTCAATACCCACCCAGACAGATTCCCACATAGCTCGGCAGACCTCTCCTGCCTCGCCCGCTACTCCCCTCAGCAGTGTATTTCCGACGATCTGTCTGTGCTGCTCCCCACTCTGTCTCTGGTGAACCCTCTCACTGCCCCGCACCTCTGGCCTGTACCCCAGCTTGTATGCATAAATAAATAAATATTTTTTTAAAGTTATTTAATATTTAAAAAAGAAAAAAAGATCAAGTATACAAGTTTCCATTATTTTTTTTTCCTTTATTATTAATTATATCTTTTACATTATTGTATTCCCCCGTGAACCGTCACCATAGTCTCTTGCACTCTTTCCTCCCCCATTTTGAGTCCTTATCCTCCCCCTCCTTCTTTGAATGTCTCTCTCTTATTGGGTTCCTCTATATTCCTGCTATAAGTGAAAACATTTGATATTTTCTCTTTCCTTCTGGCTTATTTCGCTGAGCACGATCCTTTCTAGTTCCAGCCATGTTGCTGCGAATTGCATGTGTTTATCTGTTTTGATTGCTGAATAGTATTCCATTGTGTATATGTACCACATTTTCTTGATCCAATCATCCATTTTGGGGCATCTGGGTTGTTTCCATATCTTAGATATTGCAAACAGTGCTTCAGTAAACATAGGGCTGCATGTATCTTTTTGGATTAATGTTTTTGTGTCCTGCAAAATGGTCCAACCACTATGGAAAGTGGTTCCTCAACTGCTAAAAATGGAGCTTCCATACGACCCAGTAATACCACTTCTGGGAATCTACAAATTTCCATTTTTATAAGAAGTTTCTACTTGTCTATTTGACATGCATTCACCAAATATTTTCTGGTTCTTTTAGGTGTTGTGAAGTTAAGTAATTTTTTTTTTTGCTTTTGCCTTTAATGTTTTGCCTTATATCTTTGAGTACTGAATATTTTGAAACATGAATCACATTTACCACAATAGTATTTTTATTTACCAAAAAAAAAAATCAGTAAATAGTGTTCTGTTTATATACTTTGGATGAGAAGGAAAAATTCTAGGTTTCATACCATATTATTCATATTTTACTCCAAATTGCAAACACCACAAAGTGAGGTAGTGAATCATTGAAACATTTATTTTATGCATTGCTAGAATTTCAGTGCTTTGTGAACAGTATAGGGAAAAACGGAGGCAGTCAAATAGCACTTGTTGAATAAGAGATTAAGTTCTCAATCCTACACTTTTAAAGTCACTCACAATGGGTTCTGATATCACTCTTACTGGAAAACAAGAACACAAATCTATGCACATACTTGATTTATCCCAACACTGAACCTATCTCTTTTGGGAAGAAAGCTTCCATTCAACTTTCACAAAACATTTATAAAGCCCAGGTTGATATTTCGTTGATGGAAGGACTTGAGGATGGGGGTTCTGGAAGAGACAAAGCAATGGGCTAGCACTGAGAAAGTTCCTTCACCTCTCTGGGTCTGAATTCCATCCTCCAAAGGGGAATGGGTCTGGGATTGGAATGTCATCTGTTAAGATAACTTGCTACAGGATTTTACATCTGTCTGTCATTGATCATAAAGTGTTTACAACCCTATGAACGTTTCTTGCGGGGAGGGAGTGGTTTACAGTGGAGCCTTGTTACTTCTTAAGTCAAAGGTGAACAATTACCTTATATATTAGCTCCCAGGTATGATAGTAGATTACTTTCACAGACAAAGGAAAGACATCTGTCTTTGAAAATGTCACATTCTTCTTAACCTTTCTTCTGAAGAAGCGATTTACCTCTGGTCAAGTTTTCATAAGAAGATACATTATAAAATTTGATTTGGTAAACAAAAAACATAGCCAGTGTAAAAATAAAGTCTAGTTATGCTGATGAAAAGTCATAAAGACCTATGAAAAATAGCATTGAGAAACATGATGTCTCTTAGGAAGAAGTTTCTCTGTGATGGACCTGAGTTGTTCCTTAGTGAGGACAGGGCCTCTCTTCTTTTACCCTCTCTCTCTCTTTTAAAAATTTATTTATTTATGCATATAAAATCTGGGGTATAGGCCAGAGGTGTGGGGTGGGGATAGTGGTGAGAGGATTCACCAGAAACAGAGTGGGGAGCAGAACAGGCAGATCTACTGAAGTATACTGCTGAGGGGAATAGGCGGAGATAGGAGAGATCTGCTGCACCATGTGGGAAGCTCCCTGGCCAGGGATCGAACTTGTGCTACAGTCACTGCCAATAGCATCATAGTCTGAGACTTACCCCCTTGCGCCACCAGGGAGGCCCTTCTTTTACCCTCTCTTGACTGCTGGTCTCCTATTGAGTCCAACCCCTGTTAACTATGAAATGCTGTAAACCTATGAAGATCAATAGTTAATAACTCTCTGTCACCTCATGCAGTGAGAATGGTCCCTGTCAAAAAGACCAGAAACAGCAAGTGATAATGAGGGTGTGGGCCACTCTTGTACTGTTGGTGGCTATGTAAACTGGTAAATGGTCTATCATTTGATAGTTCTATTCATAGGTATTGATCCAAAGAAATTAAAAACACTAATGTGAAAAGATATATGCACTCTTATGTCCATGGCAGTGCTATGTACAATATCGAAGATATAGAAACATCTTAAGTGCCCAGTGATGAATGATTGATAGGATTAAGGCATGTGTTACATGTACATAATGGAATAATACCTAGCTATAAAAAGATGAAGTCATGCTATTGTGACAACATTGATGGAACTGTAGGAGATTATGCTAAGAGAAATAAATAAGAAGGAGAAAGACAAATACTAGATGATTCCATTCATATGTGGAATGTAAAAAAAACTAAGCAAAGGAGCAAAATCATGAAACCAAAATAATCCCATGGAATCTGACTATAGAATTAAAGTTACCAAAGTGTGAGAAGAAGTGGGAACTAAGAGTGGAAGAAGCCTAATGGTCTGTGGTGGTGGGTTATTGCTACTTTGTGGTGGGCATGGTGTCACACATTTGAAAAGATGTGAAGATGCATTCCTAAATAGACAGTGTTGTAAACCAACATTAGCTCAATGATAAAAAAGCAAACGCACCTAATATCTGTCATCTCTCTCTATTTTGCTTAGATTCAGTAGGATATTACTATTTCAAATATTTATGGGTACCTTAACCTGAGGAATAATAAAATGATATTTAATGTAATGTAACATAAAGAATAAATATTGGGTATAGGCATAATATTTGCTCTTAACCAGGTATGTAAGAATTGCTAGTCCCTAGGAATCAGGAAACTTGGGCCCTGATTTAGTCCAACTCCTGTTTATCTGTATGATTTAGGATAAGACTTAGTGGTGTAGGTAAAATAATGCAAGAGCCCATGCAGAAAATGTTTCCAAGGAGTTCTCATGCAAAGAAGGTGTGTGATGACTGGGTAAGTACTACAAGGGATCCTGTAGGTTTATGAAATGAAGGTTTAAATTTTTTAATAAATTTGCCATCTTTGTGGAAATAATATACTAAAAGGTAGATGAATCACAGTGATGGGTTGGAGGAGAAAAGTAGTTATCAGGCTTCAGAAGAGAGGATTGCAAGTGAGAGAGATATCACAGGGAACCAGACTTGAAATTATTTCTTTTAATAATACTGTCTTAAAGATGAAGGTTTGAAAGGACTTTGCATACCAAGAATCCAATAAAACTAAGAAATATCTTAGAGATATAGCTACATATATCTATATCGATGTCTGTCTGTCTGTCTGTCTACCTACCTAAAGAGATACAAAGAGGTACAGTGAGATTTAGATTGATATAAAGGCAAGTTATAAATACTAGCTCTGTCTTCAGAAGCAATCTTAGAAGCACTGGTTTTAACCTGCAGGTGTGTGTTTTTTTAAATCTATTTTGCCTCATCATTTTTTCTTTGCTATTGTGGTTTGGCAAATTGGTGGTTATTAAATACAACCAACGTTCAGCAGGTGGTAGCGTGGTGGTGATGCAGGGGAGTTTCACAGAGATTATTTGTTCCTAGAGAGTAAAGACAAATGACCTTGTTTGACAAGCAGCTTTTAAATCACTCCCTTAAAGTAAGATCACCTCTGAGGATATCAAATGAACATGACTTTGGATAGCTTCCCTTTAGATCTTCCATTTCATAGGTGAGAGGCAGTATTTGGTGAGAAATAAGAAGAAAACATTTAATCCTCTACAATGTGAAGAGCTGGGAGAGGCCTGGTGGTTAAAGAGGGTTTAGTAAAAATCAGAATTGTTGCTATATCACTAATTAAAAAAAATAGTTATCTGTCTACATGTCCTTGGTTTTCTGTTATATATGTGTATATGTCATATTCTGCGTAAACTAGAATCAAATGTATAATGGTGTCAGTGGAAGCAAGTTTTGTCTGCCTTGTCTCAGAGCAGACCAGCACAGACGGTCACTCTGAGCTGATAACCCATCTCTGAGGGTGGCATCACAGCTGACACTTTGTCCTGGTAACTGTCCTGTCTTTGGGGCTTCTGTTACATGGGAGCTATGGGAGGAGGAGTCCCCCTTTCAAATGGATTTTCCCAGTCACTATGGCCATGCACATAGGGAGAAGGAAGGACACTAATGTTCATAGCAAGGCGTCCCCTGTTCTTGATTAGCAGAATGCTGATGTTGAGAAAAGTCCGACTGAGCATTTCTGCTTTGGGACCCAATCACTTCTCTGAACTTGCACAGGCTTCGATGTATACCTCAGCACAGGAACTTGCTCAGAAATTGAGTCCTGGGGCTTAGGAAGTCTTTCTGTTCCTGAAGCTGGCATCTAAATGTTGTCTTCAGGGGCTTCCTTGATGGCGCAATGGGTTAAGTCTCAGCACTATGAAGCTATCACCAGTCACTGCGGCATAAGTTCGATCCCCGGCCAGGGAGCTGACCCACTGGTCGCAGCAGACCTCCCCTGCCTCGCCTGCTGCTCCCCTCAGCAGTGTACTTCAGTTGATCTGCCTGTTCTGCTCCCCACTCTGTCTCTGGTGAATCCTCTCACCACTATCCCCACCCCACACCTCTAGCCTACACCCCAGTTTGTATGCATAAATAAATAAATCTCAAAAAAGTAAATAAATGTTGTCTTCAGAGGTGACCCCAGAGAAAGGACCATCCTAATCCACTGTCTCCCCCACTACCCTACAGAAAGCCCTCTCTGTGTGTCACCTCTCAACACCCTTGCCAGAACAGTATGATCCTACACCTCTAAATCACATACAACACTGTAAATCAATGTTGCCTAAAAAAATATCCTAATTGAAGGATGAAAACTGGAATATTTATATACTAACTCCTGCCAGTCGGCCCCTGGAGTATGTAATTTCCCAGCATAATCATTCTACAAGCCCCACAGGCAGAGAGGATCTCTCAGATTTGGGGGGAAAGTGCTCAGAATAAAGATGCATTTGGAAAGTAGAAGAAAGTGAAGGGACCAGATTCTGGCGATATTAAGCGGGCACTGACGGTGTCCCTGACAAAGTGAATTGAACTTGTCGGAGGAAGAAGCAGCAGTTAAGTTGATTTAAACTCCTTACCACACAGTTAATATTTGCCCTGGTTTCTCATGCATTCCACCTCCCCGTGTTCTAATCATACAGCGGTGGGAAAACGTTTTCTCCTGTTCCAGCTGGGAATATGTATATAAGCTGTGCCTTTGTGTCTTTCTTTCCCTTCCAAATTTCTCAACGTTGATTTTACTTGGTGACCCGTGGTTGACGGTGTCCATAGGGTGGCAGGAAGCGGCACTGTGTGTGGATTCCTCCAAAAAAAAATGGGAATGCAAAAAAATTCCTTGCCCTTAATGATGTGAGTGCATTTGCAATTTCATTCAATATTTGCAAAAAAAGTTATCAACTATTGAATATTGTTCCAAGTTGAAAGGAAAACCCATTTGAGATCATCCAAGTGCATCCCACGGGTAAAATGAGGTTTGGGTCTCAGACTGTTGATTGAAATGTATTCCTTTCAAAACCAATAATAAAATCTTCAAAAGATACTTCTGCATCTAGAGAAAGGAGAGACATAATCAAATTGAGTTCTCCCAGAAATCCAGACCCAGTGAAAGGTTCATTTTCCTTTCTTTTCAAGTGAGAATATAGTTAACTTCTGATCACTTCCCCGACTCTGTCTGTATTTGTTTCTGTGTATTTTCTGAAGTCACTCCATTGTGAGCTTCTTAAGCTTCGAGAAGCAAAATTTGGGTTCAGTTTTTTGTTGCTGTTAAAAAAGAAAAGAAAAATGCCTGCATTTTTTTTTTTTCTTTTCTGAAGAATATTGATTTCCCTTAGGAACTGGCAGAATCTCTTGAGCCAAGTCTGATTTGGAATTCATGCAGTATTGAAACTCACTGAAATAAACTGCAACTCCTTTTTCTTGGATTGTTGTTTATTTGTATGCTGTACTTTACTGGAATTGTTTGAAACTAGCTTATAATTGCCATTAGAAGGAGAACCTTAATGCTCAAGATTTCCTTTTCATTTTGTTTATCTTTGGGTGAACTTTCTTTTAAATTACAGAAATCAGGGTAATTCAATGATATGCTTATTTTGTGGGGAGGAAATGACAATTTTATTATCTTAAAATATGTATTTCTTTATTTGATTAGATTTAGATGATTTACTTGTTTTTTTCCTTGTCCTAGTTTTATTTAGAGATTGGAGATTTAATGTAGAGGAATGATATGCTTCAACAAAAGGGAGAGAGATTACCCAAGCAATGTGAAATAAAAATTCTAATTCTTTAAAGTTTAATCACCATAGAAGCAGAGTAGCAAAACTTAATGTTAGTGTGTAATCTGATGGATGGGGGACATTTATAATGACATAAAAATGTAAAATGTTAACATCAAAAATAAAACAAATTTGGTCATTTTGCTCTATATCTAACATACATTTTCTCAAATGGCTAAACAAATGCTGATTTTAACATACATCTGCTTGGCAATGAGACCATTATCAGATGAGTGAGTGCTTTCTTCAAGGTGCCTGGTTTGTGTGCATATTTGGATTAGATGCTGCCTACACAGCCTCAAAGCCTCGAGCTGCTTATTAATACTTAGAACATAAGCACATCAGTTTGACTTGAAAGTGATGAGAGAAACAGATGTTTTGCCTGAAGTTTATATTTCTCATGCATAACTGTCAGTATGTTTCCAAAAGCAAATCTCAGAAATTGAATAAGAAAACCACCTTCTGTACCCACATCCCCTTCCAAGACAAAGCAAGCAAGCAAGCAAACCATGAAAGCTGTCAATATAATTTGACCATCTTAACGAAGATAGAAATTGCTGCAAATGGTGGATTATAGCAAGTTAGAGGCAAAATGTAGCTCTTCTTCCCCCAGTATGCTGAGCCTTCATTGCCCTTAATTCTTCATAACATTTTAGTGCTCTTACAAAAATACAATTTGTATCTGAATACCTTATTTTTCTTAATTGAATGATCTTAGAGCGAAAATGAGTAAGAATCACTTAGTCTTATAGTTTCTTAGTCATTTTGCAGTCACGGGACATTTGAAATTGTTACTTAAAAAAAAAAAAAGATCTGTAGACCCTGTTCCTAGAAAAATGCACACACACACAAAAAACCTCCATCTAATATTCAAAGGTTCATGGACTTCATTAACTCCATCTCTAGACTCCAAAGATCCATAAATGCCATGTTAGGAAACTTATATAATTCCATTTTATATAGTAAAAATAAAATTACCACCAATTTTAGGAGGTCGCAGTGGCCCAGGGTGATACGGCTTTTAACTTTCATCTATTATAACAAGACATCTCCTTAAGTAATTTCCTAACCTTGAGATTATTATTTAGATAAACATCACTTTCTTTATTTAGACTTATTGCACAACACTTGATGATCATTATGGAAGAACTTGGTAAGTTTATAAGTAGACTTATTCATTTTCCAAATATTTATTGAGCACTGACTATGTCCCAACTATTGTCCAAAAGTGCCATGTTGAAGAAAAGAGCCTATAAGGAAAGTATAGACTCTGGAGAAAGACACCAATCTACATCTTGGATTTCTTTTACCAGATGACTCTTATCATTTTAAAGGTATAATTAATAATTTAATAATAATCAACAATAATTAATTTAATAATTAATAATGTGCATGTCATATAATAATTATATTATATATTCAATATATGTTTAGGCATATATTACCAAAATATATATACATCCATGTATTTATTTTAATAAATATTTATATAAAATAATCATATAACCATATCATTTCATATATATGTGTAGACACATATATGTGTGTATATATATGAAATAGTATTCCAAGACTTCTAAGCATCAAATAACAGGGAAAACATGGAGTAAAAGTATGAGAAAGCATTTACCATTGTCCTTGATATACATTTTATACCTTTGGTGCTTGATTAATATTTGTTTCCTTGTTTTGAAACTTGAAGATAATCTAACAACTAATAATACAAACCAACTTGGAGGTAGGGGACTACAGTGAGCTAAATATAAGGATTGGAGTAGGGTTCATGGGGTGGGAGAGGTGAATCTAAAATCAAAGATTGGTACAGATCAAGGGTCACAGATGTCTCTTTAGGTTTAGGGTCTTTTTTTTTTTTTTGTCCTTTAGGGACATGAGGGCTATTAAATGTCTTTCAATAGGAATTTTTCCATGTGGCTTTAAATATGCATTAAGTCACGTAAACTTGGGAATATTACCTGAACTTCCTATTTTTAAATTGTAAAACTGGAATAATAATAGGATAGAGACCATAGTGTTACTTTATGGTGTTGAAATAGAAAACAAAGGAGCCTTTTTGGCCCAATATTTGCCAT
Organism: Scalopus aquaticus; assembly: GCA_004024925.1. Lineage (NCBI taxonomy): Eukaryota > Metazoa > Chordata > Mammalia > Eulipotyphla > Talpidae > Scalopus > Scalopus aquaticus. The sequence goes on along the minus strand of PVIJ01000988.1, from coordinate 217,983 downwards.
ATGGTTAGCATCCAATAGATATCAACCATTGTAGTAAAAATCTATCTTATAAAATTAAGTATTTCTGCCTTTTATGTGGCATTTAATCTATGAGATTCCTGTCCTAGTCTTCATGAAAAATGAATATAGTTATGGCACAAACACTTTTAACATAGGTTGTTCAAGTCTCCTGAGACCGTAGGCTAAAAGTACAACATTTTATTTACAAGATTGGGTTTTGTTAGGACAAGAAAGGCTCTTGAGTATCAACAAGAGAAGGCTATGAAGAATGCAGAATGTAAACCATATTTGCCAACAAAAGTTGGCGTCATGATAAAGGCACCCATATTGCTTATATCCTGGAGACACCATGAGCCTCTATGGGCTGCAGGCAAGACAGAGAACTGAATGGTTGTGTGTCTTTAGTCAGTCTTATGGAGCCAAGGAGGGATGTTTTTATAACAAGTTTGACTAAAATTATGTACTTGTTTTCATAATAGTGAAGTAAATTTTATGAATGGCTATTAGATATTTTATGACCCCTCCCAATGCAAGATCCTCCCTATAACCATATATTTTATTTATTTATTTATTTATTTTTTAAAGATTTATTTTTTATTTTTATACATACAAGCTGGGGTACAGGCCAGAGGCGTGGGGCGGCGAGAGGGTTCACCAGAGACAGAGCGGGGAGCAGAACAGGCAGATCAGAAACACACTGCTGAGGGGAGCAGCGGGCGAGGCAGGAGAGGTCTGCCGCACCATGTGGGATTCTCCCTAGCCGGGCATCGAACTCGCGTCGCCGCTGCCGACAGCTCCACAGCGCAGCGCTTAACCGCTGTGCCACCGGGGAGGCCCCTATAACCATATATTTTAAAAAAACTTTACAAAATCTGTATCATTGGATTCTAGAAATATACTATGTAAAATAATGATACTACAAAATATAGTGTATCTTGAAATTTTAACTAATACTAAGCATTTTGAGACGTTATTGGTAATACTTTGAAACTTGGGCAAGCGTACAATACCCTAGTGATTTTACTCAGTTTAATCTGAAAAGATAATAGAATAATGGCAAGGAGAGTGTGTAGTTTTTCATTCTTTATTTTCACACAGATGTTCATGTAGTAAATTGTTTACCAAAGCATATTGTCTACAGACATTTCAAAATCTCAGCCAATCACATCTCCTGAAAGCATTTGAATGGATTTTAATTTTGGTTGTTACCTCAGGTAAGATTTAGCATAATTACTAAGCGTTTTCTGGATATCACGCACCTTGTAACCTAGTTTTCATATGCCATGGGTTAAGAGGAACAGAGAATAGAACCCTTCGAGCCCGTGGGTGGTGCTCCTAGCCAACTCAATGGTACAAGGTGAAGCTTTGAGTTCCACCCACTGACTTCACAAATGGACTTGGGAATTGGGGATGCAATAGAGCTGCCATATTGAACTTTAAAGACTGAAGACATGTGGGCCTGACTTTTGAATTTCTGGCTTTGGCTCACACCCATTTCCTGCAGGCTTTTCCTACAACCAGGCAGAAGGGGAAGTTCCTAAGATCCTATTCTTTTCTGGAATCTTGATTCCTTGCTCTCCCTTGGCTTATTTCCCTTGCAAATGCTGCTAATTGTAACCAAAAAAACAAGAGATTTGGAATTCCTTATTGCTCTATTTCTTCTATAAAGGTATCTTATCTAGAGAGCTAGAATGTGATACCCACTGTTTATATTATATGATTATAAGTGATTCTCAATGAGACTTTAATTGCTTTAATTTCTGTTCTGAATGTGAAGTCTGGGATTTGTGCCAAAAGTTCTTTCTTTGAAAATAATAATAAAAATACATCCAGGTTTTGATTTTGCAAACACGTGCCTTGTTTAATGGTTCACTGCATGAAACATTGGTGAATTATATGTTTTGTTTTTTTCAATCTTATTATAAATTCAAACTTCAGGGGTCTTGTTGAAAAAAAAATTGAGGTGACTAGTGATAATCCAATCAGAGTTAAATGAAGCATTTTCAAAAATTACTTTACAAAATTTATATTTTAAATTGTATCTTTTATTTTATTTAGTTCTTGCTGCTGATAAATGACCTTATAGTGATTAACAAATTAGACACGGGAGCTTTCTTACTTGTTTTTCCCTTTGACTGGTCATAAATTTTTTTCATTTTCCATTTAACTGTATTCATTTTAAGGTAAATCTTCATTATAAAAATTCATTCTAAAACAATGAAAATACATAAATTGGCAGTTGTCAACATAATATAGGTGGTTAATTTTATAAAATGGATTTCAAAAGGGGATACCCTCACAGTTATATCTCACTTTCTGGAGCAGAAGGGTTTCTGAAAACCTCCCTTTCTACTGAACTTTATGATACCAGGTCCTGGTTTTCATTGCCTTCTGGACTATTCTTTTGGAAAATGTGTTAAACCAAGGAGAGAAGAAAAACCACAGGTCAGAACTGGGGAAGATTTTAGAGCTCATCTTCAATGAAAAATAAAGATTTTTAATTTATACTTCAATGAAGCATATTTCTTATATCAAATAATTTTCACTCATCACACATATACAATTCAGTGACTTTTTAAAATAAATTTACAAATTGCACAACCATCAGAGTAAATTTATTTAAGAACATGTCCATCATCTCAAAAAGATCTCTCATGTCCACTAACTGTTAAACTCTGCCCTAGCCCCCCATACCCCCTTTACCATCTCAGGCAACCATTAATTTATTTATCTGTATCTATAGATTTGTCATTTCTGGACATGTTACATAAAGGCAATAAGTGATATAAGGTCAGTTGATTGCGAACTTTGATTCTGTCTGCAAACTTATGTCCCCTTTGCCACATAACTGAGAATATTTACAGGTTTGGGGGATAAGGAATGGATATCTTTGAGAAGTACTCTTCTGACTATTATATATACTATACTTTAACTATCATATCTGAGAAACCCAACAAGAAGATAGTCTCCTATGTCATGTTCCAAAAGTTTTATTACTTTAGCTCTTGTGTCTAAGTCTATAATATATTTTGAGTTAATTTTTATGGGTAATGTGAGATAAGAATCTCAGTCCACATTATCGTATGTGTACAATTGTCCGACACCATCTCTTAACAAAATTATCCTTTTCCCTAATTAATTGCCTTGGTATCATTGCCAAAAATCAATTAATATGTTTTCATGTGCCTGTTGGCCATCTGTATGTCTTTGGAGAAGTGTCTATTCAGATAAGACATACAGATAGCCAACAGGCACATGAAAATCTGTTTATCATCACTTGTTAGGGAAATGCAAATCAAAATCACAATAAGATATCATCTCACACCAGTAAGAATAGCTTATATCAAAAGATAAGAAGCAACAATTATTGGCAACGATGTGAAACAAAAAGAGAGAACTTTTGTACGCTGTTGATGGAAATGTAAACTGGTACAGTCATTATGGAAAATAGTATGAAGATTACTCAAAAATATAATAGAAACACCATAGGATTCAGCTTTTTCACTTCTGGGCATTTACCTTAAAAATATGAAAAATCTAATTAGAAGAGAGATGTATTCCCCCATGTCAGTTGGCGCATTATGTTCAATCGCCAACATCTGGAAATAATGTTGGTGTCCTTGGACAGATGTCTGAATAAAGAAGATGTGGTGTATATATGCACAATGGAACAATACACAACTATAAAAAAAGGTGAAATGCTTCCATTTGTGACAGCATGGACGAATCTATCAGATATTGAGTCAAATAAATCACAAGGAGGAAGACAAATGCCATATGGTTTTCTTCACATACAAATATACAAGACAAATATACAAAACAAGTGACCAAACAAAACAAATTAAAAACAAACACTTAGATTATAAGGACCAAATGGTGGTGACCAGAGGAGAAAGGGAAGGAGGCAGAGAAATAGTGTAAATGAGTAATTGCATAGTGGTGCATGGAAACTAGACTTTGGATAGCGGCCACATGGAGTTGATGTAGAAGATACCACAAAATAAAATTGACTTTCATCCCAAAATCATATTCACCTCACCGAGGATTTCTTCATTCATGCTTTCCCTCATCTACCTTTTCACTGAAAATTGATCTTTGAGAGCTTAATCTCTGCAAGACACAGTGGAAAGTGCTGGGATTAAAACAGGATCAAGAGGTGGACCTGATGTGCTTGACATGGGTTATGAACTGAAGGTTTGTGTCTCCTCAGAGTTCACATGTCGAAGACATAGTCCCCACGGAGTGACTGTGCTGAGAGATCTGGACTGTGAGGAGGTGGCAAAGGTTACATGAGGTCATAAATGTGGGCCTTAATCTCATGCACTATGAGAGGAGAAAGAGACGTTAGAGCTCTCTCTACAGTGCGAGAGGACACAGCCAGAAGCTGGGCATCCGTCACCGGAAGAGAGAAGCCTCGCCAGAAGCAGCTCTGACAGCACCTTAATTTTTTAACTTCCAGCCTCTAGAACTGTGAGAAAACACCCTTCTGCGGCTTACATCACCCAGTCTGTGACATTTTGTTAGGGCAGCTAATAATACAATGAGCCAACTAGACATCAGCAGGCATTGCATGGGGTGGCGTCCTAGAAGTTTGCAGGGATTCCGGAGAGCACATGATCCGGGTTTCAGAGAGAAGGCCTTTGACTGGTTCTGAAAAGGTGGCTGGGGGTTGCTAGGCAGTAATGGTAGCTGTGCTGTTGGAAAAGTTTGGTTAAATGTTTGCTTTGTGCCTCAAATCTCTTCTTATTAAGCCTCTCACTCAGCACATTTCTAGGTTCAAAGAACAGTCTTGATTTATGTTATTAGCTGATTGGCGCGAACATTGCTACCCTCCCGCCCCAACATTGCAGGCTTGCTGCAGCTCTCCGTTTCTCTACTCACTGCTTGGTTTCTGTGTTCTCTCTCTCAGCAGATATAGACCTGCTGGTTTCTGTGTGTCTTAGGGAATGAGATTTTAAAGCCCCTTGAAAAAATTCTCTAATTGGCGGTCAATATGAATAAAGTATCACTTTAGGCAGAAAACAAGGCATGAAGACAAACACTGGTGTCATACGCATCCCTGGAAACAATAATTCAGAAATATCATTTTAAAAAATCATTTCCTGCCCAAATGGGAAGTTACACTCTGTTCTTAATGCATGCTGTGAATTAGGAATTTTTCTACCATTTAATTAACACACTGTAATTATTAATATCGATCGTATCCACAGGACTGTAGGATTCACTTTGCAGGTATTTTTTTCTTTAGTTTTCTGCTACCGACTCATTTATTCATTCATTCCCTCAATCACTCATTCACCTAACATATTTACATTTAATGCCTGTGGTAAACCAGTTCTCTTATTAATCCCCTTAAATATTTTTTTAAAGATTTATTTATTTATGCATACAAGCTAGAGCACAGGCCAGAGGCATGGGGCGGTGAGAGGGTTCACCAGAGACAGAGTGGGGAGCAGAAAAGGCAGATCAGAAATACACTGCTGAGGGGAGCAGCGGGTGAGACAGGAGAGGTCTGCTGCGCCATGTGTGAATATCCCTGGCTGGGCATCGAACTCACGTCGCTGCTGCCGACAGCACCACAGCGCAGGGCTTAACCGCTGCGCCACCAGGAAGGCCTCTCCCCTTAAACATTTTAAACAGCACTTATACATTTAATATAAATGTGCAGTGTCTGTACGGCAGTAAAAGAGACCTGTGAGATGCTTGTATTCAGCAAGGTGTTTATGCATTAGAAGTGGATGGAATAGACAATAAATAAGAAAATGCATAATGAAGGTGATTTCACTGATAGAGCTCACAAGAGGAAAACTCCATGACATAGGAGAGAGAAACAATGAACAATGATGGGAAAAGCTAATGCCTGGAGATGAGAAGTCATAGTACAAAGATGATGAGAAGAGGGAGCAGGGAGAGGACCATCAATGGAGCAGAATGTGCAAATGCCCTGGGGCAGTAAAGAGTTTCATTTTATTGAGAAACAGGTGGGAATCCTCATGACTAGTACCTAGTACATGTCCTGGGAGGGAAAAATAAGGCTATGGCTTATAGATCACGTCGGGAACATTGAATTTGCTACAGTGAGAAGACATTGAAGGATTTTATCCAAGTAAGAAAACCTATACTTCCGTTTCATTTAAAAAATGTACTTTGCATTTGTAAAATAATCACCCCAGCTTCTGTGTGAAAACCAGATTGCAAGTGGGAACCAGTGAGGAAGCTGCGACTGTAATTCAGGGCCTTAGGCCACATGGTTAGCCTTGCAGATGGAAAAGAAGAGAAAATCTTCTGGGACAGACTTTTGGAACTAGAAATGAATGATTTAATTATGGAGGGGAGGAAAGGGGTACGGGAGGGGAGGATGGAAGGATGACTACTAGATCTCCTTGAGCAGCTGGATGGATGGTAATGGCATGGATCTAGGTAGCAACAATAAGGAAAGGAAAGACTCGGCTAGAAAAGGACACAGTTCTCTCCTGGACAGCATCACGTGTGAAGTGCCAGGTACATACAGTGTCGGGGTACAAAGAAGACTTGGGCTCCAGGAGAATGAAGCTCAGGGAAGTGTCTGCATTGAATAATGACTAGACCTACTACTAAGAGGCAGAGAGAGGATGTGATTAAATGGAAGCTACTGAAGACAAGAAACAAGCAGCCCAGGGTCAATGCCTGGTGTGCACTCATACATGGCGTAAGGAGAGTGGAAGTTACAGCCTGGAGACAGAGAAGCAACCAGAAGTGGAGCAGGAGAAACTGCCTGTGCTCCTGTAGGTAGGGGTGTCCCGCTGTGGGGCTGCTGTGGAGAGGCTGAGTGAGATGAGCCCAAGAAGTGTCCTTCTGATTTAGAGAATGAGTGGTGCTGGTGACCTTCCAAGAAGGGCTAGTGGGAGTGGTGGTGATGGAAGGCAGACTGGAGAAAGCCGAAGAGAACCCCCAGGCTTCCACTTTCCGCCTGTTATTAACCTAAAACCTCTGCCTGATACATAAACCTGACCTCTGCCTCGCTAAATGTATTTGCTCTGCTTGGCCACAAAATGTGATCATTAGGCTGGTATTAGGTTGAACTCAGAGATCCTCGTAACTTGAAATTTTTTTTTTATTTCACTGGAAAACAAAATCAGGCCCAGGGATGCTGGTTTCCAGGATATATTTTGTTGTTATTGAATAACTTTGCAATGCTTCATCCTCCAAATAGAAGAATGATTATAAGTTGGCATTTGTTTTATGACCTCATTGCCATTCATTACTAACAGATTGTTGGAGCATAAAGAAAATACAGTTGAAGAGATAAAGGGCATTTCTCCCTATAGTTTGTTTTCTATGTTTCTCCCACACCATTTAAAAAATCAGTGTCTGTCGCTCAAATTTGGTATTTTCTGGAAGTCAGAGCAAAAGTGGATTTTAAATCTTCACCCCAAGTAACCAGTCTCAGGAGCTGCTTATTCAGTTTTGTGCATAATTAATTTTGAGCATGAACGAGGGGGGGAAACAAAGTTTAAAATGATCAGCAAGAATACCTTTATTTCTTTCCTGCTACCCAGGGACATGCTCATCTTTCCTTTTATCTCCCTTGGTTTATTTTCCCCCATACTTAGTTTATTCAAAGTCTGTGCATAGCTGAAATGAGGCTCGGTTTGGAATTTGAGGGAAGATTCAACCACAGAACACGTTTTTATGGGAACTTGTGGAAAGTATTTTTTTTTTTTTATGTTTTCCTTTCCATCTTGGGGATGCCTAAAAATAACTTGCAGGTGGGCAACACAATTCAGAGCCAAATTCTACCTCTGTTCCTTATTACATTATTTGTTGCATTTTTAGAACGTTTTACAGCTGATATTGAAGTTTTTGATTATTTTTTTTTGGATCTGTAATTTTCCAGAGTTATTTTATAGGCCTATATAAAGTCCATAATCTTGTTTTTATTATAATTTTAGTTTTGGTAAATGAACAATGGAGTACAATTTGGACATGGTGCCAAATGCTATTTTTTTCTCCCACACTGAAATGTTCCCTGGTTGTTACTTGATCCCGGTGCGAACATCAAAGATTCAGGTCTCTTTTAGGAAATGTGGACAACAGAAAATTCCTTTGCTAAAAGGATATGGAGGAAAAGCAGGGGACCCCCAGACCTTGCAATGTTGATTATCTATAAGTAGGGATTTGGGGTCCAACACATTCTGCATTCACGCTCTCACCGTGTCTGCTTCCATCACCTCAATGTTCCTTATCATCCAATGTCTGAAATGATCTTGCGAGCATTTTTTGTGTTTGCATAGAGATGCCTTATAAATCCTTTTGAAATAAATGCATTTGCTCTATTTTTTTCTCTAATTGAATGTTGCTGTGTCCCTCAAAACGAGGCCTTTAATACTAAATAATTAGGACTAAAAACTCTTCCATCGACGATTACCATGCAGTCCATGTAGAAGCTTCACTACCAGCTCATTATGATTAATCTGCGAAAGCAATGTGGTTATAATTAATTTTTACTCAGTTCTGTTTCCTACAACCGGGGATGCACACATCTGCTTATACTTAGTGAAGACTTACTACCCTCAGGAACGTCGTCATCTAAATCACAAAATTTCTGATATTGTGCTGGAAATTAAAGAATACCGGAAGTGCGGCTGAGGGGCATGGCAGAACGTTGTGTTGGAGTCAGGAGATCCTAGATTGTTTAGGGCACAAGACGTGTCCTCTCTGAGTAATTTCAAGTCTTTTGGCATCAGGTTCTCATCTTTAAGTTTAGGCCTTTGGACTAAGTGATGTCTCCAATCCCTTCTCGATTCAAAATTTTTATTAGGCCATATAAAATCATATCTTTGACTTCTTTTTCTCTAAAACACTGATTATCTTTACAAATAAGTCATGGTCTCAATAAAATGTAGACTAAGTCATCTAATACAAACTGCATAAGTTCTTTTTGAACTCCACTTTTTTTCTTTACCCCTATCTCAGCTTCAATGATATCTTTATTATTTTAATGTGTACCTTTCTTAGGTACACATTTTTTAAATGATAAAACTGTTTTAATATGCTGCATAACAGTTCTCTTATCAGTGCATCAAAACACATTTAACCACTCTTCTATAGAGGATTTTTATACTATTTCTTATCTCCTTAAAGAATTATGATTAAATTCTTGGTTGCATTTATGTGCAATTAATTCTACAAGGGAAAGAACTAACAGGTAAATTTTTTGCCTCAGACGAATGCATACTTAAAGGATTTGACAAATGTTGTTAAATATGCAGATTGAAAATTTAACAGATTCTGCTAAAAAGCCTCCCCCAAAGCTGAGTATGTAGTACACAATTCTTTGTACTATGTAAGTGTTAAAAATATTGCAAATCTGAGCAACAAAATTGTGCAATCTCATTGTAATTTTTTTTCAAGGTTACCAGTGAAAATTAGCTGTTTCTTGTCATTGTTAGTTTTTTACTTTCCTGTTTACATTCTTTATCCAACTTTCTATTTTTAAGCATTAATCTATGTAATATATTCTGACTACAATCCCATTTATTTTTACATATTTTATTTTTTTTTCTAATTTGCCATTTGTCTTTGTAGTGATTTTTATGTTTCATTGCTAAATGAAGTTTTTAACTTTGAAATTGTTACCAGAATGGATTTAATTTTTATGTAAGAAAAAATGGCCAATTGATAAGAAATTAATAGTCAACAGATTTCTAGAAGACCTACTCTGTACAAGATACCCTATGAAAGACAATAAATAAAGAATAGTAATTTATGTGAAAAGAGTAATTTCTTGAGTTCTTTATATAGGATATATAGCATTTGACAGGGACAAGACCTTGAAATAGTAATATAGTATTAACACATGTAGTATTTTCTAATTGTAAAATGAGGATTGCCTGTCCATGAAGATAGAAATTTGAGAATAAAAATCACCCATCATCTTATCCTCCAGAAACAGGTACAGTGTGAACTTTTATCTTTTTTATTCCTATGCACCTAAAAAGAGCAAATACAGCTGCATCTTGGAAATACTGCTGTCAGCTGACTGACACCAAACTGTAGACTCATACAGTGTTGGAGAGAAAGGCATGTTTACCTAACGCTGAGCGCAATGGTCTCCTTTACAGAGATACCTCCAGGCCTGGAGACCTTTGCTTTCCAGGTAGTGCTCGACCCCACTCCCTCCTCCCTTCCCCTGCCCACGGCCCTTCCCCTATCCTTCCCTGCATCCATTTTGTTCTTTTCTTTTAATGGCTCTCATATTAGAACAATGCTTGCTGTGCATCCCGGAATTGGCCTCCTTCTTTTACTCTGTTTTCTTTTTGTCTGCATTATTTTTCCATATTTTTGTTCATGAACCCTGTATACCCTTGAGAACTACTTAACACCCCCATATGTAATATCCGCTCCTGCTGTGCATGTATTGTGCAGGTAATAATTAGGTCTGGGCCTCCCTGGTGGCGCAGCGGTTGGGCGCTGCGCTGTGGAGCTGTCGGCAGCAGCGATGTGAGTTCGATGCCCAGCCGGGGAGAATCCCACATGGTGCGGCAGACCCTCTCCTGTCTCGCCCGCTGCTCCCCTCAGCAGTGTATTTCTGATCTGCCTGTTCTGCTCCCCACTCTGTCTCTGGTGAATCCTCTCGCTGCCCCACGCCTCTGGCCTGTACCCCAGCTTGTATGTATAAATAAATAAATCTTTAAAAAAAATAATTAGGTCTGAGCGTTGAGAGGGCCAAGGCAATATTACCAGTTTCTGTATGTTGCAGGCCCCTTTCCCCTCATACACCTAAGCCCTGGGCTGGCCACTCCTTGTAGGGCTCTGTTATTGCCAGGAATCCTGTGTTCTGAGAAGACCCTGTGCTACTCCCTTCACCCCCATCTGCTGGCTTGGACTTGCCCTTTGGTTCTCGGCCACTGTCAGCACCTCCAAAATGTCTCCTCAGAACCTCACCTCCTCTGTGACTGAATCTGAGTTCGATGCTTTTACTCTTCTATGCAAACCCCTAGCAGGGCACACTGGAACTGCTTATTGGTTTGTAAACAGGCGTCTCCTTAGCATTCTAAGATCAGGTGTTTCCAATTTCTGTTTTCCTGCCACCCTGCATTGTGCAGAGGAGACACCTAATAAATATTTGTCGAAAATGTATGAATGGCAGAAAGTGTAAACAAACTCATTAATCTCTCCTCTCAATTAGGAAGTGCCTCCAAAGCTTCCCTGCTGAGTCAGCCCAGACTGTTCCAAGACCCAGAGTTTATTCCCTCCCCTTGTTCACTACTTTCTGCCCTTTCTCATAGTAATCAATCTCACATCTAACTTCTCTAATTCTGCCTCTTTCTTTTCACATTATTTCAATGAGACAAGAGAGTGAATGAACATGGAAACTTCGTACTGTGTAGAACAACGTGGTGCCCTACACATGAATATTTTGCTCTCTGTTCTATGTATTAAAAATACATGCATCTATCTATCATCTATCTATGAGATTTACTAGCTACCCAATGGTTCACAGTTAATATTTTATGAGCTGAGATTTTGTGTTATTTGCATGGTTTTCATTTTGTTTGTGTTTTCTAAATTGCTCACGATGAAAATGTAATCTTTTTATGTAGGGGAAAATAGTTAAATTATTTAGCACATGTATTATTAGATTTGGCAAGGAGGAGGTCCCTAGTGTCCCTCCAGTAAAACTGGAGGGGAATTGTGAAGGAAGAAGTAAAATTGCAAGGAGGTAAGGATTTTAAGCTTACCACTTAAAAATGTGGAACTTTGAAAATGTCTTATCCTGCTGAGATGAGTTTCAATTTCAATATTACAATATGTCGATAATTTCAGGGCCATTCTAGTGAATAATTGGTCATCAACTTAGTTTCGTTTAAATGCCCAGGGAATGGATATAACACTTACTCTGTCTCTCTGTGGAATGAGGACACTAGATACGATGATCCAGCATTCCAGATGCTGGCTTAGGAGTGCTATTGGCACGGGACTGGGGCCTGTGTCCTCCAGGGAATGACCGTATTAAGAGACTGCACTTCATCAAGTTTCTTTGGGGTCATTTCAGTTTCTGTGAAATTAGTTCCTTTTCTCCCGTGACTGTTAAGTATACTTGGAAAATACCTGGTCAAAGGCTTTACACCAGGACCCTCCAGAGACAATGGGGTGGCAGAGTGGGGATCGTATATGTGTGTGTGTGAGGCAGGAAATTGTGAATGTGGGGTCCCCAGCTATGTTTCTGACATGTAAATCCTCTCTCCAAGGCTTAGCCTTTCATCAGCAGGCCAGAGCTCTTGGGTTGTCAGGATGCAAGGGTGCTAGATATTTATAGGTGCCTGTTTCCTCACCCTCTCCCCCATTTCTCCTCTCCTAATAGATTTATTCTCATTCACAATAATATTTATTATTCTTGTATGAAAAGTTTGGCCTCGGGGCCTCCCTGGTGGCCTAGGGGTTAAGTCTTAGCACTATCATACTATCACCACTATGGTCTGAGTTCGATCCCCAGCCAGGGAGCTGACTGACATATAGTACAGCAGACCTCTCCTGCCTCACCTGCTGCTCCCCTCAGCAGTGTATTTCAGTCAATCCACCTGTTCTGCTCCTCACTCTGTCCCTGGTGAATCCTCTTACCCCCTGCATCTCTGGCCAACACCCCAGTTCTTTGCAAAAAAATAAATAATAATTAAAAAAAATAGTGTGGTCTCCTTATACAAGTGAACAAAAGCTATGGACTCTTTCTCCAGGAAAATGCACACTACCACAGAATCTGACATAAAATTTTAGACAATTCATGGACCCCAAAAAGCAGTTCCGTGGTCCTAGTCCTTAGCAGACTTTGCATTTCTTTAAAATTTCAGCTCAGTTCCATTTTTCCTCCTGTGGACCTTCCCATGGGATGCAAATCTCATAGCTTCTTTACAAAGACTCTTTGAAACTGGGGAGTAAAACGTCTATCACCATCCACCAGCACATTCAACAAGGTAGACACCAGAGCAGAAATGTCTGCATGGGGACTGAAACCGCTGTCATCTTTCTCTGCCCTTTACCACATTTTTCTGGGGCTTGCTTGTTCAACACAATCTTTGATTATCTCCAGGAAGCCAACAAGTATCCAACTCTAGATGATCAGCTTCTCCCATGCATCCGGCAGGGATTAACATCCTTCTTTACATTGTTACATCTCTAATCAAAAGGATGATAGTCAATTCATTTTAATCTCTACATCTAAACTCATTTTCTTTCTTTTTAGAGTCCTACAATCTGCAGAGTCAAACAAACAAGCACAGAGCACATGTTTTTGTTGGTTTTTCTTTTGGCCCTGAGGGACTTTCTCAAGCTGCCAGGATTCTCTTTGCATTGTCTGAAATGCAGAAGACTTAACATCCCTTGGCAGCCTTCAGCTGAGGTGCTGGTCCCTGCACTCTCACCTCCGTGATAAGATCTCCAGAGGCCTGGATTGCACACTGGTTTTCAGAGTTTCCTCTATGAATTGTGTTCTGGCACCCACAGTGGTAGCCATTTTTTTTTAAGATTTATTTATTTATACATACAAGTTGGGGTACAGGCAAGAGGCGTGGGGCAGCGAGAGGGTTCACCAGAGACAGAGCGGGGAGCAGAACAGGCATATCATAAATACACTGCTGAGGGGAGCAGCAGGAGAGGCAGGAGAGGTCTGCTGCGCCATGTGGGATTCTCCCTGGCTGGGCGTCAAACTCGCATTGTGCGCCCTGCCGACACCTCCACAGCGCAACGCTCAACTGCTGCGCCACGGGGGAGGCCCCAGTGGTAGCCATTTTGATAAAAAAAATATCTTCTCCTATTTCATTTCCTACTAACCTGGAAGTATTTCCTCACCCCCTTATAGACTTATTTCAACTTGAATCTTTTATCAGTGTCTACCTCTGGAAGAGCCCCAAAGACACCATTTTGTAATACTCTCGGGGGCAGGTTTTTGGTTCTCACCTATTGCAGGTTCAATATCCTTGGTTGCCACCCACTAGAAGCTTCTAGTAGTCACCAGATTGTGATAGCCAAAGCACTTGTTCACTCCCTTCCCCCTAAATATTTCCCTGGTGGGGGGAAGCAGGTATACTACTACTAGTTGTAAGCCACTTGATTCTAGCTTAGAATGTGAAAATTGAGTTTAAGTTTATAATTTAAGATATGAGAATTTTATAAGGTTTTGCAAATAATATAATATTTAGCATTATTTAAGATTTAACATGTGTACTCTAATTTACTAGGTTTATAAGAATTAGTTAAGTTCTTGGGACTCCTTTTGTGATTTAGGTCATTGAATTGCATATAAGAGAAAATCAAATACATTAAATGTATAAGGCTGTTTAAAATATTTAAGGGGATTTAATTAAGCTGTAAAATCCTCTTTAAAGGTCATACTTAAAATGTATTGGACTTATAAATAGCACCCCAACTTTGTAAATGAAATCTGAATGCTTTGTAAAAACAAGAAAGAAAAATCTACATCTCCCAATTTGTGACTTGAGTTAATAAATATTAAGAATGGTAGTAACTCTAAGTAACCTTTTCTGTGTGCAATAACTTCAAATTAAGCAACAATTTTACATTAATAATGTCTAATAAGTTCACTCTTTCTCCCAAAGAGATTTCCAAGCATCATTTTTTTTTTCTTTATCAAGCTTGGTCCATCTTTGAAGCATTCCTCTAACTCCACCATCCCCAAGAATCTGTGTTGATGCCCCCAGTTCTTATTCTTTCCCTTGAATTTTAAAATCTGCTTCTTGCTATAGTCATAGCCTACATCATGTAATTTGACCCCAATCTAGTTTCTCATGCTGTTACTCTATTATTGCTTTTCACATAGGTTAGTCTGGTCTTGCCACTGCGTTGATTGTTCTTTACTAGTTCTTTCATCCCTTTTACTTCTTTGAATCACTCAGGCATCCAATAACCAATTCTACTCTTTCCCATTGTGCAACATCCCGACCACAGAGCTAGCTATAGACTGACTCTAGTTTTCTTGTATCATTAACACCATGTCTTCTTCAAATACTGGCCTTCAGTCAATCGGCCCATGGCATTGCACCAGCCAAACATTCAACGTTCCACTTATCACTGTGCAGGGATCAGCTTAATGAAGGTGCTTTGCCTTTTTGAATGATATACTTGGTAAGAAAATATTTCATGTAAAATTCAGTGTCTTAAAAAAATAAACATCGTTGTTCATAGACTTAAGGTTCAGTTTTGAATAGTGGGTTCTGGCCTCTCCTGGGCTTATTCATTTGTACATCTTCCATCATCTCTGGGCCAGGTCTTGCTGAACTTGTTTGGCATCTTTTGCAAGTTTGAAAGTCAACTGACCACTGTCTGGGTTAGCATATCCTTGGCTGGAATGACTCTGCTCTACTCTCAGTATTTCTTATAGAGCCTACCTGAGACTACTTGGATCTAATTCTGTTAGTAATCAAAGGTAGAAAGAAAATTGAGAGGGCAATGTCAAGCTTCCCCATGTGTCAAGTCTACTAAAACCTTACTGGTCTGAGCAAGTCATGCCAGGGTTATAGAAATAGTCCTACTTTAGAAGGACAAGACCACAGAGAAATGGGTGATGATTTAGGGAGAAAGCAGAATTGGGCTATCAACACACAACATCAAAATCAGCACAAAAATCAGAATACCTGTCGGAAATACTGGCTTGAGGCACTCCCATTCCTTCGGCTTCTATGGAATACTGGTGTAAAGTCTGAATTTTCTGTATGTCTTTTTGCATAAGTGAGAAAAAGAATATGAGTTGGATGAATAGAACTATGCAGAAATTATGATGAATGATTGATAGATCTGATTTTATTTGAATGTGTCCAGTCACTGCCACCATTATATCCATTTTTTAAAATCCAGTTTGCATTACATTTTTTTTTATTAACATGGAAAGTTTTAGTAAATATTATCTGATTACCCCAACAGGATTTGAAAAGTTGCTTGGTGTTGTGGTTCCCAAATTTGGAACCCAATCTCCCTCCTTCCCCTTACTCTGAAGCTCTGACAGGGGCTCTTGGGTGAGAGCTGGTCTTTCAAAAAAACTCTTCAAAGAATTCCAAAGCATTGCCCAATCTCATTAATAGTGTATAATGGGTACTCATTTAAGAATATGTGGGTGGCCCTTACAGAAATACTAGGGAGTTGGCACTCATAATCACAAAACCTTGAATTCCAAAAGAAAGAAATGCTTACACAATCTCACTCAAAACCCTCTTTCATGGGCAATCAAGTGAATGAATTCTCTCTCTCTCTCTGTCTCTCTCTCTCTGTTTCTCTCACTGTCTCTCTCTCTCTCTCTCTCTCACACACACACATACACACACACACACAGCATTAAAATTCTATATACAATCAATGATAAGCAAAAGAAGTCAGAAGGAAAAAGACAAATACCGGATGATTTCACTTGTATGTGTAACGCAGAAAAACAAAACAAAGAAACAGACAAAACCAAAACAAACCCTAGAAATCTGATTGCAGGACTGAGGCTCCCAGAGAGGGGTGGGTGGGGTGAGAAGCAAAGTAAGGAGGGACTCCGTGCACTGCGGTGGAAGACTGGGTACCTTGGAGGTGGGTATGGTGTGGTAGCGTGTATTTGAAGAGTTGTGAATCTCTCATCATGTCTCAGTCATTTATGGTGCTGTATACAAACGTTACTTCAGCGAAAAGTAATACAATTAAAAAATCCTTGTGATGTTGTAAATAGGATCCTAACATTTTGGAATAGGGAAAATCATGCTGTGAAAGTAATACAAGTTTTTTTATTTTCAACTTAGCTACAAGAAAAAGATGATTGTGTGTGCATATATACATGTATGTGTGTATATAAAAGAAGACTAAAAGAGTGTTTAAAGGTACTTCTAAATAGAAGTCCCTGAATAAACACTATAAGTAAATGGCATCTTTAGAAAATCCTGCAGGCTCGTGCTTTGATATAGAAGTTCATTAGCAAATTTAGTGCACTTATAGAAGCCACCTATTAGGAACTTCCACTGGCTCTCTCCTGCATTTCCAATTTCTATTTAATGAAGGTGATGGTGGCTCTCTGAAGATTTTATTCGACACGTAAGTGTTAAATATTGCAGCATATGCTTACTACTTTATTCTCCTTTGCTCTTTTGGGCAAAGGAGTGAGTTATGTAGACAGCAGGTCTATCAAAGGGATTTCAGATAAGCTTCATTGATCTCAATTTTTAGAGACATTTCTAACATACAAGGTCTTATGCATTTTCCATGATGCATGATTTTGAGTCATAGTTTTGCACAGAATGTATGGAGTCATATTTTCTGGGGAGAAGACTGATTTTTTTTTTCTTAATCAAAATTGTTGCTCCTCATTCCTGAGTTTGAACTGTAATTCATGGTACTACTAATTTCAGGAAAAGAGTCTTTCATTTTATAGCCAGGAATTATGACCGTAGGGTTTACATCATACTCCTCAGAAAGTGTGAATAGAGAATATTTGTGTTTCAAAAGAAAGTTTCCCATTTATTTCCAATGAAATCTCAGAAATGAGTTTTTGTGGACAGATATTGAGCTCTTAAATAAAATCAAGCCCATTAAAACAATATTAGTTTTCCATTCAAAGAGAGAATACTGCAGAATAATTCCATTTAATTTGGCGAAATTGCCAATATCTACTACTTTTAATATACTGTCCTAAATGTTCAAGTATGAAATTGGATAAGAGATTTCATACCTCTTTGAGGTTCACATACTAGTAGGGACAGGTAAAGATTCTGCATATGGAAGAAAAATCATTGGAAGCAAAAGTAAAGAAAGAACAGAGGCATTACAATGGAAAAGGAATTGATTTTGTTCCTAAGGGACAGGTAGAAGTTGGCATAGCATTTATTTCCCTGGCTTTACATTTTCTTGCTCTTTTTAAGTGGGGGGAGGGGCAAAAGGTAGTAATTTCACTCTGAATCAAAACCCATATTATTCAAAATCCATATTATTCATGTAAAGTGGACTTAACTCTTATCTATAAGTATAGACCCCATACCAAGGCCTAACTAAAAGGAAAATCATATCACTTTGATTCAAATGCTTTCTTATGGGTCAGGAAAATGTGGATGGTTTGTGAAAAGTTAGATACATATAATCTGAAAGGGTATTGGAGGAAAGAAGAGTGTGGCATGTGAGAATCCATGTGACAGAACAATTTAGTTAAGACCAAGGCAAACATTTTGCCAAACATTGTAGCACTTTGGGATGACTTAATAAGATTTTAAAACATCTATCACAAAAATATTTCAAAAGTCAATTACTGGGAATAAGAAACAAATGAAAGAATAGACCATTCAACAAAGTTGTAAAAAAAAGAAAAAGAATCAAATGGAAGTTAACACCACACTTAATGCTGAGATACTGGATGCTCTCCTCCTAAAATGAGGAACAAGGTAAGAATATCTATTATCACCACTTTTATTTAGCATTGTGCTACAAATTTGAACCTGGACCATTTACCGCAAGAATAAACTTAAAAAGAGGTAAATAAGGAAAGAAGGGCTAAAACTATTTTTATGTGCAGATGATATGATTTAGTAATTCTACAGATATCCTAATGAAAACCCTAAGGAATTCATTAAGTAACTATTAGAGAGAAACAAGTCCAGTAGTTTGGAGTATATAGGATTGCTATAGAAAAAAATAATAGAAAAAAATATAGAACGGTATTTCTATATATTTGCAATGAGCAATCAAAAAAAAATAAAATTGAGTAAGCAACCCACCTTAGAATAGCATTAAAAATAATATAATACTTGGAATAAATTTAACAAAGGAATGCAAAATGTATACTCTAAAACTACAAAACAATATTGAAAGAAATGAAAGGAGACATCAATAAAGGAAAACACATCCTGCATTTATGCATCAGAAAACAAAATTCTTGAGATGGCAATACTTCTTATCATCGACAGATTCAATGAAATCCCTGTCAGAATCTCAGCTGAAATTGGCATGTTATTCTAAAATTCAAATGGAATTTCAAAAAACTCAGAATAGCCAAAACAATTCTTGGAAAGGAAGAACAGCTTGGGAGTATTCACACTTCCTGGCTTTAAATGTTACTACAGAGCCATTGTACTAAAGATCATTGGTGCTGACCAAGGATAGATTTATAAACCAATGTAGGAGAACTGAGAGTTCAGAAATTAAGACCTTCTTGTCTATGGACAAGTAATTTTCAACCAAGATGTCAAGACTTTTCAAAAGGGAAGGAATAATCTTTTCAGAAAATGACTCTGGGGCAAGCAGATAATCCATGGGAAATAATGAGGTTGGAACTCTGTAACAGTATATCCAAAAATTAACTAAAAATATGACAACAACTAGCATTCAAATGAAAAAACACTTTGAAGAAAACATACCGATACATCTTAACATTGAATTTGGCAAGAGATTCTTAGTAATGGCATCAAAAACATAAGCAAAAGAAGATTCGATGTCATCAAAGTTAAAACCTTTTGAACTCCAAAGAACACTATTATGAAAGTAAAAAAAGCACTTTGCAAATATATATCTGATAAGGAACTTTTATCTAATATTTAAAGAATTCCTGTAACTCAATAATGAAAGACAAATAACCCATTTTAAAATTTCCAGAGGATATGTAAGCATAAAGAAATATGTAAATGACTAGTAAGCACATGAAAATATTCTTGACATCATTAGTCATAGTGGAATGCAGATATTTTTGACATTCATACCCACTTCATACCCACTAGGATGGCTAGAATTAAATACACACACACACATGCAAACACACACACACACACATTTATTGAACCTCATCATTGCAATCATTTTTATTGAGGTAACATTGGTTTACATTGTTGTTTGTATTATGGAAGTATAGGACCCCCCACTTTTGATGCTGTTACCACAGTCCCTACCCCTTGGGTGTCCCCCCTCCAATGTCTAGTTCTGTAATAGTCAGCTTTCCAGGCCTAGTTTTTAAGATTTATTTATTTATGCATACAAGCTGGGGTAGAGGCCAGAGGCGTGGGGCAGTGAGAGGGTTCACTAGAGACAGTGAGGAGTGGAACAGGCAAATTGATGGAAATACACTGCTGAGGGGAGCAGCGGGCGATGCAGGGGAGGTCTGCCTCGCCATGTGGGAATCTCCCCGGCCAGCCTTCAAACTCGCATCGCTGCTGCTGACAGCTCCACAGTGCAGCGCTTAACTGCTGTGCCACCAGGGAGACCCCTCCAGGCCTAGTTTTTGCATCTGGCTTTATCTGATCCTTTGTTTGGGTCTCTATATTCCACATATAAGTTCTCCATCTGGTATTTATAAGTTATTTTTGTTTGTTTTTTTTTCAGTTTGTTTTCTTTGGTTATGGATATCCCACCAATGAGTGAAATCATTTGGTAATTTTCTGTCATGTTTTTGCTAATTTCACTTAGCTAATCACCTCAAGTTCCCCTCATTGTCAGAAAAGGCATAATTTCATCCTTTTATAGCTGAGTGGTTTTCCACTGAGTATGTATACCTGAATTTCTTCATTCAGTGTCCTGCCATGGGTATTTCGGTTGATTCCATGTCTAGGCTATTGGGAGTAACGATGCTGTGAGCATAGGGGGTACCTGAGTCTTTTCATGTTAGTGTTTTCCTATTTGTTGGGGGAAATAGCTGGCAGTGGTCTTGCTGGGCCATATGGTATTCCTGCTTTTACACTTTGAAGACATCGCCAGTGTTCGCCATAGAGACTGCACCGATTTACATTCCCACCAAAAGTAGAAGAGTTTTCCTTTCCCTCCTCATTCTCCCCACCACTTGTTATTTATAGCCTTTTTGTCACAGGCCAGTCTCCCAGATGAGACTTCACTTTTTAAAATGCAACTGATTTCTGGCCTTTTGTGTTGCTTCTATGGAATTTATCATTTGAGTTTATTTGAGAAATATTCAATATTTTAGAGGCATATGAACAAGTTGCAAAAGACAAAAAAGAAGACATGAACCTTCAGGTTTCACATGTGATAATAGAATAGAATAGAAACGAAAATGGTTCCCCAAACACCTATTTTTAATAATAATAGCGAGCAGACAATGCCAATTACAGTTTCAGGGTTACTGGGGTCATTTAGAACTGCAGACCCAGCACGACCTCCTTCCAGGAAACAAATAAACCCAGAGAACAATATGAAACATTGGAGATCAAGGGTGCATTCTGACATTCGCAGCCTGAGAGATTTGTCAAGGCCACAACCAAGAGGTGACTCTATTGAGACTGCGGCATAACAATTTTGACCTTTCCTGGGACAGTAACAGACACAACGTCCCTTCAGACACTGCCAACTGAGACCCACTGGGCAGACACTAAGTGCCACTGGTTGAAGCTGATAACCATTTCTATGTTTTTTTCCTCATTTCCTTCCATCTCCCTGGATACTTACTTCATTTCGGTAGCGATTGCGCCCTCAGACACCACTTAACTGTTCAACCTCTACTTCTAGTTTGTAGGGATTACAGGAATTGCTCTGCTAAATTAAAAATCCTTTGAAAATGCGAGCCTCATCTAGGAACTATATCGAAAAGATCAATGACCTCACTTAAAACTCAGTATCAAAATGAGAGTACCCCTTAATAAGACATAAAGGGAAAATAAGCTATAAAGGGAAAGGAACAGAAAAGTGGGGAAGGAAGGGGAGGCGGAAAATAACTTTAAAGAGGTATGTAAGAAGTCAGCTTAATGACTGCTATCAAAAGGTGAAATTAGAAAAAATCATGCCTGAAATTCACATGCTACATTAACACATCATTCTATAGTATTTAGATGCTATAGACTTGTTGAAAATAATTTCCCTTCTTTTATAAACATTGATCAATGTTGGAATTAAATTTCATAAATTATGAACTACATTTTTGTATCACTAAATCTGTTCAAACTCACACTGAACACTTCTCTACTCATGTGATAGACACTTCAGATCATTTACTACTTGTCATTTTCTTTTCTTCCAGGGCACAGAAGTAGACTATATTCCCCAGTGTCTCCTGCGCTTGGGTGGGGACATTAAACATCAGTTTGGGATAATGCATTGTGTGGACTATTTCCAGAACTGACCCATAAAAATACTATCAATGTGATCCTTTTGCTTTTCCCCTGATAAAAAACAGAGAATCCTGAAAGGGCCTCTGAGCTCTAGAAAGTGGAAGGGTTACAAAAGACATCAAGCCTGGCTCTAGATGAATATTTTCCCACCATCTAGGAACATTGACATTAACTTTGACATAGCCAGAAATAGACTTTTACCATGGTAAGGCAATAACTTTGGTAAGGCAATAAGACAGTTGATATAGCAACTGATACTGTTTTTCTTTAATGAAAACAATAAATTAGGGCCTCTTTGGTGGTGCAAGGGGTTAAGTCTCAGCACTGTGAAGCTATCCGCAGCTACTGCAGCACTTTAGCTGCAGCACGAGTTTGATCCCTGGTCAGGGAGCTTCCTACATGGTGCAGCAGACCCCTCCTGTTTCCCCGCTGCTCCCCTCAGCAGTCTATTTCAATAGATCCGCCTGTTCTGCTCCACACTCTGTCTCTGGTGAATCCTCTCACCACCCACACCTCTGGCCTACACCCCAGCTCTTGAATGTACAAATACATAAATATAAAAAAAAAAAAAACCCAAAAACAATACATTCGAGGAAGCTTACTAGCCTTGTACACAGGTTCTTTCCTATTTTCCTGTACCCACCCCAATTAAAGAGAACAACTACATACATGGGAAGGAGGAAATCTTTGCATCTTAGCCTTGTACACAGGTTTCTTTCCTATTTTCCTGTACCCACCCCAATTAAAGAGAACAACTACATACATGGGAAGGAAGAAATCTTTGCATTTAAAAGGAAAGCTTGTCAGGCAGACACAGGTGAGTTAGGGCAGAATTCTACAATGCAAGTTTAATGGGTATCAAATTTATTCCAATAGAAGAAAATTCTAGACAGGGACCTGACCTGCTATGAGTGTGCTTCACAGTTTTCAGCTTGAATGCAGGGGCTGCTTGTAGAGTTGCTTTCTGTAGACTTTGTCCTGCCGCTGCTGAACCACCTGCTTGAGCAATGGAGGCAAAACCAACTTCCCAGATACTTGTGGGTTGAATCAATACTACAAATGGTCTTTGAAGAAAACATAAAGTACACAAAACCTTTATTTTTCTGCTAGTTAACCATTTAAACCACAAACATTTATTTTAAGTACAGGTTACAGCCTAAAAGTGGAGAAGCTTGTATCACAGTAAACATTGTTGTGACTTCCTGATCTTTCATTGGTGGAAGAGGATGGATGAACATAAGGAGGGTGGATAAAAATAAATAAATTTCTTGGGATTTATCTTTTAGATAGTTCACTTCCTACTTAAAAGAAATCATTGTCTTCACAGCGTAAGTAAGATGGTTCATGGATAATGATAAACAAGAGAGGAAAGTGTGTATTTTGGTTATCTCTTGCTCTGTAATGAATCACCAAAAGTTAGCAGCTTAAACAACCTACATTTATGATCTCACAGTTTCTGTAGTGCAGGAGTCTCAGTTCATGATCTCTGCCGAGGCTGTAATCAGTACATCTGATGGGGCTGGGGTCTCATCTGAAGGCACGACAGGGAAGCAGTGGCTACCATACTTGCTTTTGGGCGATGGTCAGGGTTCTGTTCATTGCTCATTGTTGAACTAAGGGTCCTGCTTCCTTGTTCACTTCAACTTTGCTGTTTTCCACTTTTCAGAATCAAGTCCATTCTGTCAATTTGCTGTAGTTTATTCTTTACAAATAAACAATTAGGACTTCTGCTCACACTCAGGGGGAGACAATTATACAGGATCTTTTATTTTAACTTACAGTCTCTTTGCCTAAGTTTGTCATAAGTTTTGGTGAAATTTTCAGCTTGACAGTTCAGCTTGGTGAGTCTCACAATGTCGTTTTGGTTTGTTTTCTTTTTCTAGTCCTGCTAGGGCGCCTGTTCAATTATTTCTGCTACTTTCTCAGGTGGGCTGTTGTTGTTGATTGTCCCTCTTTCCCCCCCACCATATATTAAAGATTTATTCCTATATAAAGTTTCAGTTAGTTGCCAAAACTTTTAAATAGAATTCTTACAACTAATATTATACAAAACCATTAACTTCCATGCAAATGGCTTGCCTTTCTTACGTAGGATTTGCATTCACTGGCAATATATATCTACAGATTAGCTTGTCAGGTAAACTGATTTTTCTTCAGAAAATATGATTGTCTCTCTTACAGGGAGGGGGACAGCAACTGCTGAGCCTGACTTCCCATGTCGCTAGGAAGGCAGGGGGGACATAAGGTTTTACTGTTATTATCACTGCTGAGAGATCAATGTGCTTGGTGTGCAGCTTATCAAAGGCAGACTCAGCCCATGTCTTCCCTCCTGCAAGGGGACCAGACCACCAGATTATCTGGCTTGACAAGTAGTATCTGGAACGTCTCGCTATGTTAGGCTAACTTTTCTCTGAGTCCTTCCTTGGATTAGGCTTTTCTTGCTTGTTTTATACTGTGTTTGTTGGTGGTTCTGGAATACAAGCTTCTCTGGCCCCACATCTGAGGATGCACAGAATATAAAAATATATTGTATAATTGTTACTCAAGTTTTGAGGTGTTGGGCCAATTTGTCTCTTTCCCTCCAGTTTTCATCTCCTTTAAATACTGCAGTGAAATACTTTAACAATTATTTAGTTGTGTTTAGAGGGGGAAAACAGGGACAAGTAAATCTATTCAACCTCAGTCTGGGACTCACAACTATTCATGGCAAGGGAATAGACACCTGTAGTTCTGTAAATGTTCTCCAGCTGTCAGACTCTGAAAAACATATTGACTTTTGCTTGAAGAGTCCTCCACCTGTCTGAATGCTTTCACTTGGTAACATGATCACCACAGAAATCATACTGAGGAACCCATGTTATTAGCTCAGTTTTACCACTGAAGGATGATCAGGAATAACCCACAACTGCATGACTATTACACAAAAGAGTTGGAAGTAGAATTTCAATATCTTGATTCCAAATTGTGACCTCCATCAGGTAATACACCCAAGGGGGGAAAAATGATAGTGGTTCAAAAGAATTCAATTGATCACTTTCCTAAATAAATTAGGAAATATTCCAGGAGACAGTATCATGTGAAATCAACCTTTGAAAATAGGTAGAATGTGGAGAGAGGTGAATTGGAGAGGAACTCAAGGAAGAAGGATATACATTAGTATATTCATGGAGTTATGGAAATATACAGTTTTTTAAAGAGCTGGGCGTTTTGCTTTATGTTTGGAACACAGCGCATCTAGGGAAGGAATATGAGTGGTGACAAGCTCAGACTTGATATAGAAAGCCTCCAATGTTATTCTAGAAAATGCATTCCTAATTTGTGAGGCAATGGAGCAGCTTGAATCAATTTAATAGAGGACATTTGTCACTACGACTATGTCTTCTTGTGAAGCGTCTGAATATGGAGTATTAGATTATAACAGTTGTGACAATAGTGATTTACATAGTAAAAGATAGATGAAATAAAGTCTCTGTTAAGCTGCAAACTATTCATTTCTCACTGCATAATGATGGAAAGTACTCTAAGTGCTTTGCCCTGGGATAGACATTGTACTTGATATTGAAGTACATGGGTGAATATGATAGGCAAAGTCCCTGTCCTTAGTGAACTTAAACTCTAAAAGGTGATAAGATATAGGACATCACAATAGAATGTGACAAGTGATATTATAGGAAAAATGGAGTACTTAGTAAAGATGCTGAAAAATAGCTAACTTGGAGTTGATGATTAGAAAAGTTTTCCAGGAAGTGGTACCTTATTTGGGTTATTATATGTCTTGTTTTTTTCCAGAACTGTTCTGATTTATATCTGTTCTCCTGGTATAATTATTACAAATACCTCCTTTCTACTCTTAGAGGCATTCCAACTTGAACATCAAATTATCTGATAAACCTTTGTCTCAGTGAAAACAGGGATGAATTGTAGATATCCAGACAACTGAGTGAGTGGGGAGGCATATAGTAAGTGGAGGCAGAAGAGATGATAGTTTGTGTAAAGAATACAAGTAAAAAAAATACATATATCATTGCCAGAAAGCACAGTGTGGTTGAAAACAAGAGATGAAGATTGGTACTGAGTCAGGAGCCAGCCTTGAAAACTGTATAAGCTATTTCGGGACTTGGTACTTTATTCTGAATATAATGGGAAGACATTGAAGAACAGTGAGTGATGTCTAGATTTGACTTTTGAACACCTCTTTGATTTTGTCTATAAATAATGGATTTTAGGGATTTTTGGATGATGAAAGAATGACTATGGTAGAAATGACAGCTAAATCATACAGATGACGGATAATGGGATGCTAATCCAGGATGCAGGCAGTGAGAATGGACAAGTGAATATTATTTTAGAATTTAAAATTGTAGAAATTGATGGATTATTGGAATTTGGGGGGAAAGGAGTAGAAATAATAACTAAGGATGAGGCATTCTTTTCCAGCTTGAGGAACCGGGTGGGTGGTGTTACTGAAGAACCAAGAGAATGAAAGTAAACAAAAACATTTTCAAGATATTTAGAAGAGGAATTAATTAATTAATTGAATGTGGTGAATGAGAACAAATAATAAATCATAGGTTCTATTTTCAAACTTAGTTTGAAGAAATCATGCTAATTAGCACATTGAATAACAAGAGATGGTCTAGGTGGTGTTAAGGAGCTGGAATTTGGACATGTTCGGAATAGCTTAAGAGAAGGAAAACGTTTTGGTGTTAAAATGAAAGACATTTCACAGATGGCTGTGTCTAGCAGACATTAGCAAGGTCCAAGTGGATCCCAAGAGATAGATTAGGATTAAAGACAGATAATTGAGAGCATTACTGTGAGTTGTGAAAACACTGCATGTGGCTGAGGTCCCAAAGCAATCTCAGGGACAAGACTCTGAGTCACAGGGCTGTCGTAGGGAGTGAGACAGACCAATCTAGTCACTCTAATTCTAGTCACAAGGAGGTTTAGGGAAACATTTTCTGATGATGAAGAGAAGGGAAGAAAGTTTGCTAATCTTATTTGGCCATTTTAAATGAGTGACCTTTGAGAAAACTTTTTAAATAGGATGAAGGTGAAAAATCAAAGGAAGAACTTTGAGGAGTAAAAAATTCATGGAAAAGTAGAGACAGAGAATATAAATGACTTTTTCAATAGAGTTCTTTTCTGTGATGTTTAGAGAAAATGACTGTCAATTATCACAGGGCAGGGAAGAGGTAATGTTCCTCAGGAAGTGTGGAATAGTGGCATATTCACAGAAAAATACTGGAATTGAAAGTTCTACAAGAAATCAGGCAAATTAGGGGCTTCCCTAGTGGCGCAGGGGTTAAAGTCTCAGTACTATCAGCTATCTCCAGCCAATGCGGCCAGGGAGCTGACCCACGTGGCGCAGCAGACCTCTCCTGTCTCGCCTGCTGCTCCCCTCAGCAGTGTATTTCAGTAGATCTGCCTGTTCTTCTCCCCACTCTGTCTCTGGTGAATCCTCTCACACACTCCACCCCTCGCAGCTCTGGCCTACACCCCAGCTCTCGTATGCATAAATAAATAAAATAAATCTTAAAAAAAAAAGAAATCAGGCAAATTAATTGATGGAGCAAGATCCACAGATTGAGATTAAAAAAAATGTAGTATTTAGAGTCCAATAATAAAAGAGAGACGTTTTTATTTCATTGATGAGAAAAGAGTAGAACTAGGCTATCAAAGATAGAGTTTTTTTAAGTGAATTTTGGTAAATATGAATGGAGGAAGAGAACCAATAACATTTAGGGAATTCCCTTTATGAGATAGACATAGTTCTGAGTTTTATCTTAAATAATTCTCATAATTATAGGTAATTATAAGTCTATTTAATCAGGTTAGATTAGATGCTCTATTTTTTTAAAGGTCTAAATCTTAGTATTTTCATTAAGCAAAGTTTTACTGCTTGCTCAGACCAAGGTAAATATATTCATTTGGAAACATCCAGACTCATTTTCCCTGACTATGCATGGAGTCCTTGGCATTTAAGCACTGGAAGGCATGTGGCCCGTAGACGAGGGGAAAGTGTTTGGCCAGGACTATGTCTACAATTCTAAGTGTCTGGCCTGACTGTGGTATGCACTTTTTCTACCTACAGCCTCATTAGTCCTGCCTCATTGTCAAAGCTCAGGAAAAGAGTCTAGAATCTGCCTCCACCAAGTCTCTTGGGGTCTCCCATCCCTGTTCCAATCAGCTCCTCCTCGCTGCTTAGCTCCACCCCTCCTTAAGAGATTACACTGTTACACTACTATAGACAAGATATAATAATAACAACAACAACAAAACTACAAAAGATAATTAAAAAGCTATCTCAAATTGTGATAAATACAATGAAGAAAATAAACAGAAAGACAGGACAGACTGTAATCAGGACAAGATTGCTACCTGGATTGTCCCTTAAGGAAATCTACTCTGATTGAAGTGACATTTAAGATGGGGCCAGAATTGGGCCTCCCCGGTGGCACAGCGGTTGAGCGCTGTGCTGTGGAGCTGTCGGCAGCAGCGACGCGAGTTCGACTCCTGGCCGGGGAGAATCCCACATGGTGGGGCAGACCTCTCCTGCCTCACCCGCTGCTCCCCTCAGCAGTGCACTTCTGATCTGCCTGTTCTGCTCCCCACTCTGTCTCTGGTGAACCCTCTCGCCACCCTACGCCTCTGGCCTGTACCCCAGCTTGTATGTAAAAAAAAAAAAAAAAAAAAAAGATGGGGCCAGAAGATGGGTGAGCCAAGGAAAACATACCAAAAGAAAAAAAAAAAAGAGCAAGACAAAACCAAAGGGCATAAGACCAAATAGTTTCTGCAAGGCAGGTAACTGATTTAAATGTATGCAGTGGGCCAGTAATGTGCAGTGGCAGCTATAGTCAGCTACTTTCTTTAATTGATGGAGCAAGTTCTACAGATTGACATAAAAAATAGATAGTATGTATAATCCAATTTTAAAAAGCAGTTTTTATTTCAGTGACAAGAGTGACTAGAATGTGGGTCTATTGTTGCGAGACTTGTGTGTTTGTGAAATTTTTTATTGTCCAAAGTTTACCCCCAAACAAACAGACAAACATTAATGGGGCAAATTCAATCCCTTGAGTAGCCAGATATTGCTCCCTACACCCCCAATATTCAAACTAGATGTGAAAGTTATTTTGAAATATTTTTGCACCGGTACATAAAGGGAAATTTAGCTATAAAATTCAAAATATCTAGCAAATAAGATTAAACCAGTTTTTAACAGAAGGATGATTAAGATGGGAAGAAAAACCTGCTCAAGCACAGAGAGGACTTTCTATAAAGTTTTAAGGGCCATGCCATACATGCCTTCTTACTGTAGACTGTCCTTTGGTTTGACTTCTTCAGTTTCAAAGGGAAAAAAAAATCCATTCAGCTCCAAACACAAGATGGCAGATTCTCAATTTTCATGAATTTTGGAAACACAGTGAAAATCTCTTAATTTCTTCCAGAGCTAATCACCATTTTATGTATCTTCCTAAAAATCTATTTAAAAAGTTGAAGTATTTTTGGAAATGTGGTTCTATAGATTTTCTTTTTCGTTCATCATTGAAAGTACGTATTATATTTGGAAATAGTGTAATATCCACTCAGGATTATTTTTTTTTTTGGTTTTTAGAATGAAAAATATCTGTCTAAAACACATAAAATAAATCACAAGGTAGATTTAATGAATGCTACTAAAGCTGTTGAACACTTCTAATATTTTACCTCATTCAATTTCACAGACTGGTAGCATTATAAGACTTTTTGTTCCTAATTTTGTATTAACTACTTAAGTTTTTTTGACATATACTGAATTTAGATTATATTGTTGCTGCATAAATATTTAATTTAAATCAACTCCTTAATGCTTTAATATTTCTGGTCCATTTGTTCCTAAGTGTTTTTTCACACATCTTCTAAAGCATGATATGAGTTCCCAGGGGGTAATAAACAAGTACAGATTGCAGATAGAATGCATTACAAAAAATTAGAGAAAACATTTTCAAAGTACTTAGCATGTTTGCCATAAAACGTGCCAATTCTTTTTTACTGATAGCTTAACGAAGACAGACAGGGTTAAATTTTTCCTTCTTTAAAACTTTACTTTTACTTTTTTTTAGGATTTATTTATTTATGCATACAAGAGCTGGGGTGTAGACAAGAGGTGTAAGGGGGTGAGAGGATTCACCAGAGACAGAGTTGGAAGCAGAACAGGCAGATTAACTAGGGGAGCAGCAGGCAAGACAGGAGAGGTCTGCTGCACCATGGGGTAGCTCCCTGGTCAGGGATTGAACTCTTGCTGTAGTGGCTGAAGATAACTTCATAGTGCTGAGACTTAACCCCTTATGCAACTAGGGAGGACCCGTTAAGACTTATATATATATATATATTCAATAATTGATTTGTCTATACAAGTGTGTGTGTGCTTTTACTCTGAGAGTCCTAATAGCAGATTGTTTTTCATGCACCAGTTGAAGCAGATCATTTTGTTAAAATATGAATGAAGAATATGGTCTACACACTATTACTTTTACTTCTGCACTTCTTTCCTCTTTCCCTGGATACTTTTGTTTAAATAAAATGGCCCTATCATTTGGTTTTCTTGCTAGAATTTTGTCAGAGGGAAAATTAATGAAAACACAAAATGGAAAAACCAAAGGAAACAACTGAACTGCTGTGAGTCCCTCAGGTTCTTTCATTTGGACCAAAGTTATTTTTGTTGATGGATATGAGCCACTTAAGGACATTTCAGCCTTCGGTAGAGAATATCTTTACTTAAAGAATTTTTAAAGAACAACAAATTCCTTTTATAAATTGTGAATTGCAGGAAAAAATGAGATATGTTCCCTCTTTTCTCTTTCTCCTTTTCCAAGAAGTAAAATACAGGAACCGAAGAATGGTTTCATAATAAACAGAAAAAAATAGCAGTGTGTGTGTGCTGCCTCACCTGAGTAACTTGACTATTGGATATGCATTTAGAAGGACGCCTCTGAAATAAATATTGACTATGAATAAAAATGGAAGATTTTAGATCAATGGCACTGATATTATTAAAAAATAGACCAGGTATTTTGCTCCCGTGCATGAAGGGAATTACGAAAGACTGTGCCTTTAAAGGGCTGGTCTTGTTGAGCAGTCAATCGCTGTCAACAGATTATTATACAACAAATGCTGAGAGTCTCCTCTGCCTCTGCATTTCTGATTTGTCAAGCAAGCAATTGTGAGATAATGATAAACTGACTGGAAAGTTCCTTGTGAGAACAAGAGATGATCTATAAATTGCATCTAACACAGCATGTTGTACCTTACATGCAGGAACATTGTAATTAATATTCTCCTTTTCCTGATGCTATGGAGGACCCTGGAAAAAAAAGTTCACGTTTATTTTAAAGGCTAATATTTATTTATTTTTTTAAGATTTATTTATTTATGCATACAGGCTGGGGTACAGGCCAGAGTCTTGGAGCGGTGAGAGGGTTCACCGAGAGAGAGAGGGGAGCAGAACAGGCAGATCTATGGAAACACACTGCTGAGGGAAGCAGCGGGCGAAGCAGGAGAGGTCTGCCGGGCCAAGTGGGAATCTCCCCGGCCGGGCGTCGAACTTGCGTGGCAGCGCTTAACTGCTGTGCCACCAGGGAGGCCCTAAAGGCTAACATTTAAAGCTTTGCTTTTCTTTGTTTTTCCTTAAACAGAAAACTTAGAGCATATACTATCCCTAACAAATGTTGACCATAGATCTCCAGTGGCAGGAAGAGAATCGCTTATGAATAAAACATCACCTTCAGTCTGGAATGCTTTGCATAGTACACCAACAGGAACTTAGCTTTGGTGGAAGGAAGAAAAACCAAAACAGCATGGTGGGGTGTCCAGAAGGAAAGGGAAGCTAGTAAGGAATTTCCCCCTAACGTAGACTCTGAAGAACAGAAATGTTTAGTTTTAAGTATGAATTTCTGCCTCTGTGTTTTTTTCCCCAGTTTATCCCAACATCTAATTAAAAGTTCTCAGTTCATGAGTGTGTGTTAATGGAACTGTGAGATATTATGTGATTTGAATGAGACAGGAAGTGAGACTTTACTCTCACCTGGCATTGAGGATTTAGATGACGTACTATAATAAGAAAAAGGCAACCTTAGGAATATTTCTGAGGCCTGGAGAGAAATTCAAAGAACAAAGCTGGCCTCAGAACAATTTAATTCAGAAATGGACATGAACCAGAAACTACCCTAAATTTATTACATGAAAGTAACTCTTGGGTTCAAATTCCAGCCCACCACTCATTAGTAGCTGTATGATTTTTGAAAGTTATATAATCTCCAAATCCAGTTTGCTTATTTGTAACACTAGGAAAATTAGAACATCTGCATAGAACTGCTGCAAAAAATAGCACACGATGAATCTCGTTAAGGGACTCAGCCCTGTGCCTGGCAAGTGACTAGAATTCTATAGAAGCTAGCTGATCATTTTGTATTCAGTATGTTGTTTCTGTCTTACTTGATATTATGACATAAATATTCTCCCATATTACTGAGCATTCTTTGAAAATATAATTTTAATGAATGTCTACTAGTTGGCTCTGTTGAATCATATGGTTAATTTAATCCTCCCTCCATTGTTTTTACCATGCATATTGTTTCAGATTTTAACTAACATTAAAAAACAATACCAAGCTTCCATATTTAAAACTTGATAGGCATTTTAAATTATTTCATCAGGAACAATCCATTGAATGTCTCTTAAATGCGCCAAAGTGTACAAGCATTTTAAGGTCCTTCATACATGAACAACTTTCTCTGTAGGAAGAGAATACCGAATTACTCCATTTTGATTATGATGTTTCAATTTACAATTAAAGTACAATCTCAGAGTGGCTTAAGCTTTCTTGAAATAAGAAAAACTTAGAAATTCCAAAAGTAGCCTCCAAACATGTTTGATAGAAAGAGCTCAAAATCACCAAGGACCCCGATTCTTTCCATCTCATTTATCTTTCTTGGTGTTGACATCATACTCGAGCAAGTAGCAAAGTGGTTATGATGATTTCAAGTATTTAATCTGGATGCAGAAAGGCTGAGTGTCTCTTTCATTCAAATGGGGAAGCCTTCACAGAAGCCTTCACAAACTTCGCTGGTCATCAGTCACATGGAACATTTGCCTGTTCCCAAACAAGTCCTCTTAGGGCAGGCAAGCTACCATGGTTGATTTCACTGGCTCCTTGTAATAGGCTGCAGGTAGAGGAATCAACAGCAATAAGTGTGATTCTGCTGTCAGTGTTTTGGGAATACCACTTCAATTTCATTCTCATCCATACTAAACATTATTGTAAATTCCCATTTCTATTTGTATCCCCATCATAAAATGTTTTGATGCAATAGTTCAGTACAATATGGTTCTGCACAAAGTCTGCTGACCGACTTCTGGACTGAATGAAGAGATGGATGACTCATCTATAGATTAGAATTTACCAAACGTTTAGTTCAACTGTAGTGTACTCTACTGGCTCGACCATTACTAGCTTGAGGAAAGAGACGCACCATCTTAAATACAAAGGGATGTTGTATGCAATGAAAACTTCTGGACCAATTATATTACCCAACAGCTAGATCATTATTTGGGGGGATTGAAGTCTATAAACTGACAGTAAATTAAAATGTGGAAGAGTGTAGAGAGAAGTGAAATTTAAGCTCTCAATGGGATAATCCTTCAGTTGAAATGGCCGCCTGCTGTTTGTCTTGGATTATTTTGAGGCCCATTGTATTATCTGAAGGAAGCCTATTGAACAATGATTGAGCATTGCTGACCTGCAGCTCCTCTCACTTTATACAAAAGCTTCTCCACGGCAGTGCTTGGTGAGGTTATACATTGACACCAGTTGTAATCATGAACCAAAACGAAAGCTGTCATTCATTCCTCCAAGGTTTTAGTAGGACATGCTGTATTGCATTATAATTTTGAAAAGAGTCATCTCTCCTGATGGCTAATGATGAACTTTCAAGTGGATGCTGTACAAATTACAATCAAATATCTACTTTTATTGAATGCATCTATTGTCAGGAAATATAATTCTACCTCAAAGGGCTTCATAGATTTACTGACACCCAGATCTCTTTGTTCTGCTTTTGGTTCCCTCTTGTTGCCGCAGGCAAGTTGAGAAACTACCTTATTGAGCTTCAAGCTTACAAATTCCTTGATGTGCATCACTGCACATAATAAACACTCAGGTGATTTCCAAGTTGTTTTTTCCCTTTACCTAAACATGGAGATGATATGACCCAGCAAGAGCATTTAAACAAGTGTACTCAAATTTACATATCAAAGATTGTAGGTTCATATTCATCTTTTTATGCCAAATTTTCACTTGAACCTCATTCACATATGGCCCTGAGGTTTGAATTTGTGTGTAGAATGTTTATAATCTGGGACCTGAGTATATATATGTGCATGTATGTCTGTCCCTCCCAACATCTTGCTTGATGTTTCTGCTTTCTGCTTCCAGAACACTCTGCACTTTCCTGTCTATGTCATATTTCTCATTGCAACGCCCATGTCTATGTCACACATTAAGTTATCAGCTCCTTCACCACAAGGTCATTCATGCATTCATTCATTCCCTCTATCAACGTCCTCAAAAATACATATCAAATAATTAAGCTAATTAATAAAATAAAAACTGAACGTCCGTTTGATATTCACCTCTGCTTCAAACAGTAAGTTATCTTAGTCATTGAGTTGAAAAGACATATGAAAATATACCTTAAAGATTGTATTACTAGGTTCTTGAGTTGGAAACATAACACTATAAAAAGAATAAAACAAAAATAGCCAATCTAATCTAAACAATATTGCAAAAGAATGAGTGAATCCAAGAGTTAATGTGGGACAGAATGTGTTTATTTAAGGCAGAGGATACATCTGATCTTTTATCCCTAGGGAAGTTTTCTCAACGGGCAACAATTTTTCCCTTTAGGAGACATATAGATGTCTGGGGATGTTTTTGATGGTCCTCAAAAATGGAGGCATCAGTGATATATAGTGGGTAGAAGTCAGGGCTGTTTCCAAACATCACGAAGTGCCCCAAAGAGCAGTGGTGCCCAGATTAAGAAACATTGTTCTTTGCATTGCCCAGATAACAGGCTGGTTATGTTATAGCTAACAGAAGGAGTACTGCTAGTCATTCTTAAAAGTTCATAAAATTGCACACAGACACACAGCACAGTAATTTGCAGAGTGGTGACCTGTGTCCAGAGGACATGGCCCACAAGGTCAGTATACATGCATGGAAAGACATCCCAGTTGTGTGCCAAATGGGGATCCTTGTGAGATCATATCTGTGCCGGAGTCTTACCTGTGGGAGAGAGCCTTGCTCTGAAATGACATTTCAGAATCTAAGCCATGAGACATCAAGGGTGTATGTCTGTTCCCTTCTGCCCGGAATGCTGTGCTCCTTCACCTACCCACAGCCTTCTCCTTGGCACAGTGTGTTGGCTGACACATTACCCGCCACCCTTTCCCATCCACCCAATTAATTAGCCCTTGCCATCTTCAGTCACTTTCTGTCACATCACTATTTTATGAACTGAAATCATCCCTTCTGCTTATTTAATTGCTAAATGTTTTTTTTTTTACAACAATTAAACTAGCATTAATACTTCTGGAAAAGCAAAGATCTTTATCATCTTTCTCATTATTTTGTTGTCACTGTTTATAATAGATGCTCAATGAATCTTCCACATATCCAATGTATTCAACAAACATTTATTGAGTGCCTATTATATATCAAATACTCTTTATGAACTGAACAAATCAGCATCTCTATACTCATGATATGTGTGAATGAATGAATAAATGAAAAGATGCATGAATCTACCAAGAGAGCTTTGAGCACTTGGTAGAGAGAGCAAAGAAGAAATAATAGACTACCAGCAGTGATGAGGTAAGCACAATGGAAGGAGAAAAAGACAAGCAGTAATGATTATAGTTATGACTCAGCATATAAATTCTAAAGCTCGCCAGAATATAACTTTTACAATAATCTGGGGGGAACTAGAATGACTGAATCTTAGAGATAATGGTCACCTTGATGAAAGTAGTTATGTCCATTGATAGTAATTAAAAAAGCTAATTAGTTGTAGCATTGCAATTAAGCCATGGCAAAGTACACATTTAAGCTTACACTAACTTACGAATAATAATTCCATGGAGGTTCCGCATTTGCCTGACCCATCTTGTGACAGAGGCTGGATAAATAGCATATTCATTTTATTCATAGGAAGAAACTCAGGCTAAAATAGATGAAATAACTTGCTCAGGGTCACACAACTACAAAAATATAAAACACATCCTGTAAGTGCTTTTTCTTTGCTTTTCTGTGATCTGCATTATTCTCTTAGTGAAGGTTTTTTTTGGGGAAGGGAGTTTGCTAAGGAAAAGTATAATATTGCATTGGTAAAGTCAGGTGATTATGAAGGAAGGGTAGAGCACATTTTAAGTATATCCAAAGTATTTTGAATGTGAATATAGTCTCTATATAATGCATATGCCCAAGAGAATGTCTTCTTAAGGAGGAAATGTTTTTCTTTGCAATTTTAATTTTGTATTTATTTGTTTTATCGCTAACATAAGGCTGTTTAAATTGTTTGCATCATATGATGATGTGAAAGTATTGACTTTCCATTCTTTTTCTAAAGCATATTAGAAATTGTCATTAAAAAACAAATAAAATACGGCCAATGAAACAAAAAGGAAAAAGGAAATCAGAACTATGGGAAGGAAGAGAATGCATTTTAAATGAAAATCATTCTTATCATTGGGAATAAATATCCCAAGGCACCTTAGGAACCGGAAGAATTTAAATAGTTTCCCTTATTGAAAAGGTTTAAACAACATACCAAGAAATGTTTTAGAAGGCATGATATTTTCCTGGCTGTAGATCTTATAAAGATCTTACATGAAGACAATTATTTATTTACTATCCTAACATCTCATATTGTTTGTTTAATTGTTTTTGGACAAAGAGTCGGTACATGAAGGAATAATGGCTTTCATTCATGTGCCCGGTGATTCAAAGAACTCTGATTCTGCATGTTCCAGGAATATATAAACAAGCCATGACCTAGTATTTATAGAGCACTGAGCTAGGTAGAAGGAACTTTTAAAGCAAAAGTTTTATGTTATAAGACAGGACTCTGAAAGTAGTTCTAGAACCAGGTGGGAGACACCGTCCAGCAATTTCATGGAAGGAGGTAAATTGAGTTGACTCTTGAAGTCGAAATCTCCTAGGCTGGTAAAGGAAAATGAAGAGTATTTCAAGGAAACGGAAAAGAAAATGTCAAATCACATAAAAACTTTGGAGAAATGGTAATGCTCCAGATCACAGGAATGGCTCAGAGATTAGAAATCCATTGGAAAAGTAAATAAAGTTTTATATGTCTGATGAAGAGGTCAGCTTTAAGGCTCCAAACAAGAGGTTCTTCTCAAGGACGTGGAACACAGGAAGAAGAAGACGGGGTTGGCATTTTAGAGGATTCATCAGCTGTCTACATTTTCTATGGGCTTAGGATATTCTCTTAGTTTTTAAAGACAAAAACAAAAGAAAATCAAGTAGTCAAGTATTATTTTTTAATGCTTGTGTATTAATTATTTTTCTAGAGAGAATAGATTAGGATAAGGATATATAGACAGTTAGCTATGTAGATAGGGAGGGAGAGCGAGAAACAGAGACAGAGAGAGAGAGATGGAGAAAGGGAAGGAGAAAGATATACACAGATGGAAATTTATGATGAGAAATTGACTTACATGATTATGAGGGTGAGAATCACCATGATGTTCAGCCTGCAAAGTGGAGGTCAATAGCCAGCACTAGTTTTAACTCGAAACTCATGCAGGCCTGGGAAATGGGGGGGGGGGGGGAGGACCACTCTGAACATGGAAGCCCAATATCAGGTGCCTGATAGTGCAAATCCTGGGCCAAGTCCGGGAACAGGAGCGCAATGCCCAGGGTGAGAGTAGGTGTTTGCCCTGGCTTCGGTATGAGCGACCAAAGCTCCCCTTGTCCTTTTTGTTCTATTCAGGTGCTAAACAGATTGGATGATTCCACCTGTATGGTGAGGTTGTTGGCCTCTCAGTGTACCAATCAAAAACTAATTTCATTCTCAGAGTACACTCAGCAATGCTTGCAAATTAAAAATTCAAACTCTACCGTAGAACCAACAGGACACTTCTGAGGACATTTGGGGTCACACTCTTGCTTGTACATATAGTCTGGCAGAAAGATGTGTCCTAACTGAACGGTCTCCTATGCTTTCTCCACCTGGGTCAAGGTTGTGTCTTCCAATCCCCTCTCCTCCAAATACATGTCCTAGTTACAGCAATTTTCATTTGAACTTGAACTTATCAATGACAGCTAGCAGATTTATAACAATTACTTTGTGAACGGCATTGATTTTACCCATCTCTACATGTACAACTAGGTCTATAATGATGTCTATATATCTGTTCTATAACTATATCAGAGATCATCTTTATCTATGTAGCATATATCTTTTATACACACATCTGTGATATTTGCAAATGCTTTATGGTCATAGTTTTTATTATCATCTCCAGTGAAATACTGGGCAACTGAATTGCTGAGATCTCTGTGAAGTGTCAAACATTATGCAGGGAGCATGAGGCAGAACTGGGATTTCAATGCAGGGTACCTGTCTGCTCGCTCCATGCTCGCAGGAATCACACAGTGATGCTGCAGGAGTCACGGGTGAGCTGTCTGGATGCGAGGCTCGCTGGAAGAATGATAGTGGGCATCCTCACCCCAGCAGTCTGGGCACTCGATTTTCCCATACTGACTCAGGCCCCTGGAGGTACAAATGTCTCCGTCACCCGAGGAGGGGACCTTGCCTCACACTTACAGTATATCCTTAGAAAAACTCTCTTTA
Source organism: Scalopus aquaticus (assembly GCA_004024925.1). Taxonomy (NCBI): domain Eukaryota; kingdom Metazoa; phylum Chordata; class Mammalia; order Eulipotyphla; family Talpidae; genus Scalopus; species Scalopus aquaticus. The sequence continues at coordinate 179,018 of PVIJ01000988.1, read as the reverse complement.
TGGGATTCTAGCAGACCCTATGCTGATCTTTCTTCAACTCAGGGAAAGTCATTGCATCAGATGTCTGTGTGGTGACCCTTTGCAGGGATGACAGAGGCCTTACATTGACGTTTAAGGAGGATGAAATGTCAACAGTGTGCTAGATGCATATCAGAAAGTTAAAAATGCTCAAATTGTGGGGGAGGGTTTCCGTGATTTATTTGAAGGTTCACCTCGCAGATGTATTTTGCATAAAGTACCTAATTTTCAGTGTGATGTTTTGTTTACTAGATCAAATTCTGTGACCTTCAAGAGTTGCTCTCATCTTTGGTAAAAAGCGAACAAACAAACAAGCAAACAAAACACCATGATTTTGCATAGTTGTTACTTGCTTTCGACATTTTCTTTCCTCCTCTCTGGAGGCAAAATTCCTTATTTTCATTTATAGGACTTTCACTTATAAAACTTACTTTCACTTATGTGAGAACAAGACTAAAATCCTTGCCTTATGACCAGTTTATCAGCTTATTCAGTGTAGACAGTTTCCCTAGAACTGTGTAGACAGCACACTAGAAGCTCTGGAATCTGAATCCAGTCTCTGTTTTCCTTGTATTCAAGTTCGTATTTTCCTGAGAAGTGTTGATTCTGTCACCCTTTCCTCAAAATGACACCTTTATGCTTAAATAGAATGGAATTAATTGTAAGCTAACAATCGTCCAGAATAACTGCCAGCAAATGAAGATCTGGAGCTATTTATTTAAAATAAATTGGTCCTCTCTGTAACCTAGAGAGAATCCTTTCTCACACATAACTCAACTAAAAAGTCCACCCTGGTGTGTGTTTTATTCTCTATTCTCAGTAGACATCCTAATGTCTAATGGACCCAAAGATCTAAGGCTTGGCAAAGACAATGACCTACAGGTAAATGTTGGGCTGCATCTCTCTGGAGATACTTTTTTTCTGTCAATTAATGATATTTCCACCCTCTCCTGAATCTGCCAATCTATTGTTAATTTAAAGCTGCAAGTAAAACACAAAAATGTGAGTGAAAGGTAAAATAGCTTATCTGGCTTTGCCCCTTAAATGTATCACAGTGGAAATCTAGGGGGGAAAAGCAACATAATGCATTGTTTTACAGATAAGGAAAACAAATAGAGCAGAATCAGAAATGAAGCAGATTTTAAATTGATAGTGATCTGAATCTCAAACAGTTACACTCGCTTTTTGTTTGTTCTTATCGCTCATCCAGCTGCACAAAGAGGAGTTGGGGGGGGGGGTTGCAGAAACACCTAGCAAGAACCTACTAGCGACAAAGGTGGCATGAGGTCTCCCAGTGCAGGGAGCTGACACTATTAGAAGGGAGAGGACCTTCACGGGACCTTTCGTATCCTGCCCGTAACGGTCCAGGGTGAGGCAGCGAGATTTGTTATCTTTGACTTCATAAGGAGCCCCTTTCCTTAATAGTATAGCACAGGTCAGCATAGTAACAACTAATATTTTCCTCCATATCAGATTATGCGTGAAAATTTGCCTCATTAAATTTATATCAAATAAAAAAAGTGCAGTTAGAAAACCACTGTTGTGACTATGAGATGGCAATATTTCATGTTTATAACTTTGGTCTGGTAATTACTGCAAGCAATTCTTTCTCCAAAGATGTGATTTTTTTCATCAGTCGTATTCTAGAGGGAACAGTAAACTAGAAACCTTTTGTAAGGAAACATTAGCAAGAATTGTGCATGGAACAGCTTGTAGGTCATTCACCCATCCAGAAGCTGCTGAGCTCTGTCAAAGAAATTATCCCCTCTGCATTGGCTTTTGTTTTTTTTTTAAATTAAACCAAAACATATTGAAGGAACTAGTTTATGACATGGTATAGGTGTCAGGTGTACAGCATTCATTTGATATCTGTCTTTGCTATGTTATGATTGTCACTGCAATCTAGTTCCCATTCAGCATTATACCATTGACCGAAACTACTGAGATATAAAAAAGAGATGAAATCTTGCCATTTGTGACAAGCTGGATAGGTCAACACGGTATTATGCTACATGAAATAAGTCACATGGAGAAAAGCAAATACCATAGGATTCCACTCGTATGTGAAGTGAAGATAAAAAAACAGAATGAAACAAAAACAATTTCTTAGGTTAAGACTGTCTTTAAACAGGTCTCCCAGATTCCTGTTGCCTGTGACCCAGAATTATCTCATTTACGTGAAAATCTGTCTTTTCACTGGCAGTTCTGACTCTGATTTTCTTATCTTTTGAGGTGGGGATAATTTTTGCCCTCATTTTATAGAGTTTGTAGGTGATACACTTGGCATGGATTATTCTGTTACAATAGCACTAGAAAATTGCTTTCATTAATAACCATAAAATAAAATAATAATATAATAGCTACAAACACAGTGATCATTTTCTTTCATTGAACTTTTTATATATAACTGTGTCAGCAAAGTTAAAAATGAAAAAAATAGTGTAGTGCAGAAAAATAATGAATTCATAACTCTAATGATATCAATACAATATCTGCAACAAGGGAAACCATGTACATCTATATACTGATGCCCTGCAATGATGAACAGCTGAGTAACAATTATAGAGGAATAAAAAATCTTAATTCAAGGATGTTATTCAAATTTCGACAAGGGCATCCCTGGTGGCACAACGGGCTAAATCTCAGCACTATGAAGCTACGGGCAGCCACTGCAGCATGAGTTCGATCCCCCACCAGAGAGCTGACCCACATGGCACAGCAGACCTCTGCTGTCTTGCCCGCTCTTCCCCTCAATAGTGTACTTCAGTGGATCCGCCAGTTTTATTCCCCACTCTGTCTCTGGTGAATCTTCCACTTGCCCCCACCCCACACCTCTGACCTACACCCCAGCTCTTGTGTACATAAATCTCTTTTTTTTTTAATTACTCAAATAGTTCATGGATGAGCTATGATTCATTCTTATCAGGCAAAAATTTTATTTTGCATTTTTACTGTTCGATTGCTTTAAATGTTAAATTAAATAAACTTCAAGTTGCCCTATAAAATGACATAATGGAAGCAACTCAAAATCACATTAACCAGCAATGATGATTTAAAACAACAAATAAAATAGTATTATAACACTGATATTATTTTTAATCGCTAAGTCATAAAGCCTGTTTTAAAATAGTTGTAAAATATAGATAATGCATCTCTTTGCTGCCTATAGCAAGGGGGCGTTGAACCCAGTGTTTGATCCATTATATGCAGCCACTGGAGATTCTGAGAAAGTTAAATGGACCAATCGTTAAGGTATTACAAAGAGGACTTCACATCTGGTAAATGCCCCATTAATATTTATTATTATTATTATCATTGTTGTTATTGTTATTATTAAAAATTACAATGCCTCCTATATTATATGTACTATGTAAACAATAATGGCAAAGCCTGATCTTATTAACATGTTTAAGACCACCCATGACTGGTGATACAATTTTATCTTTCACTTAACAGAGAAAAGAGTGAAGGAAAAACTTCAGCTGCACAGAAATTTCATTCTTAATGAAATACATCATTCATCACTGCCAGATCTCCTGCTAATTTCTCGCTTGTAAACCCGCTCCCTGTTTTACCTCTAGGGGATCCCCTATTTATCATCAAGACATAGCTTAATTGTTGATTCCTCTGAAATCTGGAAGATTCACTATCTAGTCATGCAATTAACCATTTGTCCATCTATCTATCCAGTTGTTTCAACCCCTTGGTTATGTTTGATATCTTTGATATCCTCACAATGATCTTCTGGAAATCACAAGTGACTGAAAACACAAATTTTCTATAATTACATCTTTTATCAGTTCAAATCTGCAGGAGAAAAGAGAGATGTTGGTATCATATACATGATTTTAAGTGTTATCCTCAGCTATTAGAATGAAGTGCTAGCCAACACTAGGGAGAATCATTTAAACCATGTCGCGAAGTCAAATAATATTTCCTGGAGTATGTCAGAATCATCTAAATGGAGAGCTGGAGAGCAAGACTTGTCCAAGCTGAAGGTGGCAATAAAATGGGAAGAGTGGGAAAATGTTCCAGAATAAAGAATAGAATGACTTGTGGCTTGGAGGGAAAAAAAAAATACAAAGGTAATTTAAAGAAGCTCCACATTTTTGTAAGCTCAAAAGACTGAGACTAGTCCATGAACTCTCTGAAGAGAGAATCTATGGCCAGATAATTCAAAGTCCTTTCAAATTCTTTTTAGTAGTTTGGTTACAACTCAGGGTGCTGAGGAATTTCAGTAACAGAGAAGTTATTGAATTTGAAGTCATTGTAGAAGTTGTGGAGCAAAGAGGTAAAGATAAGACATGGACGGCTGCTTTGGTCGTGCTTGGGATTTGATCCTGACAAGATGATGCTTCTCCTGTAACGGGGATTGATGCCAAAGTCCAAGTCTGGTATAGGTGGTGCCTCCCCTGGAGAGGGTTGCTGGTGAGGTTAGATAGCCCCAGGAAAAATGCTAAAAAGTATCCCACTTTGGGGTGGAGACCAAGGTAGAAAATAAAAGGGACAGCAGAAGGAGCTGTGAGAGCTTTTCAGGTGCCAGAATGTAGAGGTCTGGATTGAGGTTTTTTTTTTTAAGATTAGAATGTAGAGGTCTGGATTGAGTTTTTTTTTTTTTTTAAGATTTATTTATTTATGCATACAAGAGCTGGGTGTAGGTCAGAGGTGCAGGGGTGGTGAGAGGATTCACCAGAGACAGAGTGGGGAGCAGAACAGGCAGATAGACTGGAATACACTGCTGAGGGGAGCAGCGGGGAGACAGGAGAGGTCTGCTGCGCCCTGTGGAAGGCTCCCTGGCTGTGGATAGAACTCGTGCTGCAGTGACAGCAGATAGCTTCATAGTCCTGCAACCTAATCCGTTGCATCACCAGGGAGGCCCTATGTGGGCATCTCTTTTAACAAACCAGTCCCATTCAGGGGCAGCTCCCCTGCTCGCCTATGACAATGTAGGTCCCTCTCTTTTTCTTTCTCCATTTCCCGATAAACTAGACCTTTTGGATATAACCAAATGTTTCTGCCTCATGGGGAAACTTGCTGTGTGCTGCTGAATGGGGACTCTTGTGAAACTTTTCTCAGAGGTAACCCACAGACCCGCTCTCTGAACCCAGCACTCCTCCAAACCGACATCAGGATCAGTCACACACAGCAGTCCTGCTGTCAAGCTTTCTAGGAAGGAGGCTGGGCTGCATTTTGACTCTTCAGAGTGAGGAGACTGTGGGACATTCAAATGAAGGAAAATGTCCCTTGGAAATAATAAGCCAAGAGAGAAACTGGCTGAGAGCCAAGCCCTGGGTCCTAGCCAGGAAAGACAGAAGAAGAAGATGGAGCAAAGGAATCAGAAAGAGTAGAGGAGAGGTACAAGGCTTGGCGGAGGATGGTGCTGGTGAGGCTGGGGACGCTGTTTTGATCTAAATGATAGAGACGATTTTCTATTCTGTTATTTTTCTGAAGCAGTAAGACGTTGGCATAATCGGGATGCGTGAATTCATGTACAGCCAGTGTCGTCTGGTGGAGGATGTATAGGATGGTGTCCTTTCCAGGATCGTTTCCATTCATCTCAACTTGAGTAACCCTGGACTCGGGTTAAGAGCTGCTCTTAAATACAAGGCAAGTTGCAATTGTGCCGAAGAATAGCAGCCCAAGGAAGAATCCATGTCGTCATAATGAGGCAGCAAGGATTCCAAGACGTTCTGGTCAAGTGAGAGAAAACATGTCAAATAAGTTGAAACCACAGGCCATAGGGAAAATGTTGTAATAAGAATCTTGCCGGAAAGAGTGTCCAATCAGTTTAGGCAGGAGATACATGCCAGGATAGAATGATTTATGTGGAAATTTTGAAAACTTGATCCACACCCTTTTGAAAATTGAGGATCATGGGAATAATATGTGGTTATATGTCCAAAGTCAAAGAGCCTCATTTCCTATTCTCAATAGAATATCAAGCAGGTAGTGAAGGAGATGAGAACATCCCTCCCAGAAAAAGCAACGTCAAGGCCAAAACTTCTCATAAAAGTGGAATGTGCTTGGAAGTCAGTTTGATCCTAATTTATAGGCAATTACGTGTAATAGAAAGAAGACACATTTTGGAGTCCTACTAAGCTGGGTTTGAATTGCAATAAAGTCAAATTCATATGGTAAGACCTTGAGTAAGTTTTTTAAATTTGCAGCACCTCTGTTTAATTATGAAATTGACTTAGTGTTTCCTAATCTGTCAGATTGATCTGAGAATCAAATGATGAAATGTATATTAAGTACTTTGGCAGTACTGGAATATTAAGTGCTCAACAAAACCTGATTTTTCTAACTTATGATCATGACTGTTTAAAAGGTACTCATTAGTATCATTTACCACCAATAGTGTGAGGGAGTTCCTTTTTCCCCACATCCACACATGGATGGATGTTGTCATATGGTCATTTTCACAAGTATGTAGTGATATCTCAGGGTAGTTTGATATGCATTTCCCTGCTGAAAAGAGATGGTGAGCATTTTTTTCATGTGTCTGTGCCTTTCCATGTGTCTTCTATGGAAAAGTGCCTATTCAGTTCTTCTGCCCATTTTTTTTTGCCTGGGTTATTTGATTTTATGTTGTTGAGTTGTATGAGTTCTTCATAAATCTTGGGTGTTAACCCGTTCTTGGATGAACAGTGTGCAAATAGTTTTTTCCCCTCTCAGTAAGATAGATGTCTTTTCATTTTAACGGTAGTTTCATTTGCTTTGCAGAACTTTTAAGCTTGATGAAGTGCCATTTCTTTATTTTTGCTTTTGTTTCCCTTGCCATTGGAATCAAGTCATCAAAGACATTACTAAAGCTAATGGAATGTGTTGCCTATATTTTTAAAATGTATTTTATGATTTCAAGTTTTACATCCAAATCTTTAGTTCATTTTGAATAAGTTTTTGAAAGGTATGTGATAGTTTCTTCTAAGTAATTTTGTTTTGAGGTTACCATGAGATTTACATATAGGCTTCTATGCTTATAACTCATTTAAAATTGAAAGCAAGCTAATCTGGAGTTCATTCTAATAGTCCCAATTTAAATCTCCTTCCCCTATATTTTATGCTTCTTGGTGTCATGTTAATTCTAAGTTGGATCTCTTTTCTTTTTATAGAACTCCCTTTAGTATTTCTTGCAAGTCTGGTTTGGTAGAGGTGAATTTGTTTGACTGCTGTTTGTCTGAAAAAGTTTTGATCACTACTTCCATTCTGAGTCATAACCAAACTGGGTAGAGTATTCTTTGGAAGTCTTTGCCTTTCAGTACATTTAGTATATCATGCCATTCCCTTCAGGCTTGTAAATTTTCTAATGAGAAATTTGATACTTTCATTGCTACTCTCTTATGTTACTTTTTGCATTTCTCTAGCAACTTTTAGGATTCTCTTTAATTTTTGGCATTTTAATTTATTTATTTATGTGTTTTAATTTAATTTAATTAATAGGTGTTGTGTTCATCTGCTTGGGTTTATTTTATTTGGAAATTTTTGAACTTCCTCGATCTGGATATCTGTTTCCCTCCCCAGTTTGGGGATGTTCCTCAACTATATATTTCTTCACATAAGATTTATGTCCCTCACTTCTCCAAAGAAGAAATGCAAATGGCCAATAGGCATATGAAAAAATGCTCAACATGCCTCATTATCAGGGAAATGCAAATAAAAACCACAATGAGATACCACCTTACACCAGCAAGAATGGCACATATTAAAAAAGCAGGGAACAACAAATGGCAGCAAAGATGTGGAGAAAAAGGAACTCTCCTACACTGCTGGTGGGAATGCAAACTGGTCCAACCACTGTGGAAAGCTGTATGGCGTTTCCTCAAACTGCTAAAAATGGAGCCTTCATATGACCCAGTAAACCACTTCTGAGAATATACCCAAAGCACACAAAAACATTAATCCAAAAAGAGACATGCACCCATATGTTTATTGCTGCATTGTTTACAATAGCTAAAATATGGAAACAACCCAGATGCCCAAAAATAGATGATTGGATCGAGAAGATGTGGTAAATATACACAGTGGAATACTATTCAGCGTTCAAAAAAGATAAACACCTGCAATTTGCAACAATATGGATAGAGCTAGCAGGGATCATGCTCAGTGAAATAAGCCAGAAAGAAAGAGAAAAATAGCAAATGGTTTCACTTAAAACCGGAATAAAGGTGAACCAAACAAGAAAGAGACATCGGCATGGGTGGGGGAGTATAATGGCTCAAAAAGGGGTAGAAAAGAGCACAAGGGACTATGGTGACGGTTCAGGGGTGAATTGGTGGTGGGTAACTTATGGGGGATACATAATAATATAAAAAATAATAATAATAAAGATTTATGTCCCTTTCTCTTTTCCTTCTGGGCGCCTGTTAGGGTAAGGAGAGAATTATCAGGTTTTTCTGCCCTCCCCTCAATGATGGACCTCAGCAGGCCTACGCGCGCGCCTGATGATAGGCACCTGGAGTGGGGTGTGGGCCTGTGTGAGTGGGCGCACCTGGGCCAGAGACTGGGCTTATAAGCAGAGGAAGCAGCAGCGTGGTAGGCGTGGCCGTGTGTGGTGGAGTGCAGTGGGGTGCAGCGGGGTGCAGCAGAGTGCGGCAGAGCGATAGATTTCGGTGGATATGGTGATGACTAATGGAGCAAGTCTGCTTGGACTGATGTGAACCTGCGGTTTACGGTGGTTGCACAACAGCCCCCTAGCATGTGAACGCGGTTCCTCTTCACGCTGCCCTGTAAGTGTCTCATGTTCTTTCTAAATTTGCTTTTTCCTTTTGCTGGTCATTCAATTTAGTGAGTCACTCCTCTGCTTTCTCAAGTCTACTGTTGAGTCTTCTTAGTATATATATATATATATATATATTTTTTTTTAATTCAACTATTATTGTATTTTTTAGAACTTGGTTGTATTTTCTCTGGCTTTCTTGTAGTTCTCATTTGTCCATCCACTATTCTCCTAATTTCAGAGGGTGCCAATATTGCTGCTTTGAAGTTTTCAGTAGTTTACTGAGTTATGTTGCATTAACCCCACCCCACATCCCACACACAGGGTTTTTTGCCTTGATCCATTGATTGAGGTGAATCCCTCTACCTACCCATTCCCTTTGGTGCTCTGTATTTTTTGTGGGAGAGAGGTATAATGCTGGAGAGATTCCTCCCCAGTTCTCATGTAATGATCTGTGTTAGTACTGACGGTTACAGGGTATTGGTCTCGGGTGTGGCCTTGGATTGCTGTGTTTTCTTTTGCTTTATAAAGACTGAAGCCTAGTTACAATCAGGATGATTGGACCTGAAGAGCCCACACAGAGTAGTGGCCCAAGAACCCTACCTAAGGAAGGGCTGGGAGGTGGGGAGAGAGGTCACTGGTATAAAACGTAAAGTGCACAGTCCTTCTTGGGCACTGTAGCTACTTGAGCTGAGGGGAGGATTGTAATCACTGTCAACTCAAGGCAGGTGCCTCTGCAAAGCTTTTCCAGAAGACTCAGGCTGCAAACTGGCCCTCAGCTGAGCTGATTTACTTTCAGTAGGTGTTGCAGGCAATTTCTTCCCTAAGGCTCAGGCAAGAGTGAAGTGATTGGGGGGAAGAGTGGCTGTAAATATGGGCTACAGGTAGGTCCCACAGGCAGATGCAGTCTTAATGGCAGGTGGACTGTCGGAGCGTGCCACGCCTAGGCAGGGGAAGGGCAGGGGTTTTGCAAGAACTGGCTGAAAATGAGTCCCAGGCAGGAGTGTACCCACACCCACCACGTTCCACAGAGAGACACTTCCTGGGAGATGTGCATCCTGTTGTTGCTGTGGGTGAGTGAACGCCGGGAAATGGGGACACTCAGGGAGAGGAGGGCTAGCTGTTTCCTGAGGAATGAAGGCGCTGGCAATGGGAGAACTCCACAGGGAAGTGGATTGCTCATTGCTACCAACACATCCCACAAAATATCCCTCGAAGTTCACGTACCAGCAGTTACCAAGGGCTGGCGTGGCCGGGTAGACTCTGATTTCCTGGAAGTTGTGTAAAACCCCTGATAGAAGAAAGGTCCATTTACCCTCCAACCTTGGCTTGTTATTTGAATTGCAGTCAGTGTGGTGTCTCCCCATCCTGCTGCAGCACAGACAAAGGAGAGCACAGACAGGATTTTAGCAGAGTCTCTGTTCAAGAGAGAACCTTACCTCTTGGTCCTCATTCTAAGGTTTTAATTAAAAAAAGTACATTCTTTACTTTGAGTCTGTGCGCCCTTCACCAATCTCTGCTCCTCTAAGTCATACAGAGAACCTTTCTCTGAAAAGGTTCCTCCATTTTCCACATTGGATGAGTGCACCCCTGTCTCCAACGAGGTTCCAACCAAGTACCGGAGCAAGTGCAGTTGGAGTGAGCCCTTCAGTGCCCCCATGAGAGGCTCCTGACTCTGGACTTTGGGGCCCAGTGCCCCAATATAGTTCTAGTGGACTGTGTTTCAGGCTGTCCCACCCTTTCCTTGTGGAAACATTGACCCTCAAATCCTCAGCTAGTTTTCAAAGACTGTTGCTCCAGTATAGATGTAGTTTGTGTTATGCCTCAGGGAAGAAGAAATTCCAGGGTTCTGCTTGTGGCCATATTCCAATCTGTCCAATAGAGTTTTGGAGACAGAAAAGGGCTTGAAGACTAGAAGTGTATAGGGAATCCATAGTCACAGTGGAAATAGGATAGAAATTGTACCTGTGGGCATTTGTGGTCGACAATTCTCAGAAACATTGCAAATATTTAACTACTGATACATCACAATATTTACTTACTCGAATGTAGTGTGTAGAACCAAAGATTTTTCCCATTAAAGGGACACCTTGGGTGGCTAAAGATATAGGAATATGTTAATATTTGGGTGTTAATCTTGGGTTTACTTTCTTTATTGTTCATAATAAAGCAAGCCAGGGTGTTTTTGAGTACTCAGCCTTATGTAAGTAGGGAATTTGTCATGAAATTTTTATGTAGTCTTCATACCTTAGAGGATGCTATTTCTTTGCTTATTGGAGTCCCAAAATCTCCATTTACCAACCCAGGATTCTAGTCTCATAGTAAGCCATATGCCTGAGCCACTAATGGAAACCATCCTGAGGAGAAAAAAAAAAAGAACATCCAGCAAAATCACATATGTGTGCAGAACTCCAAATCATTTGTGCAGTGTGAAAACCTCAAGCCTAAAAACTAATCTAAAACTGGACTGAAAATAGAAATCCCTGTAGGGATTTTCAGAGACAAATGTAAAAGCACTGCTTAAGGATGTCTCCAAAAGCTGGGGGAAAAAATGGGATTCTTATAAGAGAAAAAGTCAACTGAATGCAATAGCAGACAAAATAAATTTGTACCCAAGAAAACCCACAACCAGGGATTGTAATCTGATTCTAAATGGAGGAATTCATGCTTGCATAACTAAAGGTAAATGGACACTCCGAGAGCAATTTTCATATAGGTACATTGCAATTACAAGAGACAATTAAGCAATACTTTACATCCCCAAAGTACCTTGAAACATTTGGTTAAAAGATGAGATGGATACTTTTTTTTTTCAGTCAAATAATGATTCTGGGAATAAACAATGTAATCACTAATATATATAAAACAAAATATTATATAATCATTGCCATAAATATTGAAGTAAAATTGAACATATAGTAGATAAAACTTATACTAACAAAGTAGTGGATAGATTTTAGAAATATACATATATATATAAATAACCCCCTACACCCTATTTAACCAAAAAGAAAATGTCATTATAAATGATGAAACACTGAACTTAATCCCTCCATATTCTAGAGAAATCAGAAAAACGATGACACTCACTATACCAGCATTCTATTCTAATACAGAATTTTAAATCTGTATTCAGAATACAGATTTCAGAAAGTGAGATGTGTCTTGATATAAATGATGTCTTAATGTGCCATAGTTTTACTGACATAACTTTGTCCCTTATCAGGGGATAAATTCAAGGTCTATTTTAAAATCAATAGCTTCCTATACTTGAAGAGATCTTGTACTATGCATTGGTGATGCATTATTTCCCATATACAAGCCAACACAGTCAGATAAGACAAATGAATCAAGTATAAGAATTGGAATGGAGGGGGTATAATTATTGTTATAGAAATAATATAGTTTGTTCTTGGAAAATCTAAGAAAGTAAACAATAGCTTAAACATCAAGAAAATCAAACAAAATATTAAGAATCCTCACTATTTTTTTTATTCCAAAAACAATCTAAGAAAGACATAGGATATGAATAAAATATTTTAAGTTATTAGGGAGAAATAAGGATCAATGGATAGAAATCTTAGCAATTGTTAGAATATTCAATTGGGAAGTTAAAGAAATATTGGTACATATCAAAGTTTAAACACTGCCTTTTCCAAGCCTGCCTGTGGGTCTTCTGTAAGTGGACTTTCTATCTCAAAGACTTTCTATCTCATTTGAAATGCACCTCAAATTTTATAATATTGTCACATTCCTCGTAGGATAGCAGCATTAATGGAACATAGTGGAGTTTCTTTAGTTGAGCAAAATTTTATTTTTTGAAAAAAATATATTTTACATATTTGTTGAGATCTTCTAAAATCTCTGTTGAATCTCAATCAGCTCTTCTGAGATAAGTAACTGCATTGTTTTGCTTTCGTGGCATAGTGTTAATGGAATAGCATTTTGATATTTAGCTTTTTGTTTTCATTGGAGGGACTTCATCATAAGTGCAGCTAAGAAAGCCATAGCTGCATTTACTCTAATGATATCATGGAATGTCTTGTTTAAACATTCCTTTATGATCTCAATACCAACAATAGTTCAGCTCCTTCAAAATCATCAATCGGGTGGTTGTGTAAAGGATTTAATGGGATTTCGTAATCAGTTTTTCTTTACCTTGGCAAGTAGAATGCTCAAAGACAATATTTTGCATTTGAAAAACAATCTTGTACTTAAACCTACAGCTTTTTTTCTTTTATTCCTCTACATTATTTTCTCTTTGCTTGGATTTTCTTACTCACTTTTATCTTCTTCAGCTATATTTTATATCTGCTTGGAAGCTACCTGAAATTGATTTTCAAGCAAAGATAAGGTATAAATAAACACTTGAGTCTATAAATCAATAAAACCATCTTTCTTGGTCTCAGTTTCTTCAATGGAGCTATCTCTTCCTCTCTTGCATGTCTGTTTATTATGGCCCTTTTCATCTTTTAAAAGCTAGCTCTCATCCTTATTCACTCTGTCCATATTTCTCACTATATTTTTCTTTTTAAGTCTTGCCACTTTTGTATATGCTAAATATATTTTGGAACTGTTAATTATTCTATATCCTTCCTTTACAATAAAACCCCATGTTGACAACTGTATCCTAGAGTGACTGGCACCAAGAAGGCATTTGAATGCAATGTAATGAATAACTGCTTCAATGCAGTTCCAAAGAATATCAAAGTAACTGCTATATGGAAAAACTAGAATACTGGATATAACTAGTACACTGAATTCTCTTTCTTCTTCCTCTTTTAGAGAAAATGTGATTAGTGTGAAATTGGGACTATAATCTACTTTGATAGAATCCTGAATTTAGGGATCACCGAGAGTTTCTCTGATTTAAACACAAATGTCAGTACTAGAGGGAAATTTCTACTGAAGATTCAAAGACAGTGCTTTAGAATAATAATGAAATGTAATCATATTTATTATTAGCTTTGTGATGGCCAAAACCACATTCCTTTTGCTCAACATTGTACTCCTATTTCATCATGATGATTAACATCAAGCTGCAAAATACCTATTTGTTGAATAATGAATGAATAATGATGATAATTTTAATGAAAATAATAGCTTTCCTACTAGATTGTTAGGTTATTATTCTGATGAACATTTCACTAACATTTGTCTTCATTCCACATATAATGTGAGTAGAATACTGTTATTACCCAACCTCCTATTCTTATCCCCATTCCCAACTGCAAAAACCAAGGCTGAGACAAACTAAATAATGCATCTCACACACTCACACAGTAGTGAGCACAGAGCTGAGCTAGAATCATACGGTTTCCTAATCTTTTTTTAAATTTATTTTTACTTATGTATGCATACAAGAACTGGGGTGTAGGCCAGAGGTGTGGGAGGTGAAAGGACTCACCAGAGACAGAGTGGGGAGCACAACAGGTGTATCCACTGAAATCCACTGCTGAGAGGAACAGCAGGCGAGACAGGAGAGGTCTGCTGCGCCATTTGGGTTAGCAACCTGGCTGGGGATCGAACTCATGCCGCAGTGTCTGCACATAGCTTGCCAGCGCTGTGACTTTAACCCCTGAGCCACCAGGGAGGGCCCCATTTTTGACCTGGACTCTTAGGTATCAGAACCTGTCCTTTGGATGTAGTGCTTGCTCTTTTTTCATTCCATGTGTCTTTCTTTTGTGTACATGCTAATTAGCTGCATGCTTCAGTAAAAGTGTCGATGGTCTTACATGTGGATATCGAAGTCAGGTTTTAGTGCTGCAAAGTTTCCTTTTCCAAGAAAAAAAAAATAGTTGTTATAAAAATGACTTCTGATCTCCTTAGATTGTCTGATAAGCCACATATAATGCTTGTGCTAATCTTTTCTGAAAGCTCTTTGGGTAAATTACTGTTAACACTCAGGTCTGACAGTTTAATGCTATTATACTACAAAATATATGTTCTTTCCCAAAATAAACATGTTTTATAATAGCAATACAGATGCCATCAAGGGGCAAGGTTATCAGGAGATAATTAGACCCTGGAGAGATTACAGGCTCTTAGATCATGAGAGCTGGATTGCGAGCCTGCCTTATTAAATAATTGTAAGAAAGTCAAAGTCAACTATAAATACACACATTTCCCTATAATTACTTTAAAAAGTACAAACCCAAGGTGCATGCCGATGTGCTGAGATGATAAGGCCTCTCTCTCCATTACCCGAAAATGTCTAAATATAACCTAGAAAAGCACTTTCAAGTTGAATTTTAAATAAGAATGTGAAAGGAATGACTCCTCTTCCTTCCTTTGCTAACATTTTTAGGTGAGCTGTTTTAAGGACATTTTTAAATTCTGGCAAGTGAATGGCTGGTTTCCAAGAAATCCTCCCACCCTACTTCATAATCCATAAAAAAAATTTAAAAACCCTAAGTAGATGACATTCTCTGTATATAAACCTCTGTATACTTGCACATATTTCCTTGTCCTGAAAGAGCTCCCCTTCTCCCTAGACTAAATTTACCAACCAAAAATTGACAGAAATCGGGGGAAAAAAAATTGACAGAAATCTGAGACGCTACTATATCTCCTTCAAAAATAGCTTTCCTATAAAGTTTGTGAAATCTTCCCCCAGTACCAGTAACTACCCCTCTTCGTAACATAGAGACATTGAAATATTCCTTCTTTGGTGTTCCCATAGCATATTATGATTAATTTTATTAACAGTTACTGGATTACTTAATACTGTACATTCATAGATATTTGATCATATTAATTAGGAAATGTAGACTGGGTTTATACCACAGTACAAAATATGTGTTCAATAAATACCTGTTAAATAAATGAATGAAGAAATTAATAAGGTGAGGTTGTCCAAAGCTGGTGAATAGGAAAAGAATTTTCTCGAAATGAGAAGTTTGTTGTTTGTGGCTTCCATTCTTAATTGCAGAATGGAGCTATTCAAACACAGATGAGTGGATCAAGAAGACATGGTGTAGGGCCTCCCTGGTGGCTTGGCGGTTGAGCACTGCGCTGTGGAGCTGCTGGCAGCTCGCGATGTGAGTTCAAAGCCCCGCCAGGGAGAATCCCGCATGGTGTGGCAGACCTCTCCTGCCTCGCCCACTGCTCCCCTCAGCAGTGTATTTCTGATCTACCTGTTCTGCTCCCCATTCTGTTTCTGGTGAACCCTCTCGCCACCCCACGCCTCTGGACTGTACCCCAGCTTGTATGTATAAATAAATCTTAAAAAAAAGATATGGTGTAGATACACAATGGAATACTACTCAGCAATCAAAAAGGATAAACTCACATGATTTGCAGTAACATGAGTGGAGTTGGAAGGGCTTATGCTGAGTGAAATAAACCAGAAGGAGAAAGACAAATACTGAAGGGTGTCACTACTATGCAGAATATAGAAAAACCAAAAGGGTCAAAGACAAGCTTTGAAATGAATCCTTAAAAACTGACCATAGGTCTTCAGCTTTCAGAGGGGCAAGGGGGAAGCAGGGTGAAAAACAGGAGGATGGGAGGGAGAATACAATGGCCTATGGTGGAGGACTTTGGTACTTGTGCAGGGAGGGTTTCCAGGGGAAATCCTCTACTATCAAAACACTAACAAGGATGTAAAATACTGGCACTTCAGTAACAATAAAAACAATACAGTGAAGAAATAAAAATTAATGTAAAAATTGAAAAAAGTAGAATGTGGCTAGCAACTCTATTGTGTCAAGCAAAGGAACATATTCAAGGGGGAATTTTAGGAATTGTGATTCTGTTTACATGCCAGCAGCTTTCCTTCGGGGCCTGACCGGTGATGTGGGTGCAGTATCCTCACCCACAGTACCACGGTACTAAAGTCATCAATGACCGACTTCAAGCCTGTGACAGTCCATGTGTCTCTCTTGAAACATTTGCACAACTTCTTAGCGCATCACAATAGCTAGTGAAAAAGCTGAAACTCAAAGTTAGATCTATGTCCAAATATATGTTCTCCATAAATTGCTTCCAGTTACTAATCAATCCCACTTAACACAGACACACCAAATTGCTTGTGGCTCATCTTTGTACTTAGTTCTCTGGACTCTCAAGAGCAATATCTCTGAAGTTACTTTTTTTCTTTTTTCTCAGTATGCATTTTGACATTTCAAGTTTATGAACTCCTACCCTAATCAAGAACCTGATTATTTTTCTTTTTCCGTTTCCTCCAGCACTATTAAGGAATAATCAATTTTTAAAATGATCTATATTTAGGGAGAACAATGTGGTGATTTACTATCCATTCACATTGTGAGATGACTACCCCTATCAAGTTCATTCACACCCATCACCTCACATAGTTACTATTTTTTGGTGCTGTGTTTTGTTTTTTCCTAGTCATACTACAACAGTAATCAAATTGAATGCATTAAATAGAAAATTTTTAAGGAGCAGTTAGTAAATTCAGTCAACTAAAGATAGTCTTTTCTCATTTTTTTTTGGCAATGATCATTACTTTGAAGGCTCTTTATTATTTGTGTATTTGTACTTTATTATTTTTTTTAGATTTTATTTATGCATACAACTGGGGTACAGGCCAGAGGCATGGGGCGGTGAGAGGGTTCACCAGAGACAGAGTGGGGAGCGGAACAGGCAGATGGACGGAAATACACTGCTGAGGGGAGCAGCGGGCGAGGCAGGAGAGGTCTGCCACACTATTTGGGAATCTCCCCGGCCGGGTGTCGAACTTGCGTCGCCGCTGACAACAGCTCCATAGCACAGCACCTAACCGCTGTGCTACCAGGGAGATCCCTAAAGTGGGCCATTTCTTGAGTGAGCATCAGGATAGAAAGTGGGGTCACAGAGACATAATCACTTAGGCTCAGAGAAGCTGCCCAGTGTGGTAGCTGTGCATTCCAGAACATGGGGCTAACTCGGACTGGCCCTGGATGGGAAGAGACACCTGCCACTGGTGGGTCCCTTTTTTTTTTTTTTTAAAGATTTATTTATTTATACATACAAGCTGGGGTACAGGCCAGAGGCGTGGGGCGGGGAGAGGGTTCACCAGAGACAGAGCGGGGAGCAGAACAGGCAGATCAGAAATACACTGCTGAGGGGAGCAGCGGGCGAGGCAGGAGAGGTCTGCCACACCATGTGGGACTCTCCTTGGCTGGGTGTCAAACTCGCATCGCACACGCTGCCAACAGCTCCATAGCTCCATAGCACAGCGCTCAACTGCTGCGCCACCAGGGAGGACCCTGGTGTGTCCCTTTTTAAGTATCAGCCACTAAGTGACCTTCGTTGGTTCACATTTTCTTAGCTCTTTGGAGAAAATCAGCCACATGACACCAGTGTAGCTGGAAGGAAGGTAAAGAAATATGAAGGAGCAAATAAATATTTATTGATCTAAAAATGCCTCCTCTCTTCCAGCCAAGGAAGCTTGTTTTGAAGTAACCTAATCAATTCTCAAGCTTAAGGCCATATACTCAAGTCTTATGTAAATTTGCCAGTTATTTAATTCCCAGTTCTTCAACAAATAAAGTAAAACTTTTATAAGAAGTGGTGCTACATGTGGCTCAGACTGGTTGGTTGGCAAAAAATAAAACACCATATAGTAAATATGTGATCATATATTAAAAACAAATGTCTATATTTAGTCCTTTTTCTTAATATCAAACATTAACTGTTGCACTCTCTTCCATTATTTTTTCTTTTCTGTAAAGAAAATCTTAGGGTGGATTCACAGGAAATGAATGACTCCCATCCTTGCTGTTTCATGGACACAAAGGTTTATGCCAACTAAAGAATTTAGATTACTCATAAATTCTATCATGTTGTAGCAGAAAGGGTTCATCCTCACGTGTGGATGAGTGAATAACCATGGTGAATCATGATAGTAGGTATAATGCCCACTCCCCACTAGATTTGTCAATAGCTTTGTGAGATAGGTATCTTTCTTTGTTTTACTCATTCAAAAATCAGTAACTATTATAACCAGACTAGGGGGCCTCCCTGGTGGTGCAGAGGTTGAGCGCTGCGCTGTGGAGCTGTCAGCAGCAGCGATGCGAGTTCGACGCCCAGCCAGGGAGATGCCCAAATGGTGCGGCAGACCTCTTCTGCCTCTCCCGCTGCTCCTCTCAGCAGTGTATTTCTGATCTGCCTGTTCTGCTTCCCGCTGTCTCTGGTGAACCTTCTCGCCGCCCCACACCTCTGGCCTGTACCCTAGCTTGTATGTATAAATAAATAAATCTTAAAAAAATACTCTATAAAAAAAAAAGAATAAGAAAAAAAAAAAACCAGACTATAGGCAAATCAAACAAGAGACATCCAGCAAGGGAGGGAGAGGATAAGGACTCAAAAAGGGGTAGAAAAGAGCACAAGGGACTATGGTGATGGTTCACTGGTGAATTGGTGGTTGGTAACCTATGGGGAATACACAATAATGTCAAAACTATGAATAATAAAATGTAATTAAAACAAACAAACAAAAATCAATAACTAGATGCCTACCATCTATCAGGCTTTGTTCTAACTCTAAAACTTTAGCATGTAAAATAGATAAACCCCTTGTTCAAATGGAGCATAAATTCTAATATGGAAGGACAGAAATTATACAACAGAAATCCAAGAGTTACACAGAGAAGAAAATGAAATACAGCAATGAAACAGTCACTCGTAAGCAATGTTCAAAGATATGCCATTATTTAACTTGCTAGGGAGGAACAGAAGTTGTTGGACTTGGCATTGAGATTTTTTTTTTTAAGATTTATTTTTTTTATTTATACATACAAGTTGGGATACAGGCCAGAGGCGTGGGGTGGCGAGAGGGTTCACCAGAGACAGAGCGGGGAGCAGAACAGGCAGATCAGAAATACACTGCTGAGGGGAGCAGCAGGCGAGGCAGGAGAGGTCTGCCGCGCCATGTGGGATTCTCCCTGGCCAGGCGTCGAACTCGCGTCGCCGCTGCCAACAGCTCCACAGCGCAGCGCTTAACCCCTGCGCCACCAGGGAGGCCCGGCATTGAGATTTTATTGGTGGTCCTTGTTGGAGGGGGAAAAAAATCAGACTGTAACTTGTTGTGTGAAATGTGAAGAGATCGTGTCAGTGAACAGAGCACTGTGCTCTTTCGAGAAAGTTGATCATGTAAGACAGTTACTTGTGGAGGAAGCAATAGTGGAGGCAGGACTTCATTTTATTTATATTTTTTACATTTCATATGGAACTTCTCTTTCTCCTTGTATGTTTTGTAAAGGTGTCTTAGCTTTACTAGGAGCACCTACCATAAGCTCAACAATGTCACAGTAATTATCACAATAATCTAATATTCCTATTCCTTTTTATTCCTGTGGCTGACAGGCCCTTAAATGGTCCCCATGAACCTTACCTCATGAAGCCCATGTCCTTGTATGATTCTCTCCCCTTGAGTGCAGATGGAACCCATAGGACACGACAATGGCAATGGGAGGTAGATCATCCCAGGTGTGTGATTGTATTCATTAGATGGCATACCTTTTTCACTCTCTTACTGAAATTGAGAAGGTTGAACTTCACATTGGGGGAATCCCATGCAGCAAGACATTGCAGGTGGCTTCTAAGAGATGAGAGTGTTCTCCAGTCAATAATCAGTAAAAACACTGGGGTATTTCTTCAGTCTCACAATTGCAAAGAATGGAATTTTGCTAACAGCTGGAGCAAGCTTAGCTGTAGGTCCATCCCTACCCATGTCACAGATGAGCCTTGCAGACCAGCTGACCTTGGCCGTGAGCTTGATGGACATTACATTCAGGACACAGCCAAGCCACGCCTGCAGGCCTGACCTGTGACCATGAGTTAATGTTTGTTGTTTTCAGCTCAGGAGTGTGAGGCAATTTGTTAAATAGTGATAGAAAACTAGAACAACTCATGAGAAAATTCAGGAGATAATTTATTTGACAGAGATCAAAGAGTATGGGAAGGAATTGAAATTGGATATTTTAACTGCAAAGCCCTCACTTGTGATCATTGTGTTATGCTCATTCAAAGATCACTTTCTTATTTCAGGGAAGCAATAGAGTAGTTATAAATACCACAGATTTGGAGTGAAAAGCGTTGTTAAATCTTGGCCACCTGATTACTGTAACTTGGAGGCAAATTACTAAACTCAATTAGGTTTTGTTTTCTCATCTGCAAAGTAATAATATCAATATCAACTTTAGGATTTGTTTCATAAATTAGATCATATATTACCTCTACCAATATTACAATGTATTCATATAAAATCTACACCATGTAGACATCTAAGAGACAGATTTTTCTTCTACCTATTTTATTCTCCAACATGTAACATGTTAGAATAAGCCACTGAAAAACATTCTAGAATATTTTTTTTTTGTCCCAAGAAATCCAGCATCCCACTGAATGTGACACTGGATTTTAATATCTAATCATAAGTGAAAAATAGGATTATGTGCTTGAAGACTGTACACGCATATGGCATCTTTATAACCAAGTAGAGAATTCCTCTTGGCTAGCTCTTCCTAAAACCCAGAGAGCCAGCAGGAGCAGTGGTGAAGGAGTTAAAAGAGATTGCTGCTGGCAAGTCTCCTTAAATCAAGTGCCTGTTACCGACAATAGAGAACTGGTAAAGGGGGTGGGAGGAGATAGCAGGAGGAGGTGAAATAAATAGTCCTTCTCCCCAGCACAGATCTCACTTCTATAGGCAAGAGGGGAATGGCCAAGACAGTTAAAAAGGGTCCTTTATGCAAAGCATTTCAAAGGGCTATGATGAAAATACAATATAAAATGCACTCTTAGCATATTAGCCAACAGCTAAGCCTAGACAAATAAGAACATTTTCAATTTACTCTTAAAAGTCTCAAAGGAGCTGGAAGTTCTTACAGCTGCAGAAAGAAAAGGTGAGTGTGAATGCAGTCTGAAGAAAATATTCTTGCCCTTATTGAATCAAGTGGAACAGGGGCCACTGCTGCAAAGCAAATCCCTGAAGATAGATGGAAGATAGGCAGGGAGATTCTCTGAAAAAAATTTGAGTTCTTGGTGGTAGAAATCTCTGAAAATCAGGGATGAAGTCGACAAATGAGCCAGGGGTCTGAGAGAAAAGAAAGACCACTCCATTAAATGCAGACAATAAGTACAGCTGGGTCCCAGGACCCTCCCTAATCCCAGCATCCCTAGAGCTAAATGGCATTGTTAGTGTAACGTGTGTGCAAACCTATTGTCTGAATCCTGTACTTGAAATCCTGACAGAAGACTGACTGATTTTCATTTATGCACTGAATTCTTAAGCACAGTAAGAGTCTGGTTTGGACGAGATCAAAGAATGTTATGTAGCGAGAAAGAGCAAATAAAAGACTTCAAAACAAAGCGGGTACACTTTGCAAAGTTTTATCTCCGTCAGTTAAACATTGACTTGATCAAATTTTTGCAAAATGTTTATTGACATATGACTTTTGATGTTTAGAAAGATATTTCTCAGGACTCCAAAATGGAAGTATTAAAATGGAGCCTTGAAAATAATATACTGATTTTGTAAAACAAATGTGAGGCTATTGTATCTTTTTCATGAGGTGTAAAGAATGATGGCGCATCAGGAGAAGGCAATGTTTGAGGGTTTTATTTTTAGCTATGAATTTTTTAAAAATATTTATTTATGCATACAAGCTAGGGTACAGGCCAGAGGTGTGGGGTGGCGAGAGGCTTCACCAGAGACAGAGTGGGGAGCAGAACAGGCAGATCAGAAATACACTGCTGAGGAGAGCAGTGGGCGAGGCAGGAGAGGACCTCCTCACCCTGTGGGAATCTGCCACTCTGGGCATCGAACTTGAGTCAGACAGCTCCACAGCGCAGCGCTTAACCACTTACAGCTCCACAGCGCAGCACTTAACCACTGCGCCACCGGGGAGGCCCAATTGTTTTGCTGTTGGTTTTACCTTCAAAATGCATTGACAATCCAGTATTATCTCACCACCTCTACTGCCACTACACCTGTTCATGATGTCATCATCTCTCTCTGCGACTATTCTAGTATCCTTGTCATTGTTTTGTCTCAAAATTTAGCCCCTAAATTATATTCTCTATGAGAATATATTGATCCTTATAAAATCTAATTGATGTTAACTTAATCTTTTGCTCAAAGCCCATCAATGAGTTGGCATTCCACGTGAAATTAAAGCCAGATTCTTTCCATGGCTGTAAAATTCTTCATGCTTAGACCTTATCTCTTCTCTGGCTTCGTCTTATGCCACTCTCCCATTCCCTGACCTTCTACCCCAAGAAAAGTAAATGGGAGAGTCAGGTTATATCACTGTGTCTTTTTACTTTACTCTGCTGAATCCTAATTATCACTTTTATGCTGCTAAATATTTCAGGACTATTGATATGCAAAATAATTTATTCTAAAAATTTGCCTGATATCAAGCTAAAACTTCTGTTTTAGAAGTCAACTATTATTTCTGCTTTTCATGGAGAACTTCCATAATGCTTCCATCTAAAATATCAAGCCTCAGTAAAAATGATTCTTCCTTTATATTTTCTTCATGTCACTAAATCTACCTGATCTAATTTATGTTTTGACTGATTTCTCCTGCTGACATCAGCTCCTGATAGTGTTATTCACTGTTATATTTTTCATGACATGAAACAGTATACAGAACGTAGTAGGTGAGCAGTACATATATATATATATATATATATATATTATTAAATGACTTGTGTTTTCTAATTTATTATATTCCAGTAATTATTTGCCTTTATTAGTATATTTATTTCTTAGTCCTTCTTTTGAATATATTTAAATAAATTTTAAACCAATGGCTATATTTAACATTTTAGAAATATACTACAGGTCCTTTCTTTATCTACTTATTGTTTCACTTCCAATGATTTTCCTTTCATGACTTTTCTTCTTATTTTATCATTTTGATGATCCTAAAAATACTTATTTTAAGACACCTGTCAGTATATTCTTAAAATGAGTTTCACAAATTTGTATTTAACTATGGCTCTTTTATGATTTGGAAATAAATATGCATTATTTGAAAAATAAACATATGGTTTGGAAATACATACATGATTTGGAATTATATATGTGGTTTAGATACAACACAGAATAAAACTAGATTACAGGTATTGATAGTTAGCTATTTTTTAACAGATGGACAATTATTGGAACTGGATCCATTTGTATAATAGAGATGACTATTTCATTTGGTTTCTTTCTGATATAGCTTGGCATTTCTCCATTAGTGAATCTCTTCACACTAATTGCAGTTCCACTGTTTGATTCGATATGACACTTGCAATGCATATGATATCTTATTTACTTATTCATAAATTATCTCATAACAAACTATGAGATCCATGTATAATCACTCAAATAGTCTTGGAAAATAATAGATAACATTAGAAATGTCAATACCCAAGCAGGAAATTATTTTGACTAGTGAGGTTGAGAATTATCGAAAATTATCTGTCCATGCTGTACTAGATATGTCTCTGCAAGGTCAATTTCTCTGTCCAATATAATGAGAGTACAGAAAAATCCAAGTACACACTGACTGTCAATTACAGTTCTGACAGAGCAAATAGACTTTTACATAAAACATTAAAAATGTTTAGTCTGCTGCTGAGAAATAGTGTTTATATTCACAGATGAAATAAGAACATGACACTAGGACATGAAGGAAGTTGAAATTTCAGAGATGATTGAGGTGTCATCAGGGGGAAAAAATAGATTTCAAGAGAATCCATGTTCAGGCTGAGTATGATATGTAAATGACCTTCTCCTGTTGAAATAGACCATCTTTCTAGCAAAGTAGATGGGTTTGGAAAATATTTGATTTTGTAATCCTCAAGAAAATGAGGAGTTATAAAAAGGAATTCAAGGGAAAGAACTGTTGCCCAATAAAATAAGCAGAAATGGACATTCAAAAGACATTGTAAAGACTTAGTACATCAGATGAAAGAGCTACATCTAAACAGAGTGAGAGCTATATGCGAGAAACTATGAAGATTTCTTTGGAATACAACATGTCGGTAATTATCAAAAATAAAATCAAGCATTCAAATCTATTACTTAGTTGCCAAAGGAGAATAAAATAGCTCCTGGATCTTTAACTCTGCACAAAGTGAATTTCAAGTTCATGGCAGCCTTCTGTTTCCTTAGTTTGCCAAAACATTCTAGTGGGACACTGGAAATAATACTAAAGGAGTAAGAATTATAATTGAGTTTGAAAAGAGTCACTAGTGCAATTAATTGATATTTGCTTTGAGAGGAAAGCTTTATTGTTATGGACTTATATTTCTCTAATTCTAATAACATCTGCATAATAATTTTATTGAGTCAAAGTATATATCTGAATTAAAGACATTTAGATAAGTAAAATATTTAACAAGCTTCTTAAAATCCAAACAACATAAATATAAACAAGACATAAACATTAATAATCACATGTTTTACCCACCTCTGTGCAACAGTGGAAGGATTGCTGCCAACTTCATATTCCAGCCTTGGAAGAGGAACTTAGCTTTTAAAGCTTGGTGTATTTCTGAGTTATGTATTAGATATAGAGTAACACTTTAAAAATATTTTACTTAACATTTTACAGCTGTAAACATACTTTATCCTCCCAGAGTAAATAGGACAACGTATTCATTTCCATTTTCTAGAAACCACACCAGACTTTTTAGGACACATTAATTTATCC
This sequence comes from Scalopus aquaticus, assembly GCA_004024925.1. Lineage (NCBI taxonomy): Eukaryota > Metazoa > Chordata > Mammalia > Eulipotyphla > Talpidae > Scalopus > Scalopus aquaticus. Next base: position 153,626 of record PVIJ01000988.1, on the reverse strand, counting down.
AATATCATGCCTCTCTAGTTGGGGGAGGTTAAACCTAAGCACAGGTTTTCTGACTCCTAATCTAGTGCTCCCTTCAAAAAACTTGTTTTAGATGCAGCATAAAATACCCCCTGGTCTGCAAAGGGAGCTTTTTGACCTTCTTCCTTAGAGTTCACCAACACTTTGGGGGTATTTCCAATACATGGCTCATCAGTTGGTACCCCAATGCAAAAAGAACACAACTAGAGTGAGTAATAATCATTACTTTAAATTAGAAGCTCATGTTTAACACAGTTCTTTTGATCATGGAGGCATTTTAAAAAAGACAACAAAATGCTTTGAAAACAAATACAGACTAAATGTTATAGGAGAACTTTCAGTGATTCAAAGTTTGTGAATATAAACACCAGGATTAGTTGGGGCAGCCATTTTTAATTTTCTGTACCAGTTGGGAAATCCATCTAGGACACCTTATTTAGCTCATTAACATATCTTAGGAAACCAAATGAATTATTTGTCAGAAAGAATTATCTGGAAAGAAATTAGTGAGCTCAGTGTTGCATATCTTTGTGGATATTGCCCCACCAAAATTAATTACAATTATTAATAACTATTTTCTCTGGGGAGGTTTCTTCTGCCACCCAAATAAGTCATTCTGTGTGCAGACTGAATGGGGTCTGTATTTTCTTTGCATGTTACTGCATATTTTAAGAACTTTGGAAATAATGGTGACTCTGATCAAGGATTTTAGGAAAGTAAAAGCACATTAGTATTTCAACTAATCAAAAATTGGAATCCTACAGAAATAAACATATAGTTCAGCAGGACCAATATTAAACAACTGGTCTTTGCACAAGTGGAGTATCTGAAAGTATTTCTAACCTAGAGATGTCTGTTATTAATATTCCCATGAATATTAATGGGAGCATCCAATTTACATGACAAAGAATATGGCCATATTTGATGTGAAATTATTGAATGATCATCTATCATCGCTGGGCAAAACTGGTTGCATTTAGCTAGATGCTGGCTGGAATATTAGATGTCGCATAAATGAAACAAATTATTTTTTTGACCTTTTTCTTTTCTTTGCCAATCACCCCTTACATTTGAGTAAATTGCATATGATTTAAGATTGATACTTTGAATGAGTTTGGCAGAGAACAGAGCTTGCCCAAGTTAGTCATTTTCTCAGAGGTGAAAGAGAGCAAGGGGTGTGTGTGAGATCACTGAGGGGGGCCGTAGAGATTCCATCACATGGTTTCACAGAATACTTTTTAGTCAGATGTTCCAAAGGGCAATGGCATTTAGTGCTGCATTCCAGAACTCATATCTTTTTAAAAGTTGATTCAGTCTTAAGCAATCAGAAAACATTTCAGAAGTAGAAGAATGGTATTTTCCTTCTGTGACATGTAAACACACCTTTTGGAAATTGCATCTCTATATAAAAATATCACATCACAGCACTCCCCTATGTACATCTGACACAAGAGATTGCTTTACCAATGTGAAATTATTGAATGACCATCTATCATTGTTGGGCAAAACTGGTTGCAGTTAGCTAGATGCTGGCTGGAATACTAGATGTCGCATAAAGGAAACAATTATTTTTTTGACCTTTTTCTTTTCTTTGCCAATAACCCCTTCCATTTGAGTAAATTTCACTAGCGGGGTAGTGAGACTAGTGCAGACAGTAGTAACTCTGTTACTCACTGCCAGGATTCATGAGCGAAGTTTAGAAATTTAAATTACAGTAGAGAATCAGGGAAGGAGGGAAATGTTGACGTAGGAGACAAAGCTGTGGTGTTTCTCGTTCATGTGTGGACACGGGACAAGAGAAATGTCATTCCCACTTATCTCCAGGAAGGGGAGGATTGTTCTGAGACAGGTGTTTCCTGAAGATGTGGTGGGTGCTATGGGATATTGGTGGAGGCATGGAAATTAGGACCCTGTGACCTTCATGGGATCAGAGCAAATGTGATTAGAAAGTTCTGGGACTTCATATATGTCCCCTGAAGTTTGAGGAAACATAAACATAGTGGTTGATGTCTTGTTCTTCATCTTTCTAATCTCAAAGGCCCCAGGTGCTGGGGGCATCCTGCAGTGGCCAAAAGCAGAATCTGAAGAAGGAGGAGTTTCACAAGAGACGAACCAAACCATGCAGAGTCCTTGGAAGCTCAGAGCCTAGACTGTAATGGAATTATGATGGTCACAACAAAAGGACAGTAGTGCCTGCATATGTGTTCCTTTTTTCCTGAGATAATCCTGTCCACTGACCTGTCCCTAGAGGTAACTCAAGATGGGAAAACAGTGACACACCAAGACAGACCCGCTTCTTCAGTGTTTGTGGCAATAAGAAACACTGTACCTTAGTTACTGGCAAATGAAGAGTAGTTAATTACGTTAAGTTGAAGCATTGATATGAGGCCAAAATCAAACACTGAAATCCTGACAGTTAATCATAACTGAAATCTGATTGCTTTTTGGCTTTTGATGTTAAAGTGATTTGTGCCAAGGTGTTAGACCCCATTACGATACAAAAGAATGAAGGGAGCAATGGGTAGTGAAGTTCAGTGGTAAAAGTTTAGTGGAAAAAGATAATCATTCCTGCCTGTATTTTCATCAAGTTCATCTTGTTTATATTCACTGCATGTATCTCATTTAATCCTCACAACAACCCTCTGTAAGAGAAATCCTCAATCCTTTCTGTACCCATAAAAGATTCTGAGGTTTCAGGGCATCACTGAGGAAGTAAGATTAATCTGGTTATGTCTCGATCTGGTACCTCCATTTGCATACCCAGCACTTAGTACCATTCAAAATAATTTTCTGCAGTGATAGTCATATGTATTTATTTGTTGTTATTATTTTTTAACTAAAATGACTTTGTATTTATAACATTAGCTAGGTTTCAGGTGTACAATGTCCTTTTTTTCCCAAAGATTTATTTATGTATGCATATAAGAGCTGGTGTGTAGGCCAGAGCTGTGTGGGGATGAGAGGATTCACCAGGGAGAGTGGGGAGCAGAACTGGTGGATTGACCTAAATACACTGCTGAGGGGAGCAGCGGATGAGATAGGAGAGGTCCGCTGCATCATGTGGGTGAGCACCCTGGTGGGGGATCGAACTCTTGCTGCAATGGCTGCAGATAGTTTCATAGTACTGAGACTTAACCCTTACACCACCAGCGAGGCCCTGTACATCATTCTGTACTATATTATAGTCAGTGCTAAATATCCAATTCCATCCTTCACCAGGCAGTTAGAATACGCAGGTGCTGAGCTATGCACCATGATATCCACTAGGCTATTTACTGAGTACTTGAAATCTGTCCAGTATGACTTAGAAAGTTATGCTCTAGTTGTGATTATGTCAGATTAATTTCTCCTGAAGACCTAGGTGAGACTAGAAGCTGCTCTTTGAGCAGCCCTGTCCTAATTCATCATCTGCCCTGCACTGGTCCTCAGTATCTGGGATTCATGGGCTACAAGAAGCCATGGCTACAGCTGTTAGGGCGAGTTTATATTTCTCAGGCATTTGTGAGCATAAAGAGACTCGCGTGTGTGCGTGCACACTCACACACATACTCGGCTTCAGTGTAGAGCAGTGTTTGATATTGAAACTGTTGAACTGCCTCAGCAAGGGGGGTGATAAGGACGAACACTCAGTGATGGGATAGCCCCTTGCCAAATGTGCCAGACTTCAGAAATTCTCCAAATGGCAAACTTGGGAGGCATGTGCAGGACCTAGGGCGCTACAACTCTGATAAAACCCGAGCAGCCTCACTTTGTTATATCCTGCGTTTCTGAAAGGCATTTATTTGAAGTCTATAAATATATAAATAAAGAGAAAGATAGATACATAGACAGATGAATGAGACCTACTTTGAAATGCATTAAGAATCCAGGAGAGCTTAGATTTTTCTACTAGCTCTTTAAGTATTTAGCAGTGTGATCATAGGCAGTTTAGTTAACCTCTTTGAGTCTTTTCTCATCTGCAAACTGGGGGTGGGGGGATAGTAGCTCTGCTTCCCTCAGAATCTTTTCTGAGTTTTTGTTGATCATAAATGAGGTGCTGCATGTGAAAGCAATGTGTGAGCTGTGGAGTGCTACACAAGTGCGGGTTATTATTCATTTGTTACCACAGCAACTGAAGGGCATCTCTGTGACAACAGAACAGCTAAGTGAAAAGCAATGATAAAAAAAAAAAAAGTATTGTCGAAATTGAGGTCCATGATACTTCCAACAGCTAGAAATCCCCCATAGGATGCATTGTCCTCCATGCCTTCTTGTTTTGCAATCGAGAAGCACATGTATGTATAGATAATTTCTGAATGAAAACTGTTAAACTACTGCCATTTTGTTTGTTCTTTCAGTGATTCTTCATGGTTTGCGAATGTGTTTGCATAGGTATATAGATGCATATTTCATCCCATTTTTATGGTGACCCTACTGTGTATTTTCTTTATAACTTGTTTTCATGGATCAGGACCTTTTTGCAAACTTTTATTTTCAACCTTGGGGGACATTGCATTTAGCTGATATGATTCTGCGTTACCGCCATCAGGAGGATTTATATTCTGATTGTAATGGAGCAGTAAGTGAAATTATTTCTCCGCTTCATTGGGAGGTGGGGCAGCAGGGTCTATCCCAGACTATCACCAACTTCCATGGTCCTCCTGGGATAGATGCTGAGGAAAAGTCTTTACATATCTTGCACCCTCATCAGTCCTTTCAGTAATATCAGTGCTACTCAGTACATATGATCTTGTCAGGAAATATGTTCCATGGTTGTAGAGAAGTGAAAGTACTTGCAGTTTAGTCTGCTCTCTTATAAAGAATTCTGGGTGGATTGTGGGGTAGGCAGGAGATCTCTCAGGCTTTTCCGCCCTCCCCTTGGGGATGGACCTCCATAGGCCTAGGAGCTGCCTTGCTTAGAGTAGCAAAGCTTGGGGGGTGTGGCTTAGAGTAGTGGTTAGAGTAGCCGTTGGTGTAGTGTGTGCACATGCGCGGAGAGAGAGAGAGAGGAGAGAAGAAGCAGCACACACTGGAAAGCAGCAAGAGTATGCTGCAGGAAGGGCCCCAGAGAAGCTGGAGATTTGCCAGGGCCTAGGAGGCTTAGCCTCCTGGCCCCCCAGCCCCCCGGCCCCTCCACCTTTATATAGTTGCCAGAGTTTAAGAGTTTAAATAATAAAAAGCCATAAGAAGCCACCGAGGGTTCCAGGACTCATTTATACCCGTCCGTTCATCATCAAGAACCTGCCTAGTGCCATTTCCTGCTGGCACTACAAGAACTCCAAAAATAGTGCTCTACCACGCAGGGCCTATTCAAAGGAAATAATATTTTGATGTCTAATATTCAATTCATTTCTAGAATCTTTGCTTATGAGGAAGAGCAAAATAGAATCAACATAGAACTACACATCAATTAATTCCCTCTAAATGTCAGTTTTCAGTATCTGCTACCCATAAAGGCAGACTAAAAAGCGAACAATTACAAATATTTGGATAATGGTGATTCAGCTATGTCTTCGAAGTGGAAAAAAGATGGCATATATTTTCCTATATTTTATTTTTCTATTAACAGTTATTCATGTTTTTTTTACACAAAGTGGAAGTATAACATTTCATGTGTCAATTTTAATGTTAGTATGGCCAGTAGAAGTATTATCTTCCACATGATAACACTTTCCAGAGAGGTCCTCTTCCTTAGCCTGTGGGCTGCTTTGAGGTCTACTTAGTTTAGAAATGTTTGCCACCACTATTCTCCATATCTCAACTCAACACCTATGTAGGTATCTGTTTTTCCAATATGCCAAAAACAAATTTCTCAATAGACAACAAAGTATATCTCAGTGCTAAAGACAGGAATGCTCATCTGTTTTAATATACCAAATTTATTTTTATAACAACTGTGAGAGGAAGCCTACTGCTTACCCTGTCTGTGTGTGAAGTATGTGGATAAAAATTTCATCTAACAATTTGAGGACAGAAATAAAAACCAGGTGGGCTCAGCGGTTCCCAGGTTGTTCTAAAGAAACTCTGCTACACATAAAGAAGATATTTTAGAAAGTCAAGAGATGTTAGCACTCTGTGAGGAACATTAAAAGGACTCACTGAGAAGCTCGTTTTTGTTATGGGTTTTCCCTAAGAAGTCTGCTCCACTGGTTGACCAAAGAATTGAAAGAAAGTTAGGCTTGCCATGGAATTTTCCATAAAAATTTGTATCAGCTTTGTGTTGTGGAAAAAAAAAGAAAAGAAAAGAAATGCTACTTGTTTTGAATGTGCATTCCAAGGTCAAAGTAGTTTTAGTCTCTGAAAGGTGTTGCTTATATCTTTGGATTTTTTCACATTTATCTCTGGATTTCTCCAGATTGAAGTAAATGGGGCTGAGCTCAACAATATCCTTGTGGGTTCCTTTGTGCCTTAAGATAGTCTACTTGGCAAAAACTAGGAATGGGACATCCTCCATCTGCCATTGAGCTATGTGGGGTGTCTGAGAATGGACTCCCTCTCAGCATTCTGGAAGGTGCTCGTTTGAGACTCTTGTTCTTTTACTCATAATAGAACAGTCAGTTGACCTTATGGAACCTCAAATGAAAAGAGAAGATTGAAATACATTCAGAACAAATTTGAAAGCTTCCATGAGAAAGAACACTGGCAGATAATTTGGCTCAAATATGTTCTATCACTTTGTGGAAAGTAGAGATGTCTTTTTTTTTTTTCTTTTTTCTGCAAGGAGTTTTTTGATTGTGTTGGAGAAATAGCTCATAAATGCGAAATCAACTAAGAACTAGGACATTAGTCTAAATGATTCCTGCTGCTTTGCTGGATTGTTCTGTTGCATTCTTTATGTCGTGCAATTGAGCGAGACCATCTCATCCAGTAACCATCTCATTTTCTGACTATGTTGCACAATATAATCACCTCAAGGTCTATCCATTTTGTCCCCCAAACCACTATGTCATCTTTTTAACAGCTGAGTAGTATTCCATTGAGCATATATTCCACAATTTCTTTACCTAGTATCTGTTGATGGACATTTAGGTTGGTTCCATGTTGAGGCTATTGTGGTAATGCTGCTATGAACAAAGGTAGGCATACAGCTTTTCATACAACTGTTTTTGTATTCTTTGGGTAAATACCTAGCAATTGTATGGCTGGATCATACAATATTGCCACTTTTAATTTTCTGTGGAATTTTCATAGAAGCTACACTAAATTATATTCCCACCAATAATGAATGAGTGTTCCTTCTCCACACCCTTGCCAACATTTAAAAAAAAACTTTTATTGATTTTCCAGTAGACTATTTAACTGTATAATTTTGGAATATTTATTACAATAGTCTTAATTTTAATCCCCAATTAATCAGGATATGATTTGTATATTTTATTTTGCATAGAGACAAGTTTTACAAGAACATTTCCAAATTTTCTCTAATTTTATCCATGGAAAAAGACATCTTTTTTTATAGCATGGCTTTATTATCCACAATGATTTAATTAGTGGTGTTGCCATTTTCCAAAATTAATATTATATTTGAAGATAATACATCTGGTTAATAAATTATAATCTGTAATTTTTTGAATCATGGAGAAATTTGTTGATAAACTGTACATTAATGATGTAAATAGTTCACGCAAGCCACCCAAGCATCAGGATAAGATGACAATCTTTATATTTATTGACCAATAAATTTAAGCCTCTAGGTAATAGAGAGAGAATGGATATAGCAAAAGTTTTTAACTTTATGAAAAGTTTAGCTGCAAAGATGAAAGTAGGGAGTGAAAATAATTAATGTGTCACATAAACCATCAAGCACTGAAGGATTTTCTATAATGAAGAATCTTGACAATATCTGGTTTTGGAGGTGGTAGACTTGAGTAATGTGGGAAGTCTAGGGGCTAAGAATGGAAATGATGAAACGAAAGAATAGCTGCCTACTTGGATTGGTTACTTTTCACATGGGATAATGGCCACAGCTATAATAATTAGAGGCTCCATGTGTGTAGAATTAATGGACCAATGTAATAGTTGACCTGGTGTGTGGGACAAAGCAAACTCCTTATAAGTTCTGCATAACTCATCTGCTTAAGAAAGGGTCCCACAAAAGGGTAGAGTTATGGAGAAATGGATTTGACTTTTTTTTTTTTTAAAGTTCTTTTTTTTTTTTTTATTTATACATACAAGTTGGGGTACAGGCCAGAGGCGTGGGGCGGCGAGAGGGTTCACCAGAGACAGAGCGGGTAGCAGAACAGGCAGATCAGAAATACACTGCTGAGGGGAGCAGCGGGCGAGGCAGGAGAGGTCTGCCGCGCCATGTGGGATTCTCCCCGGACGGGCGTCGAACTTGCGTCGCTGCTGCCGACAGCTCCACAGCGCAGCGCTTAACCGCTGCGCCACCGGGGAGGGCTGGATTTGACTTTTAAGGGAAAGGAATATATATAAAAACCAATCTTTGAATTAACACTACCCAAATGGTTTGGATTCAAGATGAAGATTATATTTCATGGATGATATTTTATTATTTTATTACTATAATACTTACAGGTTTTAAAGTATTGAGTCATTTCAAACTAGTACTTCCTATGGGTCCCAGGAATCTTAAATGATCAAAAACAGATATGGTGAGTTGTGTTGTAACTGAACAGAGTGACCTAGTGGTGGTTTCTGCTCCCTTTGGTTTAAAATGTTCAGCTTTCCCCATTTCCCTTGTTGATATGCTAGAGGTATATTGTTTAATCATTCATTCATTCACTCACTCATTCATTTAACACATATGCCATCCACCCAGCAGGCAATATAGATAAAATTATGAGAATAATAGGGTAATATTAATGTCTAAGATTTATTAAGTATATTATGAAGCAATGAGTAAATACACATTTCCAAATGAAGGATAAATATCTCATTTATCAATCTGTTTCTCCCATTGTTTTGGAAATGTTCCTGATGCTCGTGCTGGAATGACATGTGTGGTGGTGACAGCAGGAGAACAGACCTGAGAGAGGACTGCTCAGGGTTCATGGGTGGGAGGATCTCAAGGCCCTCATGTGCTGCTGTGAACAGGTGCACAGGCCTTCAGCTGTGCTTTTCAGAGGTAATATTTCATTACCTAATATCCAGATGAATTAAAGGAACCCAGCAAATGAAAGCAAGTTAAATGCTTGTTGTTTTATCTAATCTCTTAATTATTTAATGTTGATGGGTAAAATGAACACGGTGCTATCATCTTTATATGATAAATATACGGCTCCTCTCCATTGTTTGGGGATCATTGGATCAATGTACTGTGATAAGATGTGCCACGGCTCATGTCCGAATGAAGCTCAATGTCTCTTATATTCCTTCTGTCATGGGAACTCGTCTGTTTAGATTCATAGTTGCACTTCCAGCCTGGATTCAAGAATGAAGATGAGCAGAACAGACCTAAACCCAGCTGCCAGGCTGAGGCTGAGATTCAGAGGTTACCTGCCAATGTGTGATGGTGGGGACAAGCATTTGTGGTGAAGTCACTGAGATGGGGAGTTGCTCGCTATGCGAGACAAGTTATTGAATACTGATTATTAAAACAGTCTTTGAATCCTGAGAAAATGAACCACCGTATTTGGAATAAAATTAGTTGGGAGGAAATGGATTTGACTTGACAAAGGAAAAGGAGCAAGACAAGACATGGAGTTTGTCTCCCTTTGAGCAAATCAGTATCTTGCTTTGTTGTCTCTAGTCTTGCTCCCTCTTACCCACTCAACCTCCACTACTTCTGTCCTTTCACCACAAATCATGTCTTGTAGTCTGGTCACATCACGGTTGGTAAGATCGGCACTAAAGAACCCAGGTCACCTCCTCAGCCATTTTAATTTATACATACAAGTTGGGGTACAGTCCAGAGGCATGGGGCGGTGAGAGGGTTCACCAGAGACAGAGTGGGGAGCAGAACAGGCAGATCAGAAATACACTGCTGAGGGGAGCAGTGGGCGAGGCAGGAGAGGTCTGCCACACCATGTGGGATTCTCCCTGGCTGGGCGTTGAATTCACATCGCCGCTGCCAACAGCTCCACAGCGCAGCGCTTAACCGCTGCGCCACCGGGGAGGCCCTCAGCCATTTGCATTTTATAGTGTTTGTCTCTGTTATACTGAACTACTTGTTTCACTTCTTTGAAATTGCAGTTCTTGTTTTCTGTTTCGTATACATCACACAATCCTTTCCTTTGTCTGGCATGTGCTTCTCCTCCAAAAAAACACCACACCCCCAATTTTCACAAATGAGGTCCTCTGCAGACTTATCAATTCAGTTCAGGGCTGGTCACTCTCTATCATTTATCACAGTGACACCTTCAGGACAGAGTTGCTATTTTACCACTTCTGTTATTTTTTATTAACGCAAGGTGCAGCATTTAATATGTACCAGATAAAACATTCTGGAGTGAGCTGAGCTGCTGGGTCACTGCAAAGATCTAAAAAAAAAAAAAAAAAAAATCTAGAAGTATCCAGGCTAAAATCCAACCTATTCTGAGAGTCTTTTGTATCATTGTATTTTGATGAATTATTTTGGGGACAGGTTTTTTAATAAAGGAAGAGAAAGTTGGAATAATTCTTAAGCCTAGAAACCCCTTTTCCCCAAACTCACCACTAACATAGTTTCAATATCTGTAGTAGATGTCAGAGTTATTGGGTCCACTCCAAATCTTTTCTAAATGACTTTAGGTCAGGATTATGGGAGACAGAGGCAGCTTTAATAGCAAAGAAAAAATATTAACAGAAAGGGAGGAGGAGGAAAAGGACAGAAAAATATTCTGATTTAAAATATTTTAATTTCTTTATTTGAAAACCACAATGATAACATTTTGCTATATCTGTTTTGGAGGGTTGAGAGTAGGAGTCCATTAGAAATTGTGATGTAAGTTGCCATAGTTCCCACTAGAATAAAGGGATACCTTCTTATTTTTTATGTTATTTCGCAAGCAGACAGGAGCAGGCTCAGAACATAAGAAAACCTAGGAACAGAAGCAAAAGAAACTTACCCAAGAGCAAGAGAAGGCAGCGCCTTGGTTAATTTTTCCCACATTTCATTTTCTCCTTATGACCAACAATAGTGGAAAAGTCACAAAGAGAAAAAAAAAAAACAACTACCTGGGAAAAATGAAGTTGCATTTTTCAAAAACAGAGAGGTAGGGAGAATAAAGAAATTCCTGAAAGATGAGGGAGGGGGATGGGGGGTGCAGAACTATATCTTTCACACCATATGAAGTTTTATCATGAAGAGTCTTTTCAATTGGACCTATAAAAAATTACTTTTTGTAAGATTTTCTTTCCTGACCTTGGACTATGCCACATGATGCCTTGTTATATAGACGTTAGAAAACAGACTTCCTTCCCATTTGTTCTTATGTGTCCTCATAGGGAAAAAAATACATTTATTTTCAAGTCAAAAAAAGCATGTAAAAAGGAAGACCTATTTGACTGCCAGAGAGAAATGAAATGCTGACTAAAACTGTCGATAAGTCATGTGCTGTGTGGAAGAAAAGATTGTCTGATTATACAAAATGACTTCTACCTTGGTGTACAACCAGCAAATTGTTCCTCAAGGGTCTCTTTGATTCCCTCCTACCTGTGCCCTTAATATATAAAGTATCCCTTTATTCTGACAAATGTTATGCCATTTACAATAAAATATTATAGAGGGGAAACTTACTTGTTTAAATAATTAAATGATCTTCCACCTCCATCTTTTTCTCAACCACAAAATTAGAGACTGAGATAAATCTTAAACTGGGTTGAATGATCTTGATATCAATGAACCAAATAGTGGAATGATTAAGTTGGATATGCTTCCCCTGCTCTTCCTTTCATGATGTATGGCTATCGTAGATAGAATGAGATTTCCAACCCACTTAAAGTTTTGAGGTAATTTGGAGATCTTTCTAATATATAAGCCAAATCCTTGCATCCCACACAAAAAAGCTTGCCATCACTGAGTGAAAGGAAATTGGTAATATTCCATACTTATCCTGTTTTAAGGGACACATGCTCTTATCAATGTGCTGTGATCACATGAGCAATAAGTATCTGGGGCAGTGAAATGGGATATAAAATCTGTGCAGTGAAGGAAAAGTCAAGAATTGAAAGATTCCTGGGATTCATAACTGAGCTATAAGATCATAGCTTAGTCCCCAGAAATAACTGTGTCAATCTCTTGTGGCAGACACAGAATGATAGGGGACACTTTGACATCAAGGATCTTTCTATTATATCCCATAAATTTGCATTAGAGGTTCAGAGAAGCATAAATAATGCATGATAAGTTCTATCAAATTTCTGGCTAGGATGAGTATATGCAAGGGAGCTGCCTATAAGACCAGATTTGAACAGGACTGGGTAATGGTTTGGTTGGTCCCATTTGTCAAAGGTTAATGGAGAAGCAAGAAAAGTGAGTTTGTTTTAAATTTTAAGCCAGTTTCCTATATAAAGCTCTGCAATACTAGCAAAGTGCTTCTACCACTTCCATTTCTCCACAGGAACAAGTCACAGAGCATTTTGACTTACCCACCCTGAAGGCAGTGAACCTCAGTAAAGCAGCGAACCTTCCAATTCTCCATCAACTCCTCCAGTAATGACAACAGCAAGGAGGTTTGGCTTCAGGAGAAAGTGCACACCACAGGCAAAGGTAAGTGAGAGACAATAGTTACCAATTGCATGGCGATTACTCTGTGCAAAGTCCCATGCTAAGTATTTGATACATGTCTCATAATTATTTCATGTAGCCCTTGCAACACAGGGAACCCAGAGGGAGCACCCTGACTAATAGATAATGTCTCAGAAGGGTTAAAGGACTACACACCCTCAAGGCACAGTGGTAAAGATCATCTGCGTCTGACATCAGTTTGCGTTCTGCTCACCACTGCATTATGCAACTTTTATGCAACTTAGGAGTAGGTGCTGTCAATGCTGTGGTCAGTTTGAGAGAAGCTGCTCTTTAACTAACAGGCGCGCCTGAAGCAGAAACACTGAGTGAAGCTCTTGGTGGCATTCAGCAATGGGGGCTGCTTGAAATGGTGTAAGGAAATGGAATGGGCACGACAGGAGAGGAATGGCTTAAGGCCGTGGCCCAGGGCCATAGAAAGATGGTCTCTAGAATACCCTGGATCAGTGAATGTCACAGTGCCTAACTTGATTGACTGCTGACTAGGGTTGACTGGAGAATGTTGCACTGGAAATATTTACTCTTGCCTATGACTCAAACTTGTATTGTCTTTACAAATGGAAATAAAACCCAAATTGATTTGAATATCCACCCTCTCTAGTCTTTGCTTCCTAGTCCTATCTTTCTAGGGGGAAATTTATTCACCAACAGTTGGCTAGAGGTTGAGAGGAAAAAGGAGTCAGACTCCTGGCAGACTGATGAGAGTTTCTTCCTCACAGTAAAGCCTCATGGACTGGGGATCTCTGTGGAAGGAGGAATTGTGTAGAGCAGTTCATTCCATGAGCTTTTATTGTGCTCCTTATATTTTACAGATTGTATCAATGAGGGGCGCTTGGGTAGGAAAAGGAAGGGGTGGCATGAGATGGGAGTTGAGCTAAGAGTTGAGCTGAATCTACAATGGACGGATTAATACCTGGCAGTAGGTACCTGTTGTCCCACAATCCTCTATCTAGTGAGGAGGACAGAGAAGAGTCTCCTTCATCCCTGAGCAGCCCGACTAGCACAGGGGCATGTGAGGGTCAGGTAAGACACAACCTGCTCAGGTTGGATAGGCTGCTGCTCAGTCTAAAAATGAAGACCCTGAAGCTGAGGAGTCTCATTTGACTTGTGTCTTCAGAGGCACTCTTTAGTCAAAGCTCAGTCTTTGATTTGTAAATGGGTAAAGATGATAATGGGATGTAGAAAGAGGAAAAGAAGAGGCATTTTTTTTTCTTTCTCTGTGTTTAGAGGTTTAGACTGCTGTGTAGAATAGAGGATCATGATTTGGTAACCTACCCTAATCATGGCAGTAAATGAATACAACCTAATCTTACATGTGAAGTGAAATCCTTTGCAATGTGTTGGATCTTCACTATTATATCAATGCTATTGAGTCCCTGTGGATTATTGAAAACCAAATGGCTTCCCCAGAACAAATTTATGTCCATGTCACAGAGGTAAGTCCACAGACATTATTGCAGGAATATGCCATGTCAACTGCATAGGTGCCTAATGCAAAGACTTGTAGACCTGGCTGAATTTCCAGGATGCATTTTCAAACACTTTATGCAAATGCTTCATTTTCAGTAGGTGTTTAATTCAACAGAAGCATTAATAAAATCAATTTTCATTCATGATGGAGACTTAAATAAAATGAGGTCACTAATTACACGTATTGAACTCCAGTGCCTGACATATTTAAGCCCTGGGTGCAAAAGAAGAGTTATTTTTAGAAGAATTTCAAATAAGAAAGGAAAGAAGAAATGTGGAACAGATTGAGTGCATGAGTGAAGTGGACCCCCTTTTAACTTCCCTAACCAACTAGAGAACCAGGCTGGGAAGAATAATAAGCATTGATTGGATAACAGAAGAAAGGCTAATTCCACCTCCAAAGATAAATGATTGCTTTTTTTGTTTATTTTCTATTGCTTGAGGGGAGCCTAAAACCAAGAGTAATTTCTAGTCTTACTTTCAATTACCTTTTTTCCCCACAACATTTTATGAGCATTATGCTTGTGCTTTCAATCAGGCATGTTCGAGCAGTAGTGAATTTGTCTGCAACTTAGCAAATTATTAATTGAGGACTTAACGTGTTTTACAGAGCAACAGAAACTAAAATCAATGGGTGTCTAACCTGAGGGTTAGGTCCAAACAGTGCCAGAGTGAACCAAATCTATTCCCAGGTTTTGCTAACGAGCCCTTAAGTGGTTGTTTGAAAATAGTACTATGGCAGGGTCACATCAAATACCCTTCTATGCGATTTTTCTCCCATTTTTTTCTAACTCTGGGAAACATAAGAATTTAATTCTTTTTGATGGTTCCCACTGGAACCACTAGGCTTTTCTGGGAGTTATGAAAAATGTAAAGTCATGTTCAGTTATATGCTTGAGGAGGAAAACCAGTATATTTCCTAAAAATTAGTTAAGGGGAATCGAATCTCCTAATTTTCCTGCGCTCACCCGATCCTGGCCTGCCCACTTTCCAAAACTGTATTATCTGTAATAGAAGAGGCCCAGCTATCTTATTATGTGGTACTTTGGATTTCAACAGTGGCACAGAAGCATTGTTCTAGAATTACCCTGGCCCTGAGGAGGCTATTGTAGACTGGTTAAATCAAAGACAGGGGAAGGAAGCTAATGTTTGTTGGGAAATAATTAGGTGGGGGTACGGATCTAGTTACTTGGTCCATGAAGCCTAACGTGTTCCTTAGAATAGTGTGTGTGTTTCATAATAGAGGATAGTACTCATTTTGAAAGAAGATTCCACTTTAGAAGAAAAGTACCTTCACCAGATTTTCACTACTAATAAATGAAGAGGTGTGACTTGACACCAGATGTGTCAGGTTGGTATGTGTGCAACCCTGAGAGTGTGGCAGCTTTACTAACAACCTGTGAATCTTTTTCCTGTACCAATTTTATCTATATTAGAAGGAAAGTCATAGTTTGGGGGTTAGCAGTCTTACTGAAACAATATAACCTCAGGCAAGTTGTCTAACCTCTTAGATACTTAATTTCTACATCAATAAAATTGCAGTTTCAATAGATATTGCCAAAGATTACTCTGAGCCCTGAACAGTTGGGGTTTTTTTTTTCCCTCCTGCTATATTGGCAAGTTTTTCCTTCCCATTCACCTCATTTTGCTTTCCTCTCCCAATCTGATCTTGACAAAGTTAGAGAAAATGAAAAATTTCCTGAAAGACATTGTAGCTTGCCAGGATATAACACTGAACAGAAAGACTCTGAAAAGGGGAGACATATCTAAACAATATCTAAAGCTGATGGAAGCAAAGAAATAAAATACCAGTGGTAATGATAACATCAAATGGAGTAAAATTCAAAGATTGAACTCTTAAGATAGGCATATTTACATTTTTTTAAAAAAAGGGTAACCCAGTGGAAATATAAATGATTGTGAATCATTAAACACCTAATATGAGGGCAAGGAAAATTAGCAAATTAAAACTAATAGTAAGGGCCAGATTTTGACAAATGCTACGTTTAAAAACCATAAAGATATATTAAATTACATTCCAGAGTTGAGAAGGGTGATTTAATTCCTATGCATGGGATTTTATACCGTATAAAATGCATATTTATTCTCTTGTTACCAAGAATCAGCAAGGGACCAAAATAAGCAAATGAATAAATAAATAAATAGCGGCACATAACTGGCTATAAAATAAATCTTGATGAATTCCTAAAAGGGGAAAATGTAGAGACCACATTTTTTACTAAGAGCCAAATAGGATAGAGCCCTGTAAAAAAAATATAAAACACAATTTTAATGGTTTATAATGAAAATTACTTTAAATAAAAATTTTTGGAAGTAAAAGTACAATTGGAAGTAAAAGTACAATTCTAATATACATATATAAGTATTTGTAATATACGTAAAGATGTAAAAAGAATATGTAAGTATTAAGTGAAATTTAAAAGTAAAAATGGAAATACATTAATAGGAAATTTTAAAATAGAAACTTTGTGAACAAAAACAATTCCAAGAAGGAAGTATTAATAAAATTACATTTTTTGAAACTGGGTAAAAATTAAAATTTTGAAAAAAGACATTTGCAACACTAAAAGTAACCAAAAATAAAACAAAAATTTCAGTATGTTAAAGATTAAAGATAATTTTATGTAAGACTAAAAAGTAAATACAATACAATAATGGCAAGAACAATATTTTAAAATGCTGTACATTTCCAAAATAAATTCAGAGTTAGCTTAAAAGGATAATTTTTTATAGCAAAATTATAAAGTCTTAAGGTCTAACCCTAAATATCCATCAACCAAAATGAATTTATAGGTAAATCTTATTTCTATTCTATTTGGGAATAGAAAATAAATGTTATAAAATTGTCCCAGAGAACAAACAAATATGAATATCTTACTAAACTTATACAACCTTATAAAAAATGTGATAAAGTTAGCACAGATAATTCAAACTTTGAAAGAGTAATATTTAAAACATAAATGAAGAAAAGTCTGATATAAATAAGCAAACATAGCATATAATATGCTATGCGGAAGTAGAGATTTTTAAAAATATACATGGTGGCACATTTCGAAAACCACCTAACACTCTCCAGTGTTTTAACATACAGTTGTATCAATTACACCTAACTTAATCATATTCTACTTTGGTTAACTCAGTTAAAACTATTAAAGACATAAAGATAGAACAAAACTTCCTTAAATCTGGAATAAGGATGTATGTTGGACACCACCAGCAAATGCCATAGTAAGAGTACTGAGAGATTCCAGTAAATTAACTATCAAATAGGAATGCTAGCTGTACCACTATAACCCTATTACTCAGCATCATTGTAGAGCTAAAGAGGAGACAAAACTATAGACTTCTGTTTGGCCATATTGTCTCAGAAGACAAAGATAGATCTTCTAATTCTAGAAGAGACATTCTAGAATGTCTAGAAGAGACATTCATTACCTCAGTCATCCTACTCACTTTCCTAATCCATGTAAGCTTCAAATTCTCCCCTGTGGAAAGAGAGAGTGATTGTTGCCTCGCACAGGTATTATGAGAATCCAATTTGATAATACCTGTAAAGTGACCAACAAAATGTCTACACAATCAGTTTTTAATTACTAATATCCATATTAACCATCTTACTAAGTAGGGATCATATACCTTCAGTCAGGCAAGATGAATTAGCCCTAGAGAGAAGCTGTGGCACCGGACGCACGATCAAAAAAAATGTATATTGAAGTATTTATTAAGAGGATGGGTATCATTTTAAAAAATAAAAACTACCCAGGCAATTCAAACACCAGCATGTACAAATGCCAGCATGAGAAAAATCTAGTTTTCAATAACTATGAAAGACAAAGCAACAACAACAAACTTGGATGTATCTTTTATATAGCAAATAAAATTATAATAGAACTAGAAATATATGGACTTGGAAAGATACTGGAGCTTGTGAACCTTAAGAGCAAACTAGAGACAATGTAGATGAAATGATCTTGTTTTGTAAGATAAACACAGATGTGTCCATGTATATGAGTTTGCATGTGTATCACAAGGGTTTATGTTTGTTTATAGAGAACATAAATGCATGTGGGTATGTACATGAATGTTTGCAGGTATGTACTTTGTAGAAACAGTTTAAAGGTCTGTGCACTAAACATTTAAAAGTGTTTATGGAAGATTGTCTTGTTTGATATTATGCAAAAATAAATTAAAGTAGCCAACCTTCAGCAACCTTGCCCTCTGGCTTGCAGTTTTGATGGGAGACCCTCAAGGCATAGAGACGAAATAGAAATAGACACTGAGTTGAGGGTATTTGTTCCAACATTTTCTGTCCTGTCAGGTCATCTTGGATTGACTGTCCTTACATTACAGGTCACTATGCTTAGCAGGCAACCCTCTTCATATAAATCTCTCTCTGGGTTCGTAAATTGCTTCCTTCTTGCCTCCTTGGGCCTAAAAGTAGTAATGACAGTCTGCAACTACCCCTGAGACATTTCTCCATTGTTTGTTACTTTTCCCAAGTATTGTCCATTCATTTGATAATAGTTCTCGGTCTGCCTTCACTTACCCAGTTTGAGTGTGCCTGTCTCCTCTCTGCTGATTGCCTTTGTCCCCTAATCCATCACTCTAATTCCCTGACTTTGAAACCACATGACTTGGGTAAAGTTAACCCATGGCTGGAACCCCAATTTGGCCAATACGATGACCTCATTCCTCATGTCACACGGACTGACTTCAGAATGGACTTACAACCTTACTAAGAGGATCAGTCAAAAGCAAGCTTAGGAACTCTGTTACTGCAAGGGAAGGAGCATCTCTTCTGTAGACCACAGGATTTTTGTCCCATAGACTGAACGCTGGGCATTTCATTAGGAAAACCCAAGGGAATGATGGCAAAACAGTCAAGCAGAATTGGGAAATGAAACCAACATATTTCTGATGTAGTTTGACCACATACTCAGTCATAGCTGTTACCTTGACTATACAATGAGCTGATCCACCCCCTTTCTCTCTTCTAATTCCACTTATAAGAAAGGTTGTTGAACAATCAAAATTCCTTGTGATCTTCAGTTCAGTTCAGTGACATCCTTGTGTGGGTTAGTTGTCTCTATCACAACTGTGTGTGACAAAGTCTGCTCTCCAGTTGAGGTGATTGTGGATATCTAGTAGTCCAATCACATTTGTCAATTGTTTAGTTTCTCTCCCTCCCCCCACCTTTAGAAAATGTAAAGTAGAAATATGGGCATATGGGAAAATTTTATATTTGGCAGGAAGGATGGGAAGGAGGAAAGGAGGGAGGAAGGGAAATGAAATGAGTTTATAGCTGTTACCTTGCTACTCTGGTTCCTTATCACAAAGCTCTGAGTACTAATATCCCAGAGCTGTTGTGATTCCACATAATTCTGATGTCAGTATCCATGAGGTTTGCACCTTCTTAAAGAAAAAAACATTGTTGTGTTTCTGCTCCCTTATTTCTCCATGTCTTTTAATATAATCTCCCTCAATTGAACTGGTGTGTGTGTGTGTGTGTGTGTGTGTCTGTGTGTGTGTGTCTGTGTGTGTGTGTCTGTGTGTGTGTGTGTGTGTGATAGAGAGAGAGAGAGAGAGAGAGAGAGAGAGAATGTCTGATCCTAAAGGATTTAGTGATACAGAACCATGTTCATTTTATGTTTGCTGAGAAAAGCTGCTTTAAAATAATATGATTTGCTTTCAAACCTCTCTATCCAATCTTCACCAGTATTGGCATCAGTGCTTATGTGAAAATATTCTGCGTCTACACCACATCTTATCCGTGCAGTGTTTATACTTGTGCTTATCCCTATTTTCACATGGATGTTTGCTTGTATATCATTTATGAGTTGTTACCTCTGAAATTCAGTTTTTCCTCTCTAAGTGTTATAAATCCTGATTATCAGTTCAAGAAACAGCTTGGAAAGCAAAAATTAATAACCAAATTTTGTTGTATATTTGCCACATTTCCCTCAGATATAAAGAGTGCCATGCCACTTAATACATTTCAGAAAGCTTCCTTTCTCTTTAATTTTCTTCCTCAGCTTTCCCTCACTTTCATCTTCCAGAGTCTCCTCTCAAGCATGCCCTCCTTCAAACCCAAGCTTCTTGTACCTCCCCCACTTGTTGTGATGTGGAAGTCTTCATGGTCAAGCGCTATTGTGGAAGGGCCAGAGGGAGCTCCAGGAGAAGGAGATGGGCTCTGCTGGAATTCTCTCTAACAAGTGAAGGCAATATGAGATCTGGGAATTCTCTGGCGGATTTCTGCTTTGCTACATGAGTTATAAATTTAAGGAAACTTTCAGAATGCATGCCACAGTTCTAGCAGTGGCTGTTTCTGAAAGGGGATCATCTTTATTACGGACGCTATATGGTTCTTAAAGTTTTGCAATAGGCGCACACTGCTTTTACTATCAGAAAAGCACAGTCATTGAAAAAAATTAATATCTGGATGTCACACATGTTAGCAAAATAGCACTGACCTGGAGCTGCCTCTGGCTATGTGCTGGGAGATACAAAGCAGTCTGCCCCAGGATTGTTCCCCTATGAGTTCATGTCGCTTACTGCTACTTCCCATAGGTTCCATCACTCTTCTACCTAAACTTGGTTTTGTTGTGCTTTGAAAATGGCATTGCATGAGGCATAGCTTGTTTCCTGAATACAAATCATTCTGTTTTCTAGAAAGGACTAAAGTAAGACCTGCACACTCTGTTTTATTTTGTCTCTCTCTGTGTTGGTACTCATGCTTTGGTGTGACACATTGGGTAGGAGAGTAAGCGCCTACAAGGGAGTCCCCCACCCCAGATGCAGTAGCCCCAAGTCCTGAGGATCTCTATGGGGTCTTTACTTTGACTCTGCCTTCATAAATTGGATGAAATACTCTTTTGTGCCGCCTTCTTGGCAGAAAGCCTAACAAGTGAAGGTTAATCTTGACTGCTTTAGGAGAAAAGAAGAAAAATATTTCCTTGGTACTTGTGAAGGTCAACACGACTAAGTTCCCATTAGTCACTCTCAAGCAACTTGGAGGTGTGAATAGGTGGTAAGGTCCTGTCTCACCCACTCACTGATTCATTACACACTGTGGACATTTCTGTGCAGGTGCTGGGACGAGATGAACAAGACACACTCACACCTCAGAGAGACTCCTAGGATAATAGCAAAGAGGAAGAGATGAAATTCAAAATGTTAGTGTTGGGGATGACAGTGAAAATGGAACACTCACTAAGTTTTGTTGTTCATGGCCCAGGATCTATTCCAAGTGCTTTGAATTCCTTCTGTCATCTCTTAACATTAGGTAGAAGCTATTACTATGATCACGTTCTCAATTTCTTACATTAATTATAAGAGTTTATAACTTATTCAGGGTCACACAATGAGTAGACCCAAAACTCAAGCTGGCTGACTCTAGTGTATATGATAAGAGGTGTAGTGAATATGATAAGAGGTATAGTGAAAGAGTGAACTTATGGCAGTCTGAGACCACAAGGTGGGTGATCAGCCCTTGGAAGAGGAAAGAAGGTTTGAGCAAAGATTCTGAATTTCCACATAAAGATGTAGGAGTGTAATTTGTGCCAAAAGTGGGGAAAGGGATTCAAACGTGCATTTGTTGTCTGTAGCAGAGGTTGAAAATCGCCACTCTGCAAACAGAACTCTCTTACAGATATAATTTGTTTGGCCAAAAATGTCTTTATTATTTATACCGAGGATGCAGAGGATTGGGAGTTAGTCCTGCCTTTTCTGGTCAGACCGTGGGCAAATCCTTGTATTCTTTTACTGACTTGCTACTTTCTCATTGTTCACATTTTAATCAACTTTAGGGAAATTTAACTTACATAAAACAAACTTCACACATATAAATTGTGAAATTTATTGTTTTGACAGATAAATATATCCATAGACCAAGACACAGGACATTTATACCGCCCCTTAACCCCCCAAATCCTCACACCTTTTGCATCCATCCTGCCCTTCCTCCTTCTCTCTGACAACTACAGAGCTGCCTTTTTCATCAGTCCCGGACAGTTTGATTTTTATGGAATTTTAGATAAGTGGAATTGCAGAACATGCAATCTTTTGTGTCAGGCATTGGTGAGTCAGAATAACAATTTTAAATGCATCCGTGTTGTTGGATGGAACTGGAGGGGATCGTGATAAAATAATTCTGAAGGAGGAGGACAAACACTGGATGATTCCACAGCTATGTAGAACATGAAGAAACAAAAGAAAAGGAAAAGGAAAAACTGAACCAAAAAGAACTGTAGAAACTTGATTGTAGAAATGAGGTATCAGAGGAGGAGAGGGAAGATCAAAATGGGGAGGGGGCCTAATGGAATTGCTAGAGACAGGTGCGTGGTGGTGGGTGTGGTGTGGTAATGTGCATCCGAAGAGGTGAAACCTTGTGCCCCCGAGCCATGTGCAGTGTTGTAAACACCAAGATTACCTCAATTAAATATAGTACTTGTACTATATTTACTTATTTATTTTTAAAAGATTTTTTTATTTATGCATACAAGCTGGGGTACAGGCCAGAGGAATGGGCTGGTGAGAGGGTTCACCAGAGACAGAGTGGGGAGCAGAACAGGCAGATTGACGGAAATACACTGCTGAGGGGAGCAGTGGGCTAGGCAGGAGAGGTCTGCCGCGCCATGTGGGTATCTCCCCGGCTGGGTGTCGAACTCACTGCCGACAGCTCCACAGTACAGCGCTCAACTGCTGTGCCACCAGGGAGGCCCTTGTACTATATTTAAAATAAATAAAAAATATTTATTTATGTATACAAGAGCTGGGGTGTAGGCCAAAGGTGCGGGGGGTGAGAGGATTCATCAGAGATACAGCGGGGAGCAGAACAGGTGGATCTACTGAAATACACTCATGAGGGGAGCAGCGGCGAGACAGGAGAGGTCTGCTGTGTCATGTGGGAAGCTCCCTGGCCTTGTGCCACCAGGAAGGTCCCTAGTACAGTTTTGTTTTTTTTTTTAAAGATGTATCATTGTTCTGCTTCCATTAGCGGTTTATCCCCTTTGTTTTGAAGAGCAATTCACTACCTCATTTGAGTTTTTGCAGTGATTGGCTATTGGGAATAAAGCTATAATGCATATTGTGTACAAGTCTTTGTGTTGACATTTGTTTTAATAGCCCTTGTGTATATGTATTTCTTAAGTTTTTAAAGAAGGTGTATAGCTGCCTCCCAATGTGATTATATGATTTTACATTGCCACCAGCAATATCTGAGTGTTCCAGTTGGTCTCATTAGCTTTTTAAATTTTCTTTTGTAGTGGAAATACATAGTCAAGCACAATGCTTTAAGCATTTTGTAAAACTGGGATCCCTTTGGCTTGCCACTCTACTTTTTCAGTGGATCCTAGAATTAACTATTGGCTGATATTAAGATGCCCTTGAAGTACCTGTCTGGCCCTGAAACCATTACAGCAGGAATTGTTAACACATACTATCTTATTTTGCTTTTCCATAAAATATTTATTTTCTTAATAACCCTCGGAAGCAGGTGTTAGCAAGTCTATTCTCAGCTACAGAGGTAAAATCTAAGAGTAGGCAGATGTTAAGTCTTGTACTTAAAAATAACAGTCCATTTGGCATCAAATCTGGGTGATTCCCATGCTAGCCTTCAGACATAAGGAACTAGGGAAACCATAGCATGTTTAGAAAGTTGTACAAATTGTGTTTGAATTTATGTAGTACTTATGGGTAGCCAGTACCGGCTATGTTGTTTGAAATATAATAATATGGTATCCTTCGTGCAAAAAGCAGAAAAAGATTTGTTGAAAGTATTAGAATACAAATTTTACTTTTTTCTATTCTCTCTTGACTTGTATTTTTGATTAGTTTTTTAATATAATTTTAAGCAATTTAAAATTATTAGCATACAATTTTCTGGTTCTCTCTATTCTACAATGACAGTTTTGAATGAAAATTACAAGCATTTAGCTTACATGTGGAATCACCAAATCTGTATTCTGTAACTCATCCATATTTATGTATATTGTTCTTATCAGAACAGTAGAAATACTGCTCAGAATTAACTCAACTGATTTTATTGTACTTTCTGATACATTGACATTCTACCAACACTCTCTGATCTTCAGCTCCCTGATAGTGGGGAAGAAGTTTAAAGAAAAAATGTTATCAGTTGCCCTGTCTTCTCCTTTCCATCTCTGCCATGATTTTCATCACAAGGGGGTGGCTGATGTAGGGAAGTAATGCCAGTAAGAAAGGATATAATTACATTTCTTGATCATTTGTGTTTTTTAAACACCATGATTGTGTGTGTGTGTATGTGTGTGTTAGGAGGGAATTTAGTGTGAACAAAAACATGACCTTTACTGGAATGTCAAGGTCTTTCTTACTTAGTCATACAAATAATCTATTTCCTTCATCGTTACATCGTATTGATGAAGACCCACATATGCCCCCACGGGGATTCTGTGCTTATGGGGCATATTGAAGACTATATTCCAGTAATGTGGCATATGATGGCAGATATTCACATTTGCATAGATCCTCTACTTTAGGCATGCATGCACACAAAATCCATGTTACATACAAAAACTACTTTCAGAGATAAAATTTTACGAGCTTCAAGATGGTTAAAGCAAAGCATTAGTCTCAGACTAGCACCCTTCTGAGTACCAATCCTTGCATGCCTGCATGAGTGAATGCCCATGAATCCAGCAAGTGGGATAGTGGAGAAACAATAGACAAAAATAGTTTAATCAAAGGTGGCTTTTACTCAATTAGTCGATGAATAGTTACACCTACAATCTGCTAAGCATCATTTTAAGACCTTGTGAAAAGCACTGGACAACTCTTGTGTCACGGAGCCTCCATTCTACTTTTCTTTGAGGAGTAAAATGGATTGTAAAAAAAAAAAAATCTGGAGAATATTAACTAGAATTCAACTAAAAAGAACCAGACCTTAAAAAAACAAACCCTCATTATACAACTGAATTTTTCAAAGATGACTGTAAATATTAGAATCCACAAAATGTGTGATATGAAGGTAAAGCATTTTGCTCTCTTGATTGTGTTCCTTGCTCAGATGCCAAAAGAGGCAGATGATTCTTAACCCATTTGTTTGCTTTGTGTTTGTTTCTTTCTTGGCAATCTGAATAGGCCAAAACCTCTAAATTAGATTTGCCCTAAATTTTCTGCATGTTTTGGTAAGAAAATGTAATGCAACTCCTCATCAGTTTCTCATAGAAATTTGCAGCAGAGAAGGACTCTGTTCTGTAGTTAATAAATCAGTGGTTGTGGTCACTGTTTTGGCAAATACATTTTTCAGCAAGATGAACCATTAAGCAATGGTCGGGGCCTTAGCAACCCCAAGAGAGGGTGTGGGGGAAATGAAACTTCTAGCCCAGAAGACCTCAAACTATAGCAGACTCAAAGTCACCTGGGAGACTGGTTAAAATTCAGAAGGCTGAGCTCACCTGCAGTTTCTAATTCAGTAGGAGGCAGGTGGCACCTGTGTTTATGTATTTCCAGCATGTTTCTGGGGTGATGTTGCCACAGGGTATCTCAATAAGTAGACCATTCTAACTGTTGGAGATTAGAAGATAAAAAGTATAATGTTACTTTTTCACTTGAAACTTCAGTAGGTTTGTTTATAAACATTGGCATGGATTTGAGGCAAACATTCTACCAGTTCAGATAGCTCCTG
Source organism: Scalopus aquaticus (assembly GCA_004024925.1). Lineage (NCBI taxonomy): Eukaryota > Metazoa > Chordata > Mammalia > Eulipotyphla > Talpidae > Scalopus > Scalopus aquaticus. The sequence goes on along the minus strand of PVIJ01000988.1, from coordinate 127,788 downwards.
ACCTGCTGGTCATTCTCTTAACACATTTCTGTTATTGCTTGCTCTTCTAGATGGTGATACTTCAACATAGTTTACTTGGTTCCAAAGTTAAAGGGCATCACAGCCTAGAAAATAAAAATTCAGAATTGGGTATGTGTATGAGAGAGAGAGAGAGAGAGAGAGAGAAGAGGGAGAATGAATGAGAATATGAGACTACAGGGGCCTCCCTGGTGGCGCAACAGGTTAAGCGCAGCTCTGTGGTGCTGTCAGCAGCTGCAGTTTGAGTTTGATGCCGGGCAGGGGAAGGAGATTCCCACATGGCACAGCAGACCTCTCTTGCCTTGCCCGCTGCTCCCCTCAGCAGTGTATTTTGGTCCATCTGCCTGTGCTGCTCCCCACTATATCTCAGGTGAACCCCCTCACCCACCCCATACCTCTGGCCTGCAACCCAGATTATATGCACAAATAAATAAATCTTAAAAAAAGAAAGAATATGAGACTACATTTGATTTAAAGAGAGTAATCAAGCCTGAGAATGAATGTTTATTTAAAGAGATGAAAGTAAATGATGAGGATAGATATTTACACATAAACAAAGAAAATAGTCATATAAAAGGATAGGAAAAAATAATCCCCAAATAGCATTTCCATAATCCCAAATGGTTCCCATTTAGAAAATGAAAAACTAAATTTAGCAAAAATGTTATGGGCAGTTCATGACTATGTTGGAAAAGTAGAAAGATAATATAATCTGTTACCAAGCTCTTGTATCAAATGCTTTTACTGGTTTACCTCATTTAGACAACCTCACAATCCTTTGCAGAACATCTTTCCAGAGTCTTCCAGAGATGAGAAAATTTAATTTAAAAAAGGTTGAATGAGCCATCTCTGGTCACAGTCAGAAAATAGCTGAATCAGTTTTTGAAATCAAGGAAGCTTGTCAGATTTAACTCCACGTTCACATGAGAGAGTTTTAAGTAAGCGGAAATAACAAAAACGCTGAAGTATGTTCTAAAGAAATGATTTGCTATGAATGAAATTGCTATTCCAATTGTCCATTCACATATTTCTAAGTAACACCTAAGCTATATTTCAACGGCAAGCTCTAATACAGTGAAAAATCAAAAGTGAAGAAAATGAAGATGAACTCGCACAGAACAAAGAATGACAGAAACTCATTCTGCTGGGGGACCCCCTCCCTCCCACCCCCCCACATTTTTAGTCCTGAACATGTTTAAATTCATTTCAATAACACATCAGGAGAAATATAGAATTACCTAAACAAGATGAATTAGATCTATCTTATGTGTGGCTACTGCAAACTTTGAAAATAAGGCTGAAGAAGAACCTGAAAATAAGGTTGAAGATTTTCTAAAATTCTGGGAAAAACACACCACAAGGAGCAGCTATATGGGGTGTGACCTAGACTACCCCTCCATCCCACCCTCACCCCCTTCCCCTCCACCACCCCCCCACCCCTTGCCAAGTCACCAGGTAGAGCCAGGTTGAAATGAGGCTTCAATAAAGCGGCCAGCTCCAGAGAGCTCCTGACCTGCTGGTCATTCTCTTAGCACATTTCTTTCATTGCTTGATCTTCTAGATGGTGATACTTCAGCAGAGTTTATTTGGTTCCAAAGTTAAAGGACATCTCAACCTAGAAAGTAAAAATTCTGAATAGCGTGAATTTATGTATGTATTAAAGTAACTGAAAATTTAATTTTTCTTTTGAGAATTTGAAAACACGTTGGCAATAAAACAAGTTTTATTTATAGATTATTTTCTGTGATCACTCAAGTTTATTGTATCATATTTCCAGACAATGTAATACAGGCTTAAAAAAAAGAACACACATAAAGAAACGCAGACAACGGCAATAGTAATTCCACTACTAAAAAAGGACGATTGTTAAGATTTTATTCTTTTCTTCTACTCATGCTTTATACAAATATAAAACTACACATCAGAAGGGCTATGAACCTGCATCTCTGAACTATCTACATTAAGATCACCAATGTGACCTCAAGAAAAGTGTCTAGGTCACACCCCATACAGCTGTTCCTTGTAGTGTGTTTTTCCCAGAATTTTAGAAAATCTTCAACCTTATTTTCAGGTTCTTCTTCAGCCTTATTTTCAAAGTTTGCAGTAGCCACATATAAGATAGATCTAATTAATCTTGTTTATGTAATTCTTTTTTTTTTAAGATTTATTTATTTTTATGCATACAAGCTAGGGTACAGGCCAGAGGCATAGGGTGGCAAGAGGGTTCACCAGAGACAGAGTGGGCAGCAGAACAGGCCGATCGACCGAAATACACTGCTGAGGGGAGCAGTGGGCCAGGCAGGAGAGGTCTGCTGCGCCATGTGGGAATCTCCCCGGCCGGGCATCGAACTCGCGTTGCTGCTGCCGACAGCTCCACAGCGCAGCGCTTAACCACCATGCCACCAGGGAGGCCCCTCTTTACGTAATTCTATATTTCTCCTGATGTGTTGTTGAAATGAATTTAAACATGTTTAGGACTAAAAATGTTTTCAGCATATTGGTTTGTTTAATTGAGATGAATTTCCAGAAGTCTGCCTGAACTGCTGAAAACGCCTGTTTCATTGCGGGCACGCCAGACCTGTCTTGGGCACAGAAGTTGGTTCCATGTAACTCATGGAACTTTACAACCTGATTCTTCTCACCTGTAAGATCCTTTCCAAGGTCTGGGAGGGGCTCTAGCAAAGTGCTCACACTCATCAAATTGAATTATGAATTCCTTCATTTGTACTCTTTTTTTTTTTTAATTGCATAGAAGAGCTGGGGTGTAGACCTGAGGTGCAGGTCATAAGAGCATTCACGAGAAAAAGAGGGGAGCAGAGTAGGCAGATGTACTGAAATACACTATTGAGTGGAGAAGTGGGTGAGACAGGAGATGTCTGCTCTGCCACATGGGTCAGCTCCCTGGTCGGGGATAGAACTCAGGTGGTTGTGGTGACAGCACTGAGACTTAACCCCTAGGCCACCAAGGGGGCCTCCTTCTTTTGCATTTTTTTTCCTAACTAGGGTGTCACACATTGTGTAAACTTTATGCTGCATCAAACCTCGCTCTCTTCTTCCCAATTGTGTTAGTGATAGATTTTAAAACGAGTTTCACTGCTATTTATCTGGGAAAATGGCATCAGTTATAACTGTATAATTTACCAGATATTGTTATAAAGTTCATGATTTCTGAATGTCTAGTTAATATGTGTATAACTGTAGTCATTATGTTTATATTTGCATTCAAAGTGTCTTAGTACCATTGGTGTTACAGGCGCTGTTAATCCTAAAGGAGATCGTGAACTAAGGCATAGATCAGAATTAAGGTATGATTATAACTGCCTTGTATTAACTTCTGTTTTCCCAGATGTTTTATGTATTTTCTCTATATGATTTATAAATTTTAAAATATATATGTGAACCCCAGTGTAGTAGATCCCCTTGTGGAGCCAAACGTGCCTGCACGTGTGCACACACACACACACACACATAATTAGATACTGTGTTTAAAGGAATATTCATTTTATTTATTTCTTTTAACATTTATTTATTTATGCATACAAGCTGGGGTGTAGGCCAGAGGTGTGGGGTGGTGAGAGGATTCACCAGAGACAGAGTGGGGAGCAGAACAAGCAGATGAACTGAAATACACTGCTGAGGGGAGCAGTGGGCAAGACAGCAGAGGCCTGTGGGTGATCTACTTCCAGTTTCCAAATATTTTTCCATATAGTGCAGGATACAGTAGCACCTGCCATTTGAAATCTGTCTTTGCACCTTCATGTACTTAAGTTGGCCCTTCAGTGGTAGAAGCAGGCCTGGAAATTGTGACCACATCAGGACAGAGAAGAATATCAGAACTAGGCCAGACCACATCGGCATATCCTACTAGGCCTAACCAAAGTCTCTAGGTGTCAACCTCCTTTTCCCTGGATCTGCTTAATGTCTGTGACCACTGCAGTACCACCTGACGTAGGGAAAGTGTAACAGGGAGGAAATAGGAGCGTAAAAAGGTTTACAAAACATAAAATCTGTGAACACATTACCTGGTCCCTCCAGGGTCTTGGAAAATTTACTAGCGTCCCGGCATTGCTATAAATTAATTCAGACACTTACTCTCTTGCCATGGCCATGTGCTACTGTGCGCCCCACTGCATTTGGAAATTGGCGGAGAAAGAGGTTGAAATGCTTAAAATGGCCTACATTTATTCTCTTACAACTCTAAGGCCCAGAAGTGTGAACTCAAAGTCTTGGTCGAGCCATGCTTGCTTTGAAAGCCCTAGGGGAGAATCCTTCCTTGCCATTTATTTATTTATTTATTTGCTTTTTAAATTTTTGCTCAAAAAAGTAAAGAACAAATGAGCTTCCTTGCCTTTTCTAAGTGCTGGTTGTTCGCGAAGCTTTTTGATCATCAGCTGTCGTGTTTCTGCCTCCATCTTCACCAACCCATCTTCATGGACTGTCTCTCCTGTGAATATCTCTTATAAGGACCCTTTTTCCAAATCAACCCACATTCACTTGTTCTAATGGTTGGGATGTGGACATGCCTTTTTTGGGGGCGCGGGGGTGTGACGGTATGGTTTTGTCTACTACAGAGGGGGTCCATCAAGAGAAGCCTTGACATGTGATATTCATGAGCTTTATAATTAGCCTGTCTGTGCTAAGCTCTATTTTAACAAGGAAGTAGATGAGGTTAGGTGAGAGATAAACAACTCAAACGAAGCTTTAGAAGTAGCTGAGCAGATATTTAAATATTTAAAAAGGAAGAAATAGGTAAGGACATATTAGTATATATATAAAAAAATTGTTCTTTTAGGCATGCTCTCCCATACAATCTGCCTATGAAATGCCTTTGCAAGTCTTCAAACCTTCTGTAAGCAAGAGACAGAAATCAAATGAAAACGTTATTACTTATCCACAATTCGTTCATTTAGGAGGGTGGGGGGGGTGATGGGGCCACGGAGCTGAGTGTTTATGAACAGCAACTTGAACAAGTTCGCTAAGCCAGGGAGTTACCAGCAGAGAAGGAACAGCTCCCCAGCTCTGGCTTCCTGTTCTTTATCCTTTATATCTCATCCTGCCCCAGTTCTGAGTATCTTCATTATTTTTTTCCTGTTCCTGAGCCTATTTTATTACTATCAAAGTCATCTCAATGATTTTATTTTAATTAAACTGATGGATTTAAAGGATGAAGTGTATTACATGCATCTCCTTTAGGAAAATATTTGATGACTCTAAAACCCATATTCTTTGAGAATTTGCTATCACCGAGTCTTAGTATTTTATAGCTTCTGAATGTTAATTTTTTTCATATATGGATTACAAATGAGAATGATATCAGAGAAGCAAATTGCCAAAAGCTCTGTTTGAGATCATCATGAATAATGGATATTAAATTTATTTTGCATATTTTGAGAAATTATGCAAATCATATTAAGTAAATTGCTTATGAAGTGAGGTGTTTTGATAAAAACAGTTAATTCTCTTTTTGTTACAACATTTAAGTGGTGTTTAAGCTAACCATATTTAAATCTCTATTCTTCCTCCTATATCATAAAAACTGAGTTATCTAATAATAACGCATTCTTTCCTCATAACTCAAGGCTTTGGTGCTTTTAACCTCAACCCTTTTTATTCCATACTTAATTCCGCGAAACTAATAATGCTTTATTTTATATACCTTCTGAAGTTATTACATTTTTTATCAGATTTATAATTTGAGTAGATTTACAGAAGTGACCTTCACATTAATATTTTTTGGACTTGTATTAGTTCTTGCTATAATTAAATAAAAGTACATATTCACCAAGAGTCCATGGGAATGCAGTGTTTAAGTGATTGGACTCTACCTTCAAGAGATTTAGTTTTCTAGTTAGTATATCAGGTACCGGCAGAATATGTGGACGCCCAGGAAAGAGAGGTCACTTCTGGATTTAGTAGGTGATTGGCATTCAGTGAAGATGTCACAGAGGCATTGACATTTGAGCTAACAAATTATGGAGATAATTTGCATATAAATAGATGAGAAAAAGAGAATATTTAATATAGAGAAGCAGGCTGAGTGAAGTTTGGAGGCAGGAAGATGTAGTTATTTTGATTAAAAAGCAATTACTGTTTTAGCAGCAATGAGAGATTAGATAACATGAGATGAAGTGGAATCTAAGAATACTGATACTAATAATGTCAATATCAATACTACTACTACTACTCTACTGTTACTACAAATACTACTACTACTACAACCATATGCAACAGATACACTGAAAATGATAAAACCTACCATGTCTTGAACATTTAATAGGTTTGCATCTATTAAGTGTTTAAATACCTATCTTGTATTTAATGCTTTACATTTTTCCCTTGTCTTAGTCTGTTTGGACTGCTATATCAGAATATATTAGGCTGACTTGCCTATAACAGAAATTTACTCTCTTATTTGAGACTAGCAATCCAAGATCAAGGTGCCAGTAGACTTAGTGTCTAGTGAGGGCCACTTCTTGATTCTTAGTGTCTTCTTGCTATGTCCTCACACAGAGAAAGGGTTTTGGGAGCTTTCTGGGGTTTCTTTCATAAGAACACTAATCCCATTCACGAGGGACCCACACTTATGACCTAATTACCTCCAAAGTTACTACCTCCTGGTACCACCACTAGGATTTCAACATATGAATTTGGGGGCTACACAAACATTGAATTCTTTGATTACTAAATATTTCCTGTGATACTGGGAAGCATTCAGTATTACTCAGCCTAGATTAGAAAACCAAAGGTTAGAGAGAAGATACAAATTTCTTACAATTATGCATAAAGAACATAAATGTCAGACTGATCTTGAGTTCAGAATTTTGCTGGGGATTCTGATATCATTATAAAATGTGGTTTCTACTCATCAGAAATGCTAACAATGGTAGCCCACAAATGTTGACTGAATATGTTGTACATGGGGCCCTCCCTGGTGGCATAGGGGTTAAAGTCTCAGTGCTATCAAGCTATCACCAGTTTCTGCAGCATGAGTTCAATTCCCAGCCTGGGAGCTGACCCACAAGGCGCAGCAGACCTCTCCTGGTCTTGCCCTCTGCTCCCCTCAGCAGTGTATTTCAGTAGATCCACCTATTCTGCTCCCCATTCTGTGTCTGGTGAATCCTCTCACCCCTGCACCTTTGGCCTAGTTCTTATATGTATAAATTAAAAAAAAAAATCTAAAAAAGGGAACATATTCCACACGCCAGGCACATTCGTGATGCTTGGTATATATCAATGAACAATGAAGAGGCTCTTGCCCTAATGGAGCTTCTTTCTAGTGGGAGAAAACAGGAAAAATAACAAATCACCTAAAGAGGAAAGTTATGTAGGAAGTGATGTGCTATGTGAAAAAATGAAATAGATTATACAGGCTAGAGAAAGAAGGTAGAAGTTCCAATTACAATATTTCAATAGAGTGAACAACATGGGCAGCATTAAGAAGCTAAGATTCAAGAAGTAAATGATAGGTGAAAAGTGAAAACATCGAGTATTGCAGATATTGGGGAGGGTGAGTGTGGAGACCTTCAGGTAAGGGAACCTGAAATGCTTGAAGAGACCATTGTACCTGGAAGAGACAGAGGAAAGCAGAGAGCAGTAGGAGAGGAGATAAAAGGAGTCACTTCAGGATCGAAATCATTTAGAATCTTGCAGACTACGTAGAGTTTATCTTTCTCTTCTAAATGAAGCAGGCACTCACTCATAGCACGGCTGGGATCAGTCTGTTGAGAAAAGGCAGGCAAGGAAGGTAAGTTGAGAAATTTCAGAGTGGTTAAAGAGAAAATTGTTACTTTAGACAGGATGGGGATCATAGAGGTATTAATAATTGAGTTTTGGGTACAACTTAAAAATAGAGCAAAAAACACTTGTGAAATAATTGAATGTAGGTTATGAAACAAAGAGCTAATTCAAGGATGACTTGAAGATTTGTGGCCTGAGAATATGGGATTGGAGCTGATTTCAAATGGAATTACTTCTTTAATTCAAATAGAATTCAGGTATTCCCTCTTCCCCCTCCTCAATATAAGTAAGGATCCTGATTCTAAATTTTGGGATAAACATAATATGGACAGGTCTAGGCATATTTATTGATGGTATGATGTTTTAAAAGGCCCCATTTATTATCATGAACCATGGGGACATAGGTGCTAATCAGATCCCTCTTCAGTGAAAGATTTCTTGTCTTCTGTTCAGGGTATTACTGGCAGACAACCTACAGCTGTTAGGTTTTCAGAGATCGCCTTAGCATCAGAGTCCCCAAGGTTACCCTTCCTGGGCTGCTTCACATTCAATGATTGATCAATGAAGGCATATTCACGCCCACCATCTTGACCCAATGCAAGACAGCAAATACTCAAGGATCGCTCTAGTTGCAGAACTGCTCTGTGTTTGGCAACGAGTTGTTAAGTGTAAGTCATAGCTTGTTGTTTTAGTTTTCTATTGCTGACATCACCAATTACCACCAACTTAGTAGTATAAGATGATGCAGATGTATGATACAGTTCTGTGAGTTGGAACTCTAACCTAGATATTGCAAGTCTAAAATCAAAGGATTTTTTTTTTTTGTGGAGATTCTAGAAAATTCATTTCCATGACTTTCTTAGATTTAGAGGCCACCTGCATTCTCTGACTCAATCCTCCTTCCTTCATATTCAAAATCTTCGAAGACTTGAGTTTTTTCTCAAATTGCACTTCGTTTCCATCTTCTATTTTAAGGACTCACGATTAATTACACTGAGTCCAAGTGAATAGTTTTGGAGTCTTTCTCCCTATCTTGAAGTAAGCAGATTATCAACCTTTAATCTATCCATAACCCTATTTACTGCAAATAAGACGGGGTGACATTTGCAAGTCAAGTCCATGGAGAGGCCTCCCATGACTTAATGGGCTACTGTGATGGATGGGCAGACATTAACACATTCCATAGATCTGTAGAACTATATTTAATTGATCCGTATATGTGGAACTATGAATATTGTAAAGGACAGAGTTGATTTAAGAATAGTTGCTTAGGGATCATAGAAAGTAGATTGTCTACTTACTGATTTGCTTACATGGCTTATCAGATTTTCAGGTCTTTGTGAAATGGAGATAACAGATACTTTATAATTTTGATAAGGGTCAGAAACAAAATGTAAAACAAAGAATCTTAAGATTGCATGGTGTCTGGGATCATTTCACTGAATTTTCACTAAATGTGTAAGAAATGATATGAAGGTGTGCTTTACTGTAAGTGTGAGCTGGAAGTGCGTTTTTCTTTTGCTAATACCTTTGTGGGAAGTGGGAATCACACTTATTGCTCTCTTTTGAACATGCGCCCTATACAGTCTCCCTAAAAAGTGGGTCTTACATGACTTGCAACTTTTGAACCAGAGCAAAAATAAACATGAACATGTCTATCTCTGTAATACAGCCTTTGTGTATTCTCTGCCCCCACCTATGTTTACACATGTAGAGATAACTTCACAGTCTGATGCCTAGTCTGTGGTTTATGTTAATAAAATGTGGTTCCATGACCCTTTTTATACTATGGACTAGGGAAAGGCTATAGTTTATTATTTCTGTTTTATGGATTATATCATTGAAACTCTAAACCTTAAATGGCTTCATTTTGACCCCAACATTTTAGTTCATGGAATCTATCCTAAGTAAATAATCAGGGAAGGGGCTAAAGATTTATGTACAGGAATGTTCATCATGGTGTTATTTATTACAGCAAAACATAGAGGAAAAATCCCAAATATCCAACTTTAGGAGATTTATTAAATAAATTATGGTCTAGTCATATAATGGAATTTGCGCAATAGTGAAAGATATTTTTAGAAGGCTAGATCACAAAATAGTGTTGAATGAAGAAAGCACAATTCGAAACTGTTTTGGAAAGTGTAATAAAAAATTTAAAAATAATTTCAAATTACCGACAGAAGCAAAAATACTTAAATGGCCATTTATTTTCAGGGATTGGATTTAGGATTTTTAAAACAATATTATTTAATATTTTTAAATAATATTATTTTAAATATTTCCTATTTGAGTAAAGGTAGCTACAGTAAGTTAAAATTGTCTCATGATTAGAACAAGAAAAGGCATGAATTTTGCAAAGCTGAAAGTATTTTCTGTTCACATTGGAGAACTGAATATGAACATCACCTGTATTTTCATCATAAAAAGTATAAATATATATAATTTTTTCTTTATCAGAATGGTCTGTACACTTCTTCATTCTCTATTCAATGTTAACAAGTTTATCAGAAAGATCCCCATTATTTAAAAAAAAAAAAAAGGTCATAGGGTTTGCTATAAAGTAGTGCAATATCTGTCACAGAGAAACCCTCTCAAGACCTGTCCCTGGGGTGATTGTATTAGTTCAATGTCTAATTCAAGAAAACACATATGTTCAGCATTTATTAAACAAAGGGGTGATATTCTCAATACATCTGTGGAATCCTTGTTACTATTTCACTTCTTGTAAAAGGCTTAATTCATAAATGTATGTGATAATCTTAGCTTTACCTATTTTGCAGTTTAAATTAGAATTGATCAATCTTAACACTATTGATAATTGGGGTTGGAAAATTCTTTGTTTGGGGGCTGCTCAGTGCATTATAATATATTGTAATATCCTTGGTCCCCCTTTTACCACACCTCCCATCTGAAAACAAAATATCCCAGGTATTGCCGATTTTCTCCTGAGGCAAAATGTCTCCCAGTTGAGGACCATTGCATGAAATAATATGTGTGTGACTGAAACTTGTTAACATGTTAAATGAAAATCTCAGTGGTCTCATTTCTAAATTATCTCATTTAGGTTTTATGAAAATAACATTTATTTTCATTTTCTGCTGTTTTGGTTGTACAGTAATATCTAGATAGTCAATCTTGTTTGAAGTTGTCTAATTCAAACAAATAACTATTTCAAAATTTAATTGAGTGGAAGAGCTGGTAATTAACTGCTTATCTGGTTCTAATCATTTTTCCCCTAAATCAGTTTGTGTATAGAAAAATACTCAACCTAACACATTACAGAATATCCCAGTCAGTCATTTATCCAGTCAGTTTTCACGGTGAAATAAGCCTAATTTAATAACCGGGAAAACATCTGTGTGCACGCTGCCAGAGTAACTTTAGGCCGTTCCCAAATTGTTCTTAGATTTATTATTTTCATGGATAAAAATAATGGAGTTAATATTAACATTCTTCAATGCTTTTGAGGGTTAAACAGAAAAGATCAAAACACAAGTATACTCTGAAGTCCACTACTGGCTCCACTATTTGAGGGATAGATGTGTATGACTACCAAGTTGAATTCAAACTTGCCTTTGACTTTGGGCAACTCCCAGTCTGATGGGTGAGACCCACATGCAGACAGCCCCACACTGGGTCAGGGGCAATCAGTGCTTCTTGCCAGCCTGGGACTCCTCAATTTCTGGGTGTGGACAGGGAAAGTCACATGTAATCAGGGACTGCAGATAACTCTAAAGATACAAGCTTACATGAGATTCAATTGGAGTGCAGGAGAGGAGCAGACTTGACTTTACTAGTGGAAGTTTAAGGATTCAGCAAATGTCACTTTGAACAGAGTTTTTGAAGACAAAGTGAGGACTTGAAGGAGACAGGCTTCCAAACCAAGGAAATGGCAAGTGCTAAACACTGAGGGTTGGAGAATATATAAAACATGTACAAATAATTTATCACCAGAACCTAGGTTTCCCAGAACAGAGTCAGCAGAAAGCCAAGCTGAAGCTATAATCCAGAGCTGGCAAATAGAGGACTTTTAAGTTAAGTTTAGAAGTCTAGGCATTTAAATTTTGAGCTGCAAACGGCACATCGAACTTGAACCTATAGTGACATAGTCAAATGAGTTTCATGACGATAATTCTGACATTAAAATATAGGACGGATTGGCATCAGGCAAGTTAGAAGATTCAGCATCTTATTACAACCTTTTTCCAGGGCACAGTGAACAGAAAAGTAGGATGAATTTAGGAAAAATAAGTGGGTGGAATAAATAAGGCTTAGTGACAGATTGAATGTAGGATACAGAGGACAGGAAGCAGTTGAACATAATGTCTAAGTTCTTGATAGTGATTAGAATAATAGAATGGTGAAACCACTCACAAAATTAAAGATATAGAAGGTGATGGGGTAGACAGTGGGGGTAGGTAGAGACAAATGATTGCTGAATTTGGGTGCACGTGCAACCATCAGACGTCTGGTCAACTGTGTCTAGTTGGCTGGCAGAAGTAGAGGTTGAAGGACTGAGCTTGAGGCTGGCAGTGGAATGCTGCCTGCACAGAAGTCATGGAAAGCCGGTGGATGTGTGTGAGGTTACTCAAAGACACTGCAGCGGTAAAGAGAGGAGCAGATGCCCCTTTCAGGCTGTGAAGGGGGCATTTCTCTCCTCTTCTCCTGAGTGTCAGGAGAGACCTGTTCTCCACCATAAACACCAAAGGATTTTGACAAGCCTAGTTTTATTTTTATTTTTTTAAAGATTTATTTATTTATGCATACAAGAACTGGGGTATAGGCCAGAGGTGTGTGGGGGTGGTGAGGATTCACCAGAGACAGAGTGGGGAGCAGAACAGGCAGATCCACTGAAGTATACTGCTGAGGGAGCAGCAGGTGAGGCAGGAGACATCTGCTGCGCCGTGTGGGAAGCTCCCTGGCTGGGGATCGAACTCGTGCTGCAGTGGCTGCGGACAGCTTAGTAGTGTTGAGACCCAACCCCCTGCGCCACCAGGGAGGCCCCACAAGCCAAGTTTTCAAGACATTTTCTTTGATGCTCTGACATGACCCTATCTGTTAAGGGATAACTTTGTGGCACATTCGTTTCCATTAATATCCACAAAGAAGAACGTACAAAACCAAAACAAAACAAAAAAAAAAAAACCACTTTGATTAAAGTCAGTGCATCTGGAGAAAAATAACCAGCAACTAATTACCTCACACTTTCCCAAAGATTTCTCAGTTCATCTCTTGTTATTTTGGGTCTGGGTGAAAAGAGACAGCAAGCTGAAATCACCTTTCTATTGCTTGGCCAAAAGCTCTGCTTCCTAAGTGTAGCTGAAATAAACATAACTCCTTTTCCAGCCAAGAATTAAGGCAGTGAATTCAGCCATCAATTCCCATCACGTGTGATGTGTGATCTAACAAATTTTCAAGTGAGCACTCTGGAAACAATTAAAAGTAAGCAAGCGGGCTTGATCAAAGGCCATTGATGTTTCAAATGGCATTTTGGTCGCCCACAAGTAGTCTTCCAGAATGTGCCTTGCCCTGATGGGGCCTGGAGCATAAAAAAAGAAAGTTGTGCTGCCCTGCCTAGTGTGAGTTTAAAGCCATGGGTCATTAGGAAGCAAACAAATTAGGACTAAAAAAATAATTGTTTGGTTTGTAGTCACTCAGGGCTTCGGCTTGAATCAGATCTCAGCTGTGGTGTGGTATAGGGCATGCAGTTCTCTGTAAAAACAGTCTGCTGATATGTCGCTGTCAGAAGCATATGTGAAAATATTAACTTCTCCAACAAACATATGCAATCTGTGCAAATTTCAGAGACACAAGTACCATCACGTTTGCAAAAGGTACTTTGGATTTTCTTACAAACCTGAGATATATAAATAAACATGTTTTGTGTATTTATCCCAGCTCTGCAAATCCTCTTCCTTCTGGACATGGTTTGACATTGGGATCACAGATGATCTTTATCTCAGGCTCAGGGAACTTCTACATTTGATAGGGCATGGCCAGGAAAAGGGGGGCCCATTTCACTCTGGGTTCATCTAAGGAATGTTTATTGTTTTTTAAATTTTTTTAAGATTTATTTATTTATGCATACAAGCTGGGTACAGGCCAGAGGCATGGGCTGGCGAGAGGGTTCACCAGAGTCAGAATGGGGAGCAGAATAGGCAGATTGATGGAAATACACTGCTGAGGGGAGCAGCGGGCAAGGCAGGAGAGGTCTACTGTGCCATGTGGGAATCTCCCCAGCCGGGCGTTGAACTCTCCTCGCTGCTGCCGAGAGCTCCAGTGTGCAGCGCTTAAAGTCTGCGCCACCAGGGAGGCCCCATCTAAGGAATGTTTAAATGCTGCTCCTGACTTTCCACAGGACCCGTACTTTGGTTTATACATGTATTTTTTGGTGCTAGTTACTCTTAATATGATGCAACAATATTAAAAAAAAAAAGAGCTAGAGAAAGATGAGACAAGACCTGTTGGCCCACATCCATTTCTGAAAATTCATGCTCATGCATTTGTAGTCATGGAAGGAGATGTAACTATCCTTCTTTTTACAGTGAGCAGGGCCAAAAGAATCTGAGATAATTTGCTGATCGTCTCAGAGTTAATTAGCAGCAGATACAGGACTGGATCCTGGGTGTTTGAATTCGCACTACACATTCTTTCCACGGTACCGTGTTGCCTCCATCCTAATAAAATAAGAGACTTGATTTGACTATTGAATGACTCCTTGAAATGGATTATGGTAGGCTGAATTTTTGAACCCAATTCTTCATTTCTCTGAAGTATTATTTTGCATCCGTATGCTTTTTCCTGGTTTTAGGGTGGATGGAGTTTTCTGTGTATTTGACTTTGTGCTTGTTAGGTTTTGGACAGCTAAGGGTTTTCCAAAGTTTGGGATGTTAGCAGATGTGCTGGCAGAGGCTTGAAGGGTACTTGCCCCATTGGATTTGCCCTCATGTGTCCTTGCCTTTCCCCTGGGGAACATAGTTGGGTAGCCACAGGTCTAACCTGCAATCAGGAGTCAAGTCTGACCAAGACCACATTGCGTCAGCTTAAACCCAGCTGATCACAGATGTGTGAGTGAGAATGCAGTGCCTGTGAAAAGTGTCTGTAGGTCTGGTAGTAGTCAGTCAGCCAGCATTATTGTGATAACAGTGAAGGCACAGCATCTGCAGTGCAAATCCTGCTACGTGATGCTCTTCTCCAACAGTCTAAGGTAGATAATAAATGAAGTTGTTACTTCAGAAATCTGGAGTGGATTAGTAAATGTTGCTCAAGTGACCAATGCTAAGAGCTTCGCTTATTCATTTTTTCCTCCTTGCTTTATACCCCTGAGACATTAACAAGATGCGTTTTGTAATCATTCTCATTACAGTTCTTTGTAAGGTGATTCTAGACTGAAGGCCTATGTCTCTGTGTACTCCCAGGATTCTATGCTCAATTCTTAACCCCGACAATGTGATGGTACTTGGGAGCGGGACCTTTGGGAGGTTAATAGGTTTAGATGAGGTCATGAAAGTTTGACCACCATGATGGTATCAGTGTCCTAATAAAAGAAGAGACCAAAGAGACAAGTGTTTGTTGTGTTCTCGTTCTCTCTCTCTCCCTCCCTCCCTCCCTCCCTTCCTCCCTCCCTCCCTCTAGCAGCTCAGTGTCAAGAATTCATGTGTTGGTGTTGATGGGAAGTGGCATCAATTTTTGAGCAAGGTTTTATTTCTGGATCCTTTTTTCTCATATGGATTTGTAACAAGAGCAAACTGATAAAAACATAACTTATTTGTCCAACTAGACATTTGATAAAAATCATTCAGATTTGGCAACAAAAATAATCTATGATAAGGAGGCAAATTCGGGAATTCCAAGTCAGGATAGCTGTGATCAGAAAAGTGCCCCTGCTTGGTGGGCAAGTCTTGGGTCTTTGGGAGTAAATTCGAGAACCCAGGGATAGTGACAGTCCTAGCTGAGGTTGCCCAGAGTATCAGCTTCACGTGACACTGGTCAACATATTTTTACAAAAGTCATGTTACTGAAATAAAATTGGTCATTTCCTATCAATTTGTATGTGCTCAACACGAATATGACAGTCAAATTCTAAGTTGGCTTTAGTTTTTTTGGTAATCTGCAATAAATTGATGTTTACATCATGAAATGCATGCCAGTAGTAATAGGCCTACGGTTAATACCTGTAAAAAATCAAGTCATAGACTACTTAGATTTCTTCGCTTGTCTCTTGTACAGCTGTTCAGGAGCATCTCTGGGGAGTGCCCAGCAGTAGTCAGCCAGCATTGTAGTGGGCCATTTTCCCTGGTATCTTTGTTCCATTGATGTGATATCTTGATGGAAACGTTCACCATGTTCATCACTAACCATACCACAGTTTTCAGGGAAGAAATCCAGATGGGAATGAAGGAAGTGGATCTTTAGAGACATGTTGCAGCCAAGTTTCTGATACTGCATCAGCATGTCTTCTACTAGTTCCTTGTAATTTTCTGCCCTAACATTCCCAAGAAAGTTTGTAGACACTAGGCAAAAAGCATTCATTCCATGCTTGTTTCGATTCACCCTGCAGCAAGTTGTTGAACCGGTCATCTTTGAAGAGCTCTTGAATCTGAGGACCCACAAAAACTCCCTCTTTAATCTTTGCTACGCTGAGTCAAGGAAATTTTTCATGCAGGTATCAGAAAGCTGGTGAGGTCCGGTCGATGGCTTTCACGAAATTCTTCATCAAACCTAGTTTGATAGGAAGGGGTGGTAGCAGGATTTTGTGAGCCTCTACCAGAGCTGGGTGCTGGATAGTCTTCTCTCCAGCTGCTACATTTTGTCTGCGAGTCCATTCCTTCCTCAAGAAGTGCAATTCACTTGCTCAGCTATCCCACTCACATAAGAAACACATGTATTTTGTGTATCCATGCTGCAGTGGTTAGGGACTGCATTGTGGAGCTGTTGGCAGTGGTGACGCGAGTTCAGCCCCTGGCTGGAGAGATTCCCACATGGCGCAGCAGACCTCTTCTGCCTCACTTGATGCTCCCCTCAGCAGTGTATTTCCATCGATTTGCCTGTTCTGCTCCCCACTCTGTCTCTGGTGAACCCTCTCACCACCCCACACCTCTGCTCTGTACCCCAGCTTGTATGCATAAATAAATAAATCTTTAAAAAATAAAAGGGCAACTAGCTTCAAATCACCACAGATGTGCCAGCTGTACTTGTCATACTCAATGGAATTCAGTAGCTGCTTTAAGTTATCATATGTCTCTTTCATGTGGACAGCATGCTCTCCTGGAATAGATGGAAGACAGTTTCCATTTTGCAAAAGCACAGCCTTAAGACTCAGTTTTGAAGAGTCTAGGAATAGTCTCCATTCTTGTGGGTCATGAGTGATTTCTAAGGCATTCATGGGGCCCTCAATATCAGAATAGAATACCAGAGTACTTTCCTTTCTGAAGAAAAGCTCCAACTGCTGGTGGCACTTTTAATATAAAGTAATTGTGACATCTTCTTCTAGAAGATTCCATTGTTGGAGTCTTGATGATGCAATCGACTCTGGATGACATGTGTATGATGGTATTATGCAATGTGATGCAATATTACATCATTCTAGGCTGATTTAGGATGTAGTTGCAGTACTCCTGGATAAATTTACATGGTGAAATATATAAAATGAATTATATGAAATGTCTTCAAAAGGAGAGCTAATAAAAATTTTTCAGGATTATATTCATGTTCAGCACACCAAGATACTACAGATTAGGGCCTTTTTAAGTCAGTAACAATCTCACTGTTGACCAGTGTTATTACTGTCATTGAAACCAAAGACATCGGCGGGAGAATGTCAGTCCAACTGGACCACTAAGGAAGGCAGGTGTTCGTGCTGGTGCCATGTTCCTTGCAAGAGAAACCACCCCATGCAGCAAGGATGCAAACATCCAAGCAGAATGATGGAGCCAAAGCTAGTTCTTACATCTTCATTATGGATGAAGCATGTTTTAACAATAACTTCATAGTCACTTATTGGAAGTTGGCATATAGCCTCATTGGATCTTTACAGTACTCTATGTAGCATATCGTCTATTTAAATTCTTCCTTATGAGGAATAAGAAGTTAGAGAGGTTAACTCACTTATCTGGCATCACTCAACTAGAAATTAGAGAAGTGGTAAGCATTTATTCATTCAAATTCTTTTTCCATTGGATAATAAATAAACATGGAGCATCTGCTAGACTTCTGCTAGCCCAAGAGATGTGTTATGAACCAAACTGCAAATGCTTGCCTTCTTGGACTTATAGCTAATTGCAGCCTAAATTCAAACACAGATTTCTGGATGCCTGAGCTTATGCTTTATACTATTAAACTATGGGAGAGAAGGAAAAGGAATGGGATGGACAGGAGGAAAGTTGAGGCAAGGAAAGAACCATTGACAACAGCTGTTCTCCAGACAGAGAAGATGTGAGTAACAATGATATTCTTTGCCCCAACAACTAGTGGGAATTTATTAATTCCTCGAGTCATTCAATCAGCAAATATATGTTGAGTCCTTACTTGTTATGATTCTGACCCTAATCAATTGATAGTGAATGGGACTTTCGAGAACAGCCTTAGCAAGGGGTCCAGGGTAGGTTGAGAGCCAAGATGAATTAAATTTGAGATCTGACTACAAGAAGACATTCATGGAAGAGTTATCCCAGGCAAAGAGAGAGTAAATAAAAATCTCTAGACAGAAAGCATGAAGGCATCCTTCAGTAACAGAAGTGGGGTCTGGAGTTAAGGGGATATTAAAGGGGCAACGGGGGAGCCTGGTGGAACAGAGTGGAAGGAGAGATCACATTCTTCTTCACCAGTCACAGTGAGAAATCACGGGGAGGGAGAGTTGACAGAATAGTTCTCTTTAAATGATTGTGGTTTCTCACTTTGAAAACTCATACCCCTCCAGAACTGTAAGCGGCTGCATCTGACCTTCAGTAGATTAATAGCAACATCCTGTTACCCTGTTAAGCCCAGGAGAATGCTCTCAAAGGCATTATTTTTCTGCTAGTGGAATACTGTATGTTTGGTCAGTTTTAGGGCAACCCACAGCCCTAGCTGAAGCCAACTGTGTGTGTGTGTGTGTGTGTGTGTGTGGTGTGACACATGATTTTGCAAGTGGAGACTATGTAGCACTTTGTTGATAAGATCATTAATACTTTTTCTAGTTGTTATTAATTGTTTTTCATCCATTTATAAATTGTGCCTCAGCAAACTGGCCCTAGGGTATAAGTACAAAAATTGAGCTTTGATTATTATAATAAGTAAAGTATTATTAACGAAAGCAATTACAGTTAATAGCTTCAACTAAGGAAAACAAAATGATAGCCTTTAATGCTTTCCCACTGGGTAAACCAGATTAAATCACTTGCAGAAAAGAAAAATCTTTATTCTTGCTCCCACCACACGTTATAACTAGATGTTGCCTTTGGATATTTCCCTCTTATTCAGAAGCAGAATCTAAGGTTCAGCTACCAAGGTTATTGGTAATTAGTTGCTAACATCAGGCAAGATCACAGCATTCAGGATTTTAATCTGGGTAATATTTGTCCCGTGGTTGCAGATGAACTAAGTTTCAGAGTGTGTAGCTAACCTCTACCTTCTAACTTAAAATTAAGCCAGTGGAAGTTCAAATGCAAATCACTCTTCCTTCACTCAGGAGTTTTTCCCTGCTGTTTTCTCTGAAGTCTATGATCTGAGTTAGTCATGTTATGTGACATAAAAATTTTCTAAAGAAATCCAAATGGAAATTCTTGTATATTGGATTTATTTTGTTTTATCATTTCCTACAAAATGCAATGTCAAGGCATTTACCTTTTTCATGTTTACGGTGTGCTCAGAGAAGGTAAAAAGTGATTATAGAGCTGAAATATTATCCAGGAGGGTGAGGCTTAGAGAGGTTAAAGGATTTGCATCTATTTACATCACTGTTAACCCAAGATTTCTCATTTGAACTCATATCTCTGTCTCCAAAATTCAGACAACTCAAGGTCACCTAGTAAAAGGCTTCTATTTTCGTATAGCAACTTACACACGTTGAAGGAAAAGGCCAGTTCAGAATATCTGCCAGGCACTTTCCACTTGTGTGTATTTCCCAAGACCAGACCAGGCACTGGCTACTTATGAGCTATTAATCATATATAATAACCAGGGCCTCCCCGGTGGCGCAGCGGTTAGGCGCTGCACTGTGGAGCTGTCGGCAGCGGCGACGCGAGTTCGACGCCCGGCCGGGGAGAATCCCACATGGTGCGGCAGACCTCTCCTGCCTCACCCGCTGCTCCCCTCAGCAGTGTATTTCTGATCTGCCTGTTCTGCTCCCCACTCTGTCTCTGGTGAATCCTCTCGCCGCCCCACGCCTCTGGCCTGTACCCCGGCTTGTATGTATAAATAAAAAATAAGTCTTTAATAAAAAAAATCATATATAATAACCCTATTCCGTTTCTCTTTGCTTTTCCTGTTCACATAGTTCCCAGTCTAGTCTTCTTACTGGTATTGGAAGTTCGGTTGAGTTGAATGAGCTCCTGCGTGTCTCTCTCCACTATCTCACCTCCCATCTTGCTTGCTAAATTTCCTTAATGCCTCCCAACATCCCTGGGGCCATTCTCCCTGGCTCCACTGTCACAGATGTCCTCAGTGCTTGATGTCGCCTGGGGGAGCACCCAAAGTACCTGGGAACTACCCTACCTCCCTGCAAGTTCCTTTGAGAGAACACACAAGGGGAAAAAGAGGAATGAAGTCACAAGCTTTTTAAGATTTTGACGTGATGACCTGATCCGTCATCCTTATATAGAAAACACAAGCCCTCCAAGAAGAGCTCCCTTTCCCCGGGCCATTTTAGGTGGAGAAGTTTGAAGAGAGAGAGCAGAGAGTGCCACCCACCATGCTCATTCTGATGATCACAGAATGAGTTCAAGGCGACACCCCTCCAGAGCATAAGCCATTCAGGATGCCAAAGGGGGAGCAAATATGGGACAACCCATGTCCCTCCTGATTCTCAAGGCAGAAACTATTCTTGGCGCGGAACAAACCATGCGGCACCCACATCTTCTCTCCATTCCCACTCATTAAGTAACTCACTCCTCACAAGAAGCAGTGTGGAGGGGCCAAGAAACAGACAGAAATACCCTTTGCTAGAAGAGGGTTCAGTTGTCACTGGAAAGTTCCTTCTGCAGAAGAAACAGAAGGACATCACCAACACTTGCCGTGCCCATCGGACCTGTTCCTTGCTGGTCTTTCCCAGCAGGTGCCTGCACAGCGAGGATGCTCTTCTTCCCAGAGAGCTGTGATCTTTGTAACCTGGTTCTTCCTCAGGTGTCCTGTGGGAAGGATTCCTAGAGAACATTCCATCCACACAGTTGGGAACTACATGTCACAGCCAGGCAGAAGTCCAAGTCTCCCCATTTCTCCCCAGGTGATAGAATCATGGTTCTCCTCTTTCCCTCCAGCCCCCACTGCATACATCTGTACAAACCACTGTGTCCACACAAACCCTCCCTGGACATCATCGGGCCCGTGGTCCTTATAGCCTAGCATCAGACCAGCTGTGGGGTGCTCTCTGCTTTGTCCCCTCCTGGGGGCGGAGGGAGTCCTCTGCTCTTTTGTCTAAGTCCCATGTCCTTTCTAGTTGTTAATTCAATCTATGCTCTTTTCACTCCCTCCTTAATTTAAGGTGCTCAGAATATGGACAGCTATAACACAAGGCACTTACACATATGTGCAGACACAGCTAAGCCAGTAAATATTGGAAATCAAGTGTTATTTACGAACTAACTGGCCATGCATCAAATGAAGAGGCTGAACAGACGTTTCGTAAATGCACCTCTAGTATGTGTCTACGGTATGATTGGATGGCAAATTGTTTGTTCTCCTTGTACCTCAGTCTCCTCACCTCTACAAATGTGGTTATTGTGAGGATTAACTGAAAGAATATACTGCAGAATTTTCTTGGAATTGTACTTGGTACAAAGTTGGTGGACAGAGGGCTTGTTTTCATTAAATCTTAATGAAAAGCAGAGTGAGTGATGAAATGGGATGGCATAGGAACCGCCATGGATGTCTTTCTATAAGGAGAGTGTATTTGAGCCATATTTTGAGACAAGAGTAGGATTTTGCCCACTGGGTGAAGTGTGGAGGGAATTCTGGTTGGGGTGAACATGCAGCAAAGGGGGACATGTAAAAAAGGCTGCATGGAGCACAGTGGAATTGGTGGGAGGACAGGGAGAAATGGGGCAAGGAAGGGATATAGGAAATGACTGGGGCAGATGGCGGAGGGCTCGTGTGTGCTGTGGTCCACGGTGGCCTTTCTCCCCCAACAGGAGTTGGGGGAGTGTGAAGCAGATTTGCTTTGTTGGACCCTGATGATGGGAGTAGGTGATAGATTTTCTCTTTGAAAATCACAGAAAGGTGAAGAAGGACACACTTTTCCTCTAATTCTCCTTTCCCCTTGGGGTGTGTCCATCTTCTTGTTTGGGGATTGGCTCATGAAAGCCAACACATTCTTGCCAATCACCACGGGTTATATAAATGAGCTAATTTTCTGGATAAACTCAGGTTTCAGATTGTTTTCCCTCTCCCTCTCCAAAAATGCTGAGGGTTTCTCATTGAACTCTTTGCCTTGGTCATATTATTTCTTGCACTTCCTCTTTGGCAAATATCCAGACCTCCGGGTAACCAAGAAGAGGCTACAATGTTTACAAGTTATCCCCTCCGCAAAGTGACTCACAGATGCAAAGTGTTTTTTCTCCAGTGGAAGTGTTATTAGACTAACATTTGATCCAGGACTTGAACTATTGACGATTACTGCAACTCTGGAAAACTGAATATGCTTAAGCCCTCTCTGTCTCATCGCGGTGAAGGTGCCCTTGTGTTGGCAATGAGAACGTTCTCACTCCCCCAGTCTCTGTTATTCGATCTTGTTCTTTTTCTTCCTTACGGTAGAGGGATTGACCACAAATTTGTTGAGCATGACTCATCATACACAATGCCCCTCTGGGCTGCAATGCATTAGTGCTTCCAGAACAACCAAGTCTTAGCAATATCAAATGCCTTTACATAGTCAATAAAGTGTTGGAAAAATACAGTGCTATGACCTCATTGTTCTTGTACAGATCAGACCCTCAGTGATCTGGGAGTCTACACAATTGGCCCGGGGGAAGAGGGGTGTTCTTGTGCCCTCCTGCATGCACACTCACTTGCTTGGGAGCAGCATGACGGGTATGAGTGCCATTTTCCTTTTCTTCTTTTAAAGATTTTTTTTATGCATACAAGAACTGGGGTGTAGGCCAGAGGTGTGGGGTGGTAAGAGGATTCACCAGAGACAGAGGAGGGAGCAGAACAGGCAGATAGACTGAAGTACACTGCTGAGGGGAGCAACGGGCAAGACAGGAGAGGTCTGCTGCACCATGTGGGAATCCCCCTGGCCAGGGATCAAACTCGTGCTGCAATGGCTGCTGATAGCTTCATAGGCTGAGACTTAACCTGTTGTGCCACCAGGGAGGTCCTCCCTGCCTCTTCTTTAGAAGGCAATATACAGATCAGCTGCAGAGTTTTCCTGAACAGGAAGTACAATATTCCTGTCCAAGGGTCATGTGGTCTGGTTTGAATACCCTCAAGATTTTTTGGTTCATTACTCCCCAGATACAGCTGAATTTGGATAAGTATAGTTACTATAAAGCTGTTGTTTATACTAAAATTCAAATCCCTGTGGCTTCCTGTGATTGATCGGGACTTTGTGCCTATACTTTTGATAAACGCTTAGCTTAACAATTCAAGTCAATTACAAAAATCAGTTGCTTGTCAGTGAAACAACAAAGTGAACAGTGATGTGATATTAGTCTTTCCTTTGGTGAGCACTTGTTCTCACTTCTTTTTATTGATGATTCCTCCATATCTTTTAGCAGTTAAGAGATTATCTGGACTATGAAAGAGCTTCCTCATCCTCAACTTTTCTTTCTGAATTTGACTGCATGTAAAATATGTATTGTAATGCTTTAGCTTTCTCTTGAGAATAACAGTTTTATGTTTTCTGTATGAGGGAGATGACTTGAGTATTTTGTGTTCTAATGTCCCCACTAGAGCATGATAGATTCGCTTTTCTGAAACGTTCATCAATTTTAATTACATTGGCAAGCAAAGAGGAGCAGTAGAGTGTGGGAGTTAAAAGTTCTGGTTCAATCTGTCTTGCTTGGAAGCCTGGCTCTGCCTCTATCTGTATAATCCTGCGGAAGTCATTTTACTTCTCTATCCTTCTATTTTCTAATTCATAAAATGTTTCAAACCCACTACTAGAGCCATATTGTGAGCATTAAACAATTTAATTCCCATAAAGTGCTTTTAAGAATAACTGCTCCAAACTAAGCAGTCTATAATTGCAAGCTGTTATTTAGTGCCTTGGCGAAAAAATCCCTTTCTGTCATCTGTCATTTGTATTTCTTTTCCATAATTCCAGTGTCTAGACGAGCACCACTACTAGGAAACACAAGATAACAAAATCTTCTGAAATCTCTATCTAGTCCTTAATCCATGTACCAACGAGTTTTCTTGCCTCCTGGCACGGGTTTAGCTTAACTTCCTATGAGGAAGCCAGAATCCTAGAGGGTTTGAAGTCAGTCCTCGTTATTACAAATCATTTCATCTCATGACTAAACCAAGTTGAAGGCTCTCTTTACAAGATTCCCTGGAATAATTTATACTTTATTTACTATATGCTGGAAATTTATGTATTTGATATGTGCTTATTTATTTATTTATTTTTAAATATTTTGATTGAGGGACCTCCCTGGTGGTGCAGGATTTAAAAGATACAGTGCTATCAAGCTGTCACCAACCACCGCAAAATGAGTTCGATCCCCGTCCAGGGAGCTGACCCACATGACTCTCCTGCCTCACCACCCTGCTGCTCCCCTCAGTAGTGTATTTCAGTAGGTCTGCCTGTTCTGCTCCTCACTCTGCCTCTGGGGAATCCTCTTAACCCCTGCACCTCTAGCCTACACCTCAATTCTTGTATGCATAAATATATAAATCTTTAAAAAATATATTTTTATTGAATATTGGCTTACAGCATTGTTTCCATAATAGAAGTGTAGGACCCCTCCCTTTTTCAGGCATTGTTGCCATTGTGCCCCCACCACCAAAGAACACCTACTGCCCTGCCACCGACCCTGTGCTCCCTCCCCTCTTTGCTCTAGTCCTTCCTGTCTCACCCCACCTTCCCTTCTGGTTGGCCCCATTCCACAGTCAGGTTTCAAGAATTAGTCTTTCAGTTTGTCTTTATCTGACTCTGTGTTTTTTTTTTCTACTTGCTTTATTCTTGAACAACTTTTTGAGTTGCCTGTATTATTATTTCTGTTTCAAATATACTTAGTGAACTCCCAGAGAGGCTACCTGGACTTGCTAAACATCAGCATTATAAGAGGGAGAACTTGGATTCAGACTATGCAGTCTCTGCAGAGCTTCAGTTTTAATCCCTCCAATTTCCACCCCTTTTTATGCTCAAAGAATCAGGCCATCACCCCATGGGAGTAAGAACACATTCACCTGCTTCACAATCACCCACATTTGCACAAACCTGGTGCATAGTAGGTCTCTGTAAATGTTTACTGAATGAATGAGTAAACCCAGCATCAAGGCCTTTGAATTATTTTTAGCCATTTAAGTTGTCCATATACAGACTTGAGGGGACTAATTAGATAAATTTTGAAACAGATCTGGTGAAAATGAGGGGGAAGAATAAAATTTTGAGCTAAATGAAATTCTGTGCCATCATCAATCCCTGCACTTGACCCTTGTATATGCATTAGGCTTTATCCTAAAAAAAATATTGAATAAGGAACTGAATCTCCCGTTTATATCAGACCTATCCTTTATTGCCTTAGACTTATTTTTCTCCCCAATAGAAATAAAAATGAAACAAGACAGTGGACTCTGACATAAACCTTAAAACCACAACATGACCAATCGCACCATACTCTGTGTGAGGAAATAACCAGAATAACAGAAGCACTACAGATTACAGAGTATCAAAGTTTCACACAAAAAAATAAGCAGCTAGAATGGTATAAGTACAATTTGCCCTAAGACTTTGCTATGCACGGCATGCAGAAAGGTCAAGCCATTTTTTTAAAGATGTGCTAAGCCCTATCTTCTAGATCTCCTCCACTTTCTCCACTGCCTCTCCAGTCCTGGGGGTAACTCATCCCTATCCGAATCAGAACTTTGGGAGCCTGTGAAGTTCATGAAGAAGGTGCCCAAAGCCAATGGTGACTCCTCCTTCTCCTCCATTTTTTATTTTACTTTTCATTTCTCTTTTGTCATTCCCTTATGATTCCAAACTGCCTTAATTGAGGAGTTCTGTGCATATCTCATATTACTTATACAGAGTCAAAAATGTTATGTGTATATAAATATTATATACATAGCATTAGGGAAAAAAACACTCAATGAAGGGGTTTATTGTAGTGTAAAGTTAAAGGTAAAAGCGCTGGAGGCTGAAGTCAGACCGCCACCATTCCTCCATTGTCTTTCAGCTGATTGCTGGGGCAGATGCACACACAAATTTGTCTGTCTGTCTGTCTGTCTATCTACCTACCTATCCATCTTTCCATCAATCCATCCATCCGTCCATCCGTCCGTCCATCCGTCCATCCGTCCATCCATCCATCCATCCATTCATCCATTTATCTATCAATATATCCATCCATCTATCTATCTATCATGTATCAGTCAAGCTATCATCTATCTATCTGATCTATCTATTTATGCAGTTTTCACTGTTTATTAGCTCCTCCCTGTATAACCATGCGATTGCTTTAAATCTTCTATAGAATTAACTCATGCAAAGTTCTCACATCATCACCTGACCTCACTAGATGATGTTTCACTATTATTTTTACTTCATCAGTAAGTTACATTTATGATAAATGAAATAGTGATTAATATGCTTCTTAATTATTGTCAGCCTTACAGTTCTTTTAATAAATTTCTCTTTGTTCAAATATCTTAACCATCTAATGAGCATCTACATATCTAACTGGACTTCTTTGCAGTCAAATGCCCAATCTTTTTCTCTCCTGTAGAAAATTTCACTCTGCATAGACTCATCTGTGAATTATTCTTGAGTTCAACCCTCTTGAAACTTTACACTGTCCATTGTCTAGCCATAATAGTTTAATTTCTCTGCCATAAGCCCCTCCAACTATTAGAACACTTATTAGACCATATTTGACCCTGTAGTGGGAGGTGATCTCTTCCTTCTTTTGTAAGCATTCCTCTGTTTCTCTCTGTCTGCCTCTGTCTCTCTCTTTATGTGTGTGTGTCTGTGTATGGGCAGATAGATACATATTGGTATACATTTATATAAATAGATGGTATAAGTGTAGATAGAAACAGAACAAATTAAGGTTATTTTAGTAAATGATCT
The DNA here is from genome assembly GCA_004024925.1 of Scalopus aquaticus. NCBI lineage: Eukaryota > Metazoa > Chordata > Mammalia > Eulipotyphla > Talpidae > Scalopus > Scalopus aquaticus. The sequence goes on along the minus strand of PVIJ01000988.1, from coordinate 100,604 downwards.
TGATTTCTGACTTCATTAGCTCTAGTTTATTTGAAACTAGAGAATGAAGAACGAGCAAAGAAATCTTAATAGCATAAGATATGCTGAAATAAATGACATTTTTTCTTAATAATCTAATATGTTGAAGGTATCTTTTGACTTTAAAGAAATCAGTTCAGAATACTGTTTCCTAGTGTAACATGTGTTTTAAAGAATCCTTTGCTTCGGTTCCATTGGGAGAAATTCTGGCATGACCATATACTTTTAGGAAATCTCTGAAGTGAATGTTAAACTACCCAAAAAGGTCCATAACAAAACATACAACCACCAGCTGTTTGGGGCCCATTAAATCCACTTGATCTTATTCCAGATGCTTCCTGTATCCCAAGGAATTACCTCTTAGAGAAAAGTGAATTTCCAAAAATCACACTATTTTTAAAGTTTAAGAGCTAAACACAGACACTCAGCGACAATACAGAAATCAATTTCAAGATGCATCTTGTGTTGCATTCTTCGGCCCATGTCAAATGGTTCTTGAGCATCATGGGGGCTGTTCAGAGACTCCTTCCTTTTCTCTTTTCTTAGAATCAATATACCTCCCTTCTCTTCATCTCTGGCAGCTGTCTTTATGACATTTTGAATCCAACTCTCAGAGGTTAAAAGATGAATCACCTTTACTTTCCCCTCTGCCATTCTCCATATACCAAATAGCTTGTGTTCTGACCTTAGGGAGGAAACACAGAAGTCCAGCGCTCAGGCTGTCCTCTTGCCTTTCCTGCATCATCAGCATCCCCACCCTGGGAAAACATGAACCTGGACTGAGACGCCATGATTTTCCCTTCCGCTGTCTGGAAGCCGCAAAACCCACACCCATTTCCTCTGCAGGCAAAACCATCTCATTTTCAAACCTCATATTGCCTTGGGAAATGGCAAATCAGATTTTTGGAAATAAATTGAGCTTCAGTTGATGGTCAGTGATAGCTCCTTTCCCTGCTGCTTTCTCCTACCCCAAACAGGAGAAGCGCTTGGTATACTCAACACCCTGGGTAACATCCTATCTTTCATTCATCCCATGGGCTGTGTTCTATGATATCTACAATTTGCTTTAAAGCACTGTACTTGGATCGGTATTTATGCAATATAATTTTTTTAAAGATTTTATTTACTTATGCATACAAGCTGGGGTACAGGCCAGAGGCGTGGGGCGGCGAGAGGGTTCACCAGAGACAGAGTGGGGAGCAGAACAGGCAGATAGACGGAAAAACACTGCTGAGGGGAGCAGCGGGCGAGGCAGGAGAGGTCTGCCGCGCCATGTGGGAATCTCCCTGGCCGGGCGTCGAACTTGCATCAGCCGCTGCAGACAGCTCCACAGCGCAGTGCTTAACTGCTGCGCCACCAGGGAGGTCCTATGCAATATAATTTTTATGAGAAGTGATCTGCTTTGTAAATGTCTGTGTCCTTCCAAATTTTATATGTTGAAGTCCTAACCCCCAAAGCCATTATAATGATCCCTCACTGTAATGAGGGGTCTTTGACCCCTCAGGAATGGGCTGAGGTCCCTTGCAGAAGAGGCTTAGAGATCTCCCTGGCCTTTTCCACCACAAATGAGGCCAACATAAGACCACTAACTATAAACCAAGAAGAAAGGTCTTAGCAAACACTAAATTTGCCTGCACTTCGATCTTGGACTTCCCAGCCCTGACAACTGTGAGAAATAAAGTTTGTTGTGAAAACCACCCAGTGTATATTTTTGTTAAAATAGCCTGATGGCACTAAAGCATAATACATGACAGGTTTCATGTAGTAGAAAAATAACCTGTATTGATGTAGTAAAGACAGTGTCACTTCCCTGAAAGTTTTAGGTTGTGTCTAAATAACAGACTAATGTATTTATTATTTCATTTCTTGGTTTCAGCTGATTTTTTGATAAAACTTATTGTGTGTCATTCTGGTGCATTATGGTCATTATAGAAAAAGCAGAATCTCTTCAATAGTAAATGTATTCTCCATCAAGTCTCAAGAATTTAAATTTTATTCTCAATTTCTCACATCATGTTTTTGTTAAGTAGATTAAGATTCAACTAGTTTCTAATGAAATGGAGATCAGAGCTGGTTGTGAAAGAATGTGACACTTCATCTCTGTGCTTGGTTGGTGGTATTCTTAGCACATAGATTGGACTGGAGGGGTGATGTCATCAATTCTTGTGACTTCTTACCCTAAGAAGTTGTTGGAAGAGCTGTGAGATTTTCCTTGGGCATTTTTTCGACTTTCATTATAATAGGAGTGAGAAAAAGCAGCCGTTATTTGGATATATTAACCCAAGCTAATATTCTGGTTGAGTGATTCAAGTTTTCCAGTGACTAACTTGATGATATTAAATATGAAATGTTCATTACTTCAAGTCAGTTTTTATAATGACTTCATCCTCTAAATTTCTTTGAGTAGTTAGAGTGAATTCAGAGATTTTTATTTACCATCCCATTATGATTTGTCACCACTTGTGTTCTCTTATCCATGACATGAAAATCTGTTCCCACACTGGACTTTCTCATGTTCTGTTTGGTTACAGATGCATTCTCTCTGTAAGTCCCACCCTTCCTCTGTTTATTTTCACAGACTCTTTTCCCGCACTGGGAAGGTGAAGGAAATAATCCTTTATTTGAAATAGATGAACAGATTATGTTTGGGACCTCACTGCTTTGGTCTGTGCAGATTCATTTCATTCAAGCATTGATATCTGAGTAGAGAAATGACCCATTGGTTACCCCTTTCTACCTGAGCCCTGTTTGCTGGCTGAAGTAAAATATCATTGTGGTCAATTTTGTTTTAATTTATTCAGGCAATGAGAGATGAATCTCTCTGCTCAGTGACTTGGTAATTTTTCAGGAACAAAAACATTCCGCAATGTGTGCATGTTTTCTGTATACATAGATCACTTTTTCAAATGTTTCTCTTGCTGTGACATTAACATTTTACATGTTTCAGATGACGTGAGATGGTTTTCCCATGTCCTTCCTCATTGGCTCATGGGCTATGTGTACTTAACTTTGTTGTCTGAATTCTAAATTTGAGTTCTTTCTAACTCAAGTACATTTTCCTCCAAGAAATGAAGCTGTAATTGAAATACTCCATGCTGGCAGCAGGCCCTACATCTGCCTCGGTTTGCTGTGTTAAGTGACCTCCCTTTCTCTAACCATTCACTAGATACATCACTAAGTTTTTCCCATGTCATGGAATTCAAAATCTATAAGCAACCCAGAGAGTATCCAACTTGCTTGTGGTAAGCATGTGGATGTCAATATGAACAAAACAGACTCTTCATGAAGATAAGTGCTAGATGACTCCTTTGTAGCCATTTCTCACTAAAGTTAATTCGAATACTTGCTTGGTCAAATATTATGATCAAGTCAGATAGTAATTTTAATAATAAATACTTTTTAAAAACTTATTTATGTCTACAAGAGCTGGGATATTGGCCAGAGAGGGGTTGAGAGGATTCACCAGAGATAGAGTGGACAGCAGAACAGGTAGAGCTACTGAAGTACACTGCTGAGGGGAGCAGCTGGGAGACAGGAGAGTTCTGCTGTGCCATGTGGGAAGCTCCCTGGCTGGGGCTCAAACTTGTGCTGCAGTGGCTGCCGATAGCTTCATAGTGCTGAGACTGAACTCCTTGCACCACCACGGAGGCCCCAATAAATAATTTGAGATAGTCTTATCATTCAGCTGCATCTTACCAGGAGAATAGATTACAAATCAGTGTTTAGAGTAAAAAATCAATCCATATTTTGCATTAAAAATGTCATAATCCTCTATAAGACAAACACTTTGAATGAACAGGGGGACTATGATTTATAATATTAAAGTTTATCCATGTTTTCAAATTATATCTGTGTTTAGATGCTGAATTTGGAAACTCATTATTTACAGGTGATTTTAGACAGGTCACAACTTCTCTATTCTCTGTTTCTGCATTATGTCTAGCCCATAGAATGATTATGACATTAGAGCAAACAGAAAATTCATAAAGAATAAATATCATAATTGATGGGAAAATGGGCTATAGCAATGTTAAACAAGGACGTTGCAAACAAGATAGGGTGTTCTGTAATATTTCATAGATGTGACCAACGAGCTCATTGAAACTATCCCACCAAGTCTGGAGTGCTTTCCCAGATTAGGAAGTTAAAACCTCCTTTTAAGATTGATAATAACAGGAGAAGTGCTTATCCTCTGAGAAGATCCAGAAGGCAAAATAGTAAGAGCTTAGTTTAGCTGTCCAGAGGGCCGAAGAAATAGAACAAGATAGTCACTTTAGGGGAGAAGAGCTTGGGATAAGGATAACAAGATTTTTTTAAATTTTTTTATTATTATTATTTTAAATTATTGTTATTTATGTCTTTCACATTTTGTATTTCCCTTGGGTAGCCCACCACCAATTCACCCGTGATCCATCTCCATGGTCCCTTGTATTATTTTCTATTCCATTTTGTGCCCTTATCCTCCCCTCCCCCCCATCCCCCCCACCGCTGAGTGTCTCTCTCCCACCCGGCCTCCCTATAGTCCTGTTATAAGTGAAACCATTTGATATTTTTCTTTTTCTTTCTGGCTTATTTCACTGAGTATGATTCCCTCTAATTCCATCCATGTCGCTGCAAATTGCATGTGTTTATCTTCTTTGAATGCTGAATAGTATTCCATTGTGTATATGTACCACATCTTCTTGATCCAATCATCTATTTTTGGACATCCGGGTTGCTTCCATACCTTTGCTATTGTGAATAGTGCCGCAATGAACATACAGGTGCATGTATCCTTTCGGATTAGTATTTTTGTGTCCTTTGGGTAGATTCCCAAAAGTGGGATTGCTGGGTCGTATGGAAGCTCCATGTTGAGCAGCTTGAGGAATCACCATACAGCTTTCTATAGTGGTTGGACCAGTTCACATTCCCACCAGCAGTGTAGAAGAGTTCCTTTTTCTTCACAAGGATAACAAGATCTTAATAAGACTTGATAAGTCTATGGATAAATCCTAGCTCATTGAGAGATCTAGTAACTGAAAACACACATAGAGACAAGAAAGAGAACCAGCATTGGCAGGGACCTTTATTCCAGTCACCTGTCACTACAGCGAGGACAGTGAGGATGGCACAGACAAGACCACAGGTGATTAAAGATGGGTGTGAACTATTACAAGTGTGCAATGTGGACTTCCAAAAGAATTCACCCCAGGCTGTTTGTTTTTCATTTCTTTTATCCTATATTTTAGTTTATTTCTTTCCAAATACAGTAAAGAAACCTTTCAAGGAAAACAGATACCTAAATTCATTATTTTGATGCTACTTCCTCAAAGATAATTCTGATCATTTTGTGAGTCTGCCTAACACTTTTAAGGTTATTGTTTACAGAGTCTCTCTTGTCACCTAGGGAGACTTAGCCTTTCCTTGAAAAATTTGTGGAGACTGTTTTACTACTTTTCCACAATTATTGTGAGAAATCCCTTAGAATCTCATTGATGCTAAGCATAAAAATTGTTATGCCAAATATGGAAATGTGATAAGTATATTCTGATGATGTTGGCACACATTGATCAGTGAATACCAGTTCCAACTAATTTGCTATTTGAAATCAACAGAAAATTTCATGAACATTTATGGTTGAATCCCTTTTCCTTAATAGTTATCTTGAAAACCACCTTTCATTTGAGCACTATTTGTGAGTTATTACAATGCTTTATGTTAATTCTTTGTTCAGAAAAAATTATTTGGGTGATTCTCTACAAAGGGACATCTGCTTTCTCTGTACCCTGTTGGAGCTAAATTCTGATGACCTTCAGGGCCAGTAAGTTTCTGATAGATGGCGGCTGAGATGGGACTGGACTTTAATTGCATGTCTTGAAGGGGACTGCTGGGTTACATTAGTGAATTTATTAGTATTTTATGGAAATGCAAAATATCCAAATGATTTAATTCACAGTACTAACAAAAACAAATCTTTCCTATGAAAATCACCCTGGTCATCTATGTTAATAGTCAGTTGACTCTTATGCTCTCTGAAGCAAAGTGCTATAAAACATTTTGCAAAAGACCTATAAGGGCAGTATAATACTCACTTACAATTATACCCTGACATAGTCACAGAGGAGAAATAGATCTTTAAGTGAAGAATCTCTGACCTATTTAACACTGATGTCTCCTTTGCCCAGGCAAACATTTATCGTGTTCTGCAATGTTACCAGATAGACTGTAAGATTTGTGAGATATAAGAAATTAATGAGAAGCAGAGTCTAGTCTCATAATACCAAGCCTGTTACAAGGCAGAATTAAAATGATTTTAATCTGCATGATAAGTACAGTGTGATCAGATAGGAGCGAGCCAATCTGGGGTGTGGACATGAGGATGAATTCTAAGCAATCTTCTCGACAGAGGTGGGCCTAGAACTTTGTCTTCAAGGATGATTAGGGGTTTTGTAGATCAAAAAGATGACATTAAGAACAATCCTGACAGAAGACATAGAAAGCATGGAGTAAAGCAGTATAGGAAAGTGTTTTGAAAAGAATCAGATAGTAAATATTTGCAAGATTGTTGGCTATACCACATCTGTTGAACAGTTCAACTCTTCTGTTGCACAAAAGCAGTTATGAGTTATTTAAGTGTTCACTAAAATTCTCGGTATAAAAATATGTAATGGGCTGAATGGACCTCATGCCTGTAGTTTGTTGACTACATCAATAGAAAGGCCTTTCCCAGAAAGCCTTCGGACATTTTTTTTGTAATTTTATTTATTTTTTTATTATTTTAATTTGTGTCATTTACATTACTGTATATTCCCCGTAGGTTTCCCACCATCAATTCACCTGTGAACCATCACCACAGTCCCCTGTGCTCCCCTCTCCCCTGTTCTGAGCCCCAATCCTCCCCCCTCTCTCTCTGGTTGACGCTCTTGTATTTGGTTCCCCTATATTCCTGTTATAACTGAGACCATTTGCTATTTTTCTTTTTCCTTTTGGCTTATTTCGCTGAGCATGATTCCTTCTAGTTCCATCCATGTTGCTGCAAATTGCATGTGTTTATCTTTTTTGAATGCTGAATAGTATTCTGTTGTGTATATGTACCACATCTTCTTGATCCAGTCATCTATTTTTGGGCATCTGGGTTGCTTCCATATCTTCACTGTCACTACAATAGCAGGCAGGTTTTTTTGGGTTTTTTTTGGTAGACTCAAACTTTGAGTGTCGAGTTGGACTGCAGGAAACTGCACCAAACATTCTAAAGTCGTAGTTATTAGCACTTTGTCCCATCAAAGTTTCTGCCACATCTAAAGCATCATATTTGTTGATTTTCATAGTATTCTCTAGCTCCCGCCATTCTTTCCTCCATCCCTCCTTCCCTCCCTTCTTTTATTTCTATCCAGGTAAAAATTCTATTCTATTCATGTAGACCACAATGTATGTGACTTCATTTCCTTTTGGACCCCAGAGATCTCAACTCTTGGAAGATATACCTATTTTTCTCATCAAAAAGCATCCCACTTCCATCACCTGCCATCTCAGATGCTCCAGTTGAGTTATCTGATAACTAAAGATTTTGTGTCTCAGAGGCTTGATAGGAGGCTGCCTTCTCAGTATTACAACTAACTACATCCTCACACACAGCTTCTTTCTCGGGCTTGGGACAGATTTCTCTTCTCTGTATTCTTGGCATGTGAAATAATACCCACCCTCAGCTATGAGCTGAAACCTCCTCACCAGAAATGTCATCCTCAGCCCCAATTAAATACAGTTCTCTTATTCTTTCTCATAATATATTAGGCATTATTCTAACTAACCATAATATAATCTTTAAGCATGTTTGTAGCTTGTAGTCTCTTTTGTGTTCTTCTGAAAGATATGGAGGGCACAGATCTTCCCCATCTTTTTCCAGGTTGGCCATGCAATGGATTTGACATCAGCATTTGACAGATCTTTTTGAGTAGACGATGATGAATCTCAGAAGCTGACATGAAATAAAGAGGAAGCTATGATATTTTCATTGTAACTTTACAGATATCAAGGCCTAGTAGATATAGACACTGTGAATAAAATGCCAGGTAAGCAAGTTTAAGAGCAGCAGGGGGAGATTTGCAAACTCAGTTAAGGGAGGAAAACAGATGGAGGAAAAGTGAACAAAAAGAGTCAAAGTCAAGTCAGTGTGGACAATTATTAATCTGTGCCTCATGTCAATTTCTCCTGTTTTTGGCTTGAGTGGATACTGTACCTGCTCCTCTATATGGAGTGACTCTCAGTTCTTGTGATTCCTGGAGACATATGCTGCCATTTCCTATGGTCACCTTCTTTGGGGGTATTATTATTACCTAATATTGACCCTAATATTACAGATCCCAAATAATTTCTTTTGTTCATTTTATATGTGAGATCTTGATGTTGCTTTAGTATTAATGACATAATACATATATTCTGAGATTGTTAATGGCACAGAGTTGGTTGTCAATAAAGGTCAACAGAATTGTAATTATTATAATCAATGCAAAATCCTGAATCATTGTAACCTACTGAATATGAAATAGTTTCTAAAATTTGCTTTCAAGTGAATAATCATCTCCTGGTACCAAAAGAACTGACCCACTACCTGGGCTCCTGAACATCCTTCAAGCCAATTTTGAATGACATCCTTTGCAGGGTTGCCTTTTTTCCTGCTGAGCTTACACTCTGCTTCTGCATCAGTATTAACTTGTTCACAGACAGAGCAGGCTGCATTCTTTGCTGACCTGCAGATAAAAAATAGGATGAATTTCCTGGGTTCAGCTGCCCCTATTGCTAAGAGCCCTATGACTTTTGTCTTCAATAACTTTTGTACTCTAAGCTTCTCATTTAATCTCTTTGACATGTATTGTTGAAGTCTTATCAAGAATTGAATTTTATTCAGGCAGAAGTGCCTTTGGAACACTTGTTTGCATCCTCCATATTTCAGCTGTACACCATTGGTAAGTTAACTAATGAACATGTTCCAAACAGTGAAAAATAATCAGCCACAACCACAATAGCATGTGAATGAACCGACTATAATATTTGCAGTCTTTAATAATGATTAATGTCTGTGGTGAAAAGGACACTTGTGACAATTCAATGATTTCTTTATAACTTGTACTTTTAAATAAGACTGAGCTTATGAGAAATTTTATTAACACTTCATAAGTGAAGGTTTAAAGTGAGCTCTCACCTGAGAAGCTCTGATTTATATGCTAGAAGTAAGATGGTTGGAGAGACAAAGAACTCAACTGAAGGTCAAGAGATGCTAGAAGTCTTCAGTGAGTGGTTTATGATTTTATAATATTTAGCCTGAAGTTAGCTGCTTTAAATTCATGTACACATAAGTTCTGGGAAACAGACTTACAGAACTCAAGCACTTAACAGAGCAATCATTTAAATAATTTGGATTCTTCAGATTTTGGTGTGGTATTAGAGATTGGATTTATTATTTTCTTCTGCCATTTTTGCTTCCTAAAGAGATCTCATTTTGTCATAGTCAATTGTTGTTAAGCCAAGACACTCTTCTAAAGGCGGAATATATCAGGAATTGTTCCCTGACTGTTAACAAGTAGTTGGTAATGAACATCTTGCCACAGTTATTTAATGAAGTCAAAGTGACTCAAATGGACAAAATCCTAAATAACTACAATTGAATGGAATAAAACCATGAGTAAGAATTAAGTAAACATGACATATATTCCCTCATTTAAAGGAAAAACTTATTTTACTTCCTCAGTGTTCCAAAAACTATTCTGGATATCACAGATGCATCAGTAAACGGGATAGTAGAAAAATCTCTACCCTTTATATCTTGCTTCCTAGTGATGAAAGATAGATGAAAACCTATATATATATATATATATATATATATACATACACAGTTAACACATATATAGTTTATGTATAGAAATAGATTATACACATTTGTATCTGTATATGTGTGTATATGTGTGTGCGTATGTATGTATGTGCTGAGCTACCAGGAAAGGCTTTACTGAAGTTACAGCTGAACAGAGATTAAAAGAGGGATCAAACCATGTGGATATACAAATACCAGAGGGAAAAGAATTCTGGCTAAAGAAAAGAGCAAACATGAGGACTTTGAAACTTTGAGGAATAGTCAGGAAGTGAATTTAGCCAGAGTGTTGTGAGGTGATAGAAGTGTTGAGTTCCTCCTAGGAGTAGCCAGAGCCCTTAATGTGTAGGTCTTTGAAGACCTACACTGCATGATCTTTGAGGAACCACACTGTAAAAATGTTGCTATTTGATGTAGATGAGATGGAAACTGGTTCAAAATGGTCATAAAATCATTGCTATTCCTTCCATGAAAAGGTAGGGTGTTTGTGCCCTTCCCTTGAATCTGAATGGGCTTTGTGACAACAGTGCAATGGAAGTGTTTCTGTGCCAGTTTCTGGGTTTGGTCTTTCTAGTAGATAGCTCCTGCTCCCTGTTATTTTAAGTACACACTATTGTAGCCCAGGCATCCTGCTCAGAGAAGCCCAACTCACAAAGGGAGACCACAGATAGGTAATCTCACCCATTGCTGAGCTCCCAGTCACCTGGGAGCCAGCCACGAGGCTGAGTGATCTTGAACATCCAACACTGTTGAGTCTTCAGATGACTGCAGGTACAGTCACTCCCTTCTAGCATTTAGCACTCAGGTGAATGACCCAAGCTAGAGCCCCTTGGGGGGTAGAAAAGTCACCAAACAAGATTGATGAAATAATTCAAAACCATTACATTTTAGTGTGATGTGCTATGCAGCAATAGATAACCATGACAGTATTTGTTGCAGGTGTCTAAGAGGAGGCAGGATCTCACTTGTGTTTTAAGAAGATCACAATTCTTGCTGTATTAAAAAGAGATGGTACTAGATAAGAATAGAAGTGAATGGATTGGTTGAGATGCTGGTATAATCGTCTTGACATGAAGGTAGATTGGGACTGGAGAAATTAAATAGGAAAGTAACCGGAAGTAGTGGTATTCTGGATATGTGTTTAAAGTAGAGGCAACTCAATGAATGGATTAATGGGGGAACACATAATAAAATAGAGGAATAAAAAATGACAAATAAATGAACAGCAGTGACATTTTAGCATCTCTCTGTGGTAATAGAAGTTAAGATTTTGGATCGAGATTTACCCTGGGATTTTCCTCCGTTAAGTACTGGGAGAGAAGAGAATAAATCAGAAAAGGTGATTAAGACCAATGAGAGAGGACTGATGTGAGAAGAGTGAAGATAGGAAGAAATAGAATAAAAGATGAAAGAGGGGTGATTCTCACATGGTGCTGACAGGGGAAGGTCATTGAGGATCATTGCACTTAAAAATATGAGTCATAGAAACCTTGACAAACAGCGTTAGTAAAATGGTGGAGGCAGAAACCTATTTGGATGGAGATCAAAAGAAAGTGGACAAACAGGCAATTCTGTCAAGACTTTTGCTGTTTCAGGGCAGAGAGACTGAGTTGGAGGAGTAAGATTGAGAATTAGAGAGACTGACTTTGTTTTTGTTTTGTAAGATTATACAAGTCTCATCATGCTGATAAGAGTGATCCAGTAGAGGGAAAACTTTAGGATTGAAGGGAGAATTACTAGAACAGTGTCTTTGAAGGGAAATGTTATCAAGGTTATTAAGAAAGGTGACAGAATATGTTGAACTGATTCCACTATGAGTGGTAGATGGAATGATGACACTGTTTCTATTTTCTGGGTGAAATAAGAGGTAATAGCATCAGAAGAAAGACTGGGAGCCAGGATGTTGAATGAGAAAAGAAGAGAAAGCTTAATGTAGTTGTCTGGGAGAGGGAAGCTAATGAGACTAGGGAAATGTGCTCTGATTACTGGGCAGCACTAAGAGCCCACTTGAGGTTAGTAATCATGAATTTTCAATGAGACCAGCCAGTGTAGCTTTGGTTTCCAACCATGTTCAACTGTGTGGATGCGGAGACAAAGTAGAATTTAGCCAGTTAGCATTGCAAAGTGAGTAGAATGAGAAACGGAACGGGGAGGGGGAAGTTGAGACTGTGTGCAGAATGATTATAATGACTGCCCGTGAAATTGAAGCTAGGATTTTACTAGTGTTGTCCTATAACATTCAAAAACACAACTTTTCATTATGATAACAGAACCCATATTATGGAAATATGGGTTCTACTGAGACCTCTTTGCCATCTCATTTCCACAAAACTCTCAAATGAATTTAATCAACATTTATTGAGTACCTGTTCTGTGGATGATAAAGGATTATAGACCGAGAACTTTTCAGAACCATTTTGATACAAAGGCAGGAAAGGTTGATTTTTGACATGGTTACAAAGACATGATCTTCCTTTGGGAATTATTTAGGACTCATTAGAGAGACAATTTTATGACTTGGATTTAGCATCCACTTAGCATTCATAGTGAGTTGAGACCTTTATGGAAAATATAAACAACATTCTCTCTGCTTTTATGGAGTTTTATAGGCTACTCTGTGTTTTTGTCAAGTACCTAATAAAGGCAAGAAGAATGTGTTCTAAATCACTATTGTAACAATGTGAGAACTGAGATTTTGTTACTAGAAAGTTTTAAGAAGTACTTTGCAGATAAATTCAAATCTAGCCAACAAGTTCACTCCTTCAATTATCCTGCTTCAATAAAGGTTGCTTCCCCATGAAACATGCCTTCCTGGAATCTCCATAATGCTAATGACTAATCCATTCATCATCCCTAATTCTTTATCAGAGGCTTATTGCATTTTCTTCTTATAAATCTTTATTCTGATCAGAGTTAATTAAAGAAAGATTAATCTTCTTTTTGGAAAGAGAATTTCTCATTCTTCCATGTGAATTGCAATTGCCATTTTACTTTCATATCTAGTGGTACATGTTAGAAAAATATATGAATAACTTATATAATACCATTACCAACACAGCCATTTTGTAGTGACATTAGTAACACTGCCCAAAATAACTCACATATTCTTTGTTTCCCTGTCGATGTAATTTGAAACTCAGTGGGAGTTTTGTTTTTTTTCCCCCAAGGATTTATATCCATTGAATAAAGAGTAGCTGAGAGTTCTTATAAAACTTATAAATGTCGTTTTCTTCTGAGTTTGGCTTTTTACTTTCTATTGTATCCTTAAATTGTTTTGCTTGCAATCCTTCCAAATTGCATTGTGACTGCTCTGAGATTTTGGTATTCTTTTGAAGACCTACTTTCTCTCATACAGATAAGAATATGACTTGAAAGCAAAGTTAAAGTGTACTTCCACCAATAAGCTTTGAAACAAAAATTTGAAAGTGTCATACAACATCTGGTTGATGGGCTTGTCTTTTAGTTATGCTAACACAGATCAAGCAAACTGATACTTCTGTATTAAACTACAGAATCTTAATTCTGTTTGCAAGCATCTTTTCACTGCTGTTCCCTTAAACTGTTTTCATTTGAACCTGAAAGGAACCTTTAAAGAGACTTTAGAGATTTTGAGTTCAACTCCCTCATTTTTCAAATGAGCTAGGCATTTTGAAACTTGCCAAGACTTATAAATAAAGTTAATTCAGAGACCAACAGGTCCTCATCCATCTCCTGATTTTCATTTCAATATTCAGTGTGGCACACCACATCAGAATGAGTACGTGACCACACCACTCATGTCTGTGCATCTTGGAATTCAAATTACACAGATGCAGTGTCATATTGCACCGATACCTGGGCTTTTGAACACTTCTAATTTTTGTGACCAAGACTTCATTTCAGGAACATCTATAAAGGCCAGCAATTTGATGTTCCCCAATCATCTGGGATGCCTGGTATACCAGTAGCCCAGGACAGTTGGTAGTAAAGTTCTGAAACTCATCAGAGGAAGAATTAAGAAACTGCCCAAGAAAAATTTATCCTGATGAGAAAGTCAAGAAGTACAAAAGTCTTAAAAATTGTGGGTCAGAATTAGACAAGTATTCTTAAAAATGCACAATAACCAGCATTCAGACTGACTTGTGAGCCAATCTGTTTACAATAGTTTACAGTAAGAGAATGCTCTCTGCCTTTCCCAGGGAGATAAGGCCAGCAGGGTCTGGGGAATGAGGTGGCAGCAGCAGTATCACACATATGGTCACAGGCCTTTGACACTGGGTGTTGGCAACATTGGGAGGGACAGGAGTGACTTAGTCACAGGCTTTCTTGTCCATAACAATGACCTCTTTCAAAGAAGGAAGAAAGGTATGAATCTTTGTAGCCAACATTAGAACAACACCCACAGCATACTCAGAAAGTGTTCAGAAGAACATGGAAGAGAGCTCAGATACTGTGATTTGTGGTAAGCCTGAATCAGACAAATTTTAGTATCCCCAGACTGATGGGTCCTAACAAAATATGAGTTATCCATCTCAATTATTTGGGACATTTAACTAATTAATCAACTGCGGATTAATAACAGTTGTCAAATCTCCTCTGAGGGAAATAGTCATTGTCAGCAGTCTAGAGAGTCCTTACCTATCCAGAAGGAAAGAGAATGGGTGTAGAAAAGGACCCAGTCCTTGGCAGTTTCCACCCAAAGTCCTGATATTTGATAAGCATATCCACACTGCCTGATAGAGGTTTTCTGATTCTGACAGACATAGGTACTCTAAAATTGGGATAATTGAAAAAAAATGCAATGAGTGTATCTAAGTGTTAGGCCTTTACTTAAATAACATGTCTGTGTTTACTTGATTATATAAAAATAACTTACTCAACTGAAAAAGGAATTGGAGGATGCTGAAATACAGAAGGAGAGAATCAATATAATTTTAACATGCAGAGATAAGCATCTTTCTGGCTCTGTCTGTATGCATGGATACATTCATCAATCAGTCTATACTGTCAAGTTTTTTTTTTATTTTTGATAAAAGTAGTTTAAGCATTTAGTGCAGGTTTTATTTTCCTGCCAGTGTACAAATCTTCCTCCATGTAAGAAATCCAGTGGCTTAATATTTTAAATTGCTACAAACATTATTTATATGTCTCCAAACAACATTGGGATGTTAAAGGCATTAAGATAGTGACAGTGCCATAGACAAGGAGTAGAGAGAATAATAACAATAATAATAATGATGATGACTGATGATTATTTGAAATCAGTATGTACAAGGCGATGTGTATACATCTCATATCATTAATAATGATAACATTATGTTAAACTGTATTTTATGTCCATCTCATGGAAGTTTAACTAATTAACTTTAATTAATTAAATTTATTTAATTAAATAAAAATAATTAAATTTAATAACAAACATGCTCAAAGTTATACACCTGCCCTAGAATTAAAATTCCAATGCTGCTTCTAGTTCAAAGTGTACATGTAAGATAGAGCAGGGTAAATAAGCTAATTCCAACTTGCTAAAATAATACTACAGAGAAATTCAGAAGATTAGAATCCCAATTAGATATCCTCAGGAGGAGGATATATTCAGGGAGAATTTACTTAAAGGGTAAAATAAATGTCCTTCCATAGTGTGAATTCCAGCAGACTTTCTATGAAGAGGAGACTATTTTGAAAATAGAGAACTTCCTGTGTCCCTCTGTCTTTATGGTATCATGACGTCAGTAATTAGTGACACCGTGTGATAACCGTTCAGACAGAAGCTCCCAAGGATGGTTCTTCATTCAGTTCCTAATTGACTAGTGAAATGCTCATTAAGTCAGACTAAAAAATTTCAAAATAGCATATAAGCTGAAAACTGACATTATTAGTTAGCTCTTCTCTGGCTTCTGGGGGAAGTGGCCACCACCTATTGCACACACAGGATGATGAGACTCTAGTGGGTTTTCACTTTGATTCTAATGTCTGGAGCAGAACAAGGCTCTGCAGTCCAGAGAGAGTTCTAATAGTCTCAGTGGCAAACCTGAACGGAGAGGCCCTATTCCCTCAGCAACATGAAATTTTTACTACGAGTGAGTCCTGCACAACTGCCAGGAAATCTCTGAATCACGAAGGACTTTAAGAAGGTACTCTCCTAACTTACTTGCCTCACACCTAGTAGGCCAGAAGTTCATTAGTATGCACTAAACTCCCTCACTGGTGAAACTCCTCATGTAGCCAGAAACACGATTTGGAGTGGCTCTTGGCCTTAACTGGGACATGACAGATAAAAACTGTATTAGTATCCAAGTGAAAGAGAAGGAGAACCAGCGACAGGTTGTAAGAACAAAGGGTAAGTTTAGTAATAGAAATAGTTTAAGCAGTTAGTGCTCAGAATTGATCAGAATGAAAAAATCAGGGGGATAAAGAACAAAGAAAATTTAAGACTTCCCAGCTTCCAAAGATAGAAGCTTTGAACAACAGCTGGAAAAAAAAAGTGTCATAACATATGACACTATCTTTTTTTAATATTCATTTATTTATGTATATAAGAGCCGGGGTGCAGGCCAGAGGTGTGGAGGGTGAGAGGAGTCATCAGATACAGAGTGGGGAGCAGAACAGGTAGATTGACTGAAATACACTGTTAAGGGGAGAATTGGGTAAGTCAGGAGAGGTCTGCTGTGCCATGTGGGAATCTCCCTGGCTGGGGATCGAACTCGCCTGCAGTGGCCGCAGATACCTACATAGGCTGTGACTTAACCTGTTGTTAATAGTGAACTGTCTATCAGTGAGACGCGGGGGGTACAGCAATGCTGTGAACCAGTGGCCTCGAACAATTTTCATGGAAGATTCAAGACTCTTCTTATCTTAGAGTTTCGATTTCTTTGGCCTAGAATGTGAGCTTGTTTGCATTGCTCTTCTGCTGACTGATTAACAACTTGTAGTTGAATATATAAATCAGCTATTTTAATACTTTTATCTTGTTACAAATCTTAGCGATATTACATCATCTTGGAATTTCTTAACTCTTTCAAGGCCAAATAGTTATAGAACCAGGGAATGAGTAAAGGGTATAATCTGATGAAGACTTAGCAGGCCACATTGAGAGGTAATCCTGTCTTCACACATGGTAAGAGGCTTATGACATTCAAATATTTGGGGGATACATGACACGGGAATCCTTATCTAATTACTTATTAATATTGGATTTTTTTTTTACCTTGACTCGGAGTTGTCAAAATGTGTCACCACTGAATTAATCTGTTATCAAATACCTCCTCACCTTCACTTGCTAGAACACCATGGGTGGCAGATGGCAGAAGTCTGAAAGGTCAAACATGGGACATTAAATGCCAAGCTTCTGAACATCTGGAAGATTTAAAACAGAAGAGGAGGAAGAAAGTAAATATATGCAGGTGTCATTTGCTCTCCTTCCTATTAACATGAAAAAGTGCACTTCCTTGCAAGCCAGCCAAGGGGATTTTGATTTTGATAGACTACATCACAAGAGAAGACCTTCCCCCTTTCCCTATTTCACCTGCACAGATGATTTATTTGCTGCCCCCTCAGGCAGCAAGCAGCCTGCTGGTGATGGAAGGCAGCAGCATACCCACCAGCACCATCTGTGCAGGAACAAGGTTAATGAGCAAATGAGTAGAGGGTGGCGAGACTGGGACGTGAGGGGAGAGGGTAAGGTGGCTGCATTTAACTTCAAGCTACCCAGAGGTGGACCTTGATTTAAAACACGAGTCTCAGCCATGGCTACCCATGAGTCCTACAAGGAATCCACTGCTTCCAAATCTCTAAAGTTGGGGGCTAGACTGTGTCTATTTCTTTTATTTATTCATTCATTCATTCGTTCATTCATTCATTCATTTATTAAGATTTACTTTTGCATATGGGCCTCCCTGGTGGCGCAGCGGTTGAGAGCTGCACTGTGGAGCTGTCGGCAGCGGCGATGTGAGTTCCACGCCCAGCCAGGGAGAATCCCACATGGCACGGCAGACCTCTCCTGCCTTGCCCGCTGCTCCCCTCAGCAGTGTATTTCTGATCTGCCTGTTCTGATACCCACTCTGTCTCTGGTGAACCCTCTCGCTGCCCCATGCCTCTGGTCTGTACCCCAGCTTGTATGTATAAATAAATAAAAAAAAAAGATTTACTTTTGCACACAAGCTGGGGTGCAGGCCAGAAGTGTGGGGTGGTGAGAGAGTTCTCCAGAGACAGAGTGGGGAGCACAACAGGCAGACCGACTAAAATACACTGCTGAGAAGAGCAGCGGGCGAGGCAGGAGAGGTCTGCTGCGCCATGTGGGAATTTCCCCAGCCCGGTATCAAACTGGCACTGCACCCGCCGGCAGCTCCTTAGCACTGCATTAACCCGGTGCACAACCAGGGAGGCCTGTGTCTATTTTTAAAACTCCCCAAAGTATTTTTATGAACAGCAATTATAGAAATCACTGGTGGAGAGTGCACTCCGTTGGTTTCAGTCTCGTCTATGCAGCCAGGGGTGGATTCAAAGCTCAGGACCTGCTGGGCTAAATATATTCCAGGGACCACCAGTACAGCTCCACCTGGGCGTTGTTGGACCTGAAGGTGCTGAAGCCCCTCGCCCTGGACCTTCTACGGCATAACCAGATCCTCTCATGACTGATACTCACATTAAAGTTTGAAAAGGGCTCCTTTAGGGTAGGGCTAGTTAAACTGTCACATTTAAAATTGTCAACGAGGGCATTGCCTTTCCAGCTGTAAAAGGTCTATGGGAGAGAATTGAAGATGAAAGTGTTCTATCATTTATTCTTTCAATCATTCGATATAAATTTATATAGCACTGTGGACTAGTCATTCTGCTGCAGTCCAGGGATACAGTGGTCAATATTGGCATCTAGTTTTGATTCCTGTGGAGCTTAAACACTATAAATCTAATAATCACACACATACATAGGTAATGACCAGCAGTGATAAAAGCCAAAAAGGCGACCCGCTCCACAAACACATCTTCAGCCCCATCTCCTTGATTGGACCGCCAGACTGCTTAGAACTAAATCTTAACAATATTCTGCAAGAACTGAATCTGAGCACACTTATTCCAGGTCTTTGGTTTTTTGTTTGTTTGTTTGTTTTGTAAGATTTATTTATTTCTGCATACTATAGCTGGGGTGCAGGCCAGAGGTGTGGGGCAGAGAAAGGAATCACCAGAGACAGAGTGGGGAGCAGAACGGGCAAATCTACTGAAATACACTGCTGAGGGGGGCAGCGGGGAGACAGGAGAGGTCTTCTGTGCCATGTGGGAAGCTCCCTGGCCAGGGATCGAACTCATGCCGCAGTGGTTGCTGATAACTTCATAGGCTGAGACTTAACCCCTTGTGCCACCAGGGAGGCCCTATTCCGGGTTTTCATCATCCAGCCATTTTGGCCTGTGCTTATTCTTTTTCTCTGCTTGATTCACATTCAACTTATTACCATTTCTATGTCTTGTGCTGCTCTTTTCCTACAGCTTCTTGGCCTTTGAATTCTTGTTCTTCAGTTCTGTTCTTAGTCTCAGTAACTCCTCCTCATCCCCCTTCCGGATGTGCCTATCTCCTTGCTTGTAAGATTCTTCTTTTCATGTTTGTTTCTCTTGAACTTACTGAAGCATCCTCTCGAGGATTCACCGCCACTTCCACCAGTGGGTAACTCAGGAAATAATAATCATTCCTATTCGTGCACAATATCTCTCCACTTTCCTCTTCACTGGCCAGCCCAGGGTCTAGCAGATGGTATGTGACCAATAAAAATGATTGTAATTGTTACACAAACTTGGGCAGATGAAGGATGCAGGACTTCTTAAGAAAGGAGGGTAACTGTGCCAAATATCATAAGGATTTGAGCATCTCTATTTGGATTCAGTGACATATGGGTAACACAAATACCAGGGATGCTACATATCTGATCTTCTTTTTGTCACTTCATAACATTCATAGTGTACAAGAAAATACTGTGGTAACAGTACACATTTAATCTCTTTAACACGGTGATGTTGGCATTTATTTAATCTCAGAATCCTTTTATCAAGAACACTAATTAATCTCCCAGACAACTGTTATTCTGATGGACAGTGGTTTGAGAAGTTGCAAATGTCCACCGCAGCACTATTTGCAAGGGCCAAGTTAGGAAAACGTATGTTATTTGTAGCCTTCGTTTCTTTCAAAAATTTCCCTTCTGGATATTTTTTATATTAGAAATCAGAATAAGTAATGTTGTCTTGTAGTACCTTCTCAATGATTGATTTTTTAAAAAGTGTATGCTTACCTACATTCTATATATTTTTCACTAGTATTTTTCTTCCCAGATCCATGTTAACTATTAAAAATCTTCATCCAACTTTCTTTAAAATGCATCACAGATTCTTACACTAACTCCCTCTCTGTTTGGCTATGAAAAAGAATATTAAAAATAAAAATAAGCTAATAAGCTCAAGGTAGTCATTCTAGAGTTTTCATTGTACTCCCCCTCCACCAAAAAAAAAAAAATCCCAATGCTGAATTATGGGCTTTATTGAAATTTATTAAGCACTGCATACTGTTCATCAATTTCTCTTATTCCACATTAACTCCCCATTCTTCTTTCCACATGCACACACTGGAGCAACAGAATTGTGGAAAATGAGCCAAATTTAGAACTAATCAAACTGGCTATGTATAAGTTACAGAAGTTGCTAAAGACGCATATTCATTCTTAGAATAAAGCCATTTGACAGTGATGGGAATGGAGGGAATAGGAAAACAAAAAAAGAAATATGTGAAGGAAACGGCAATGTTATTGCCCCTGATCTCACCTCCGCCACGTCTCATTCCCCATGTGGCAATGGCTGAAATGTTGCACACACACATTTTAGTCCTCACCCCGTGACTTCATTTTACAATGAAAATAGTGGAAATAATTAGAAGGGACTAATCTGTAAAATGTGTATCTGTTTCAACATCCTTTAGCTGAGCTCCAAGGAGGAGGTATTATTTTGATGTTTTGAGGACCCCAAATGAGTTGCAGAAGGACCCAGCAAGAAGGAGAGCAGGAACTTACATGCTTGAAAGCCTCTTTGACAAACAACAACCAAGAAACACGCCCAGTTGTGCAGTAACAGATAAGAGACAGCTGCAGGGCTGCTTCCTCCCTCCTGGAGGGAGCTGCAGAAGGAGTGGCCTCCCGCAGATGTTTCACGTCATGGTGGACATTGCAGTGGGCACCGCAGCGATCAGATAGCCTCCCTTCTGCGAGAAGCCCTGCCTGCCCTTAATGGTGTGAGACACTACCCTGGTAGCTCAGGGAGCAGGGATCTGTTCGGGCATTTCCAGGAACAGCCCTCAAAGCCATTTCTTTGGCAGGAGGGACAGGATGTTGGAGTCACTTCCTGTTGAAGTTATAAAGGGAAGAGCAAAGCTCTCCCTTCATTCTTCCCAACTCTGACCCTGCTGGAAAACCTGTTCTCAGGTAGGATTCATGCAGTGAGGTCTGTCTTGAATTTGACTTTTTCTCCTTTCTTCCCTGCCTCCTCTTGCAAGGCAAATAATCCGAACATTTGTCATTGGGCAAAGGAAGCTATTCTAAATTTAAGTAAGATTTTGGACTAATCCATGCCACATAATGTTCATTCAGTGGAAAAGATGGTCTATGGGGCAGAATGGACCAAGGCCACGCCTATGTGTGAATAGTCTATTTGCTTAACATTGCTGGGTAAAAGATAAAATCTAGGCCAAATGATTGGCTGCATCATTCTGTGGAAAAACTATGGTTTTATTGGCTGATAAGTCAGATTCAAGCTTAGCCCCACTATTAATTAGCAGTGAGAATGTGAGTGAGCCTCTCCAGTCTTCCAGTGGCACCGATATGATATTTCTCTTTTATAGTGTTGCGAATTCTTTATGATATAATGCAAAAATATTTTATTAGCTTCCTGTTGTTTCTATAACAAAGGATCACAGGCATAGTGGAGACCAGAAGTCCAAAATTCATCTTATGGGGCTAAAATCAAAGGATTAGTGGAGATGGTTCTATCTGGATAGTCCAGGAGAGGATTCCTTTCTTGCCTCTTCTCATTTTTAGAGGTTGCCATCTGTTATTTCTCGGATTGTGGCCATATCCTCCCAATCCTGTTTCCATCGTTATATGCCTTCTCACCTTGCTAACCCCCTCCTTGTGATTATATCAAAGCCACCAGGGTCCTCTCCATCACAAGATGATTAACTTAGTCACATCTACAAAGTCCATTTTTCCACATAAATTGAAATAAAGGTCCTGAGAAGTAGAATGGGGACATCTTTGGGGTCCATGATGTAGCCTCTTGTGGATTCTTAACAGAGCTGTGGTACAAGGAGGTGTGCAACAAACACCAGCCTATCTCTTCTTCCATCAACATTGGAGGTGAGATGGATGTTACTGCTCTTTTCCCAAAGTTATTTTCACCTTGAAGACTCTTCTCAAGGGTCCAAAAAGAAATGCTGAAAAGATCCCCTACCAGTAAAATAGAAAAGCCTTAAAATCCTTAGGAGAAGTAGAGAACTGATGGTGTCTATTTGTTACTACTTTTGGTGAGGAGCGAGGGCCTGATATATTTTATTTGTTTGAGTTATGTTTGGAAAGCATCTGGAAGAAAAGCAAATTATGTAGCAGCCAATCTTAAGTGTAAAACCATCGCGATGAAGAGAAATCTTTTTCAATCAATGTGTCTTGAAACTATACAGAAAAGCCATTTGTATTTTGAGAATGAGAGAATCACCTTAGTTTTTAGAGTTTGTGAGAACCCAGGCTGGGTGATATGAAGGAGTTGGAATTGCTAGGTATTTCCAGCCTCTGATTTAATATTCTTTCAAATTGCACTGACATCATAATCATTTATCTTCAACGAAAGCAGAGGGAAGCCAAAATAGTTTCAGTTTCACTGTTTTAATGGTAAATTCCTATCCTTTTGCTGATGTCCGCTATGAAGTGATCATTCATGCTGCCATCACGTGAAATGAATCAACTAAATCAAAACATTTTTCATAGGGGAGTAGCTGAGGGAACTGAAACAAACAGCAGGCTGGACTTCTCATGCTGAGGTATTTTTGGATGGCCTTCTTCAAGGATCAATTTAAAGCAAACTTCTACAACAAAGCTTTCTTCAATGAGGCAGAAAAATGCAGAACCCACACATACTAACAAAAGTAGTCAGCTGACTACACCTGACTTACTGTACAAAATATATTTTCTCCTCTGTATCGTAATAGTTACCAGGAACAGTAATTATGAAGTTAATGCATGATGCATTAATCACACATTCACTTGTATACTATTTCATCAAAAGATCTTTGACAAGTTTACTGTCTTTTCATTCACTCATCCATCCACTCACCCTTCCTTCCACCTTCTCAGCAACCCATTTGTATATCCACTCATTCATTCAATAAAACTGCATTGAGTGCCTTCAACAAATACATATTTAATATAATAATCTTTCTCTCTGCCTGTTCTTCAGTTAGAAAACTCTGAGAAGAGAAAACTAACTTCCAATGGCCTTGATTTGGAGACTTTCCTATCACCCCTTCTTTTTGGGTAGATGGAATAATGAGACAATCCATTCCTCTTGGAGAGCCAGTAATAAATGTGGAGCACAAAATAATCATTCAGAATTTCAAGTTTGAAATATTTCCTTTGGTCAACCTCAGCCTTAAATCTTTGTCTTATGACTGGGCAAATATATTTACCTAGAAAAGCCTGTAGTTATTTTTAAATGAGGGGAAAGATAAGAGATAACAACAAACTGAAAGAAATAATTACTAAGGCATTTCTCACTCTCACCACTACTAGTTCTTCAAGTGCGTGTGTGTGTGTGGGGTGTGTGTG
The DNA here is from genome assembly GCA_004024925.1 of Scalopus aquaticus. Taxonomy (NCBI): domain Eukaryota; kingdom Metazoa; phylum Chordata; class Mammalia; order Eulipotyphla; family Talpidae; genus Scalopus; species Scalopus aquaticus. The sequence continues at coordinate 76,919 of PVIJ01000988.1, read as the reverse complement.
TGTGTGTGGGGTGTGTGTGTGTGTGTGTGTGTGTGTGTGTGAGAGAGAGAGAGAGAGAGAGAGAGAGAGAGAGAACGCGTGTGCGCACGCGCGCATGCACAAGCACGCTCAGGCCATTCATCTGGAATAATTGTCTAGCGTTTTGGTTCTGCTTCGGAAGCTAAGGAATGTGTTGAGTTTTGGAATTCCTTTCATGTGGAAGGAATCCAGCTCCTGAGGTCTGTTGACGATGGACAAACACTCAACACAGAAAGACCATAAGGAAAGCTTCCATTTTCAGTTTGCTTAAGTAAGTCTTGATAGAAGCACCCAAAGGCAGTGTTTTCTATGACTGACAAGAACTTCTTGGGTCAGGACTTAAGCAGTTGACATCAATTCAACTTTAATAAATTTAAATGTATTTTCTCAGGCTACGACTAAACAGTCGTCTGTGTTTTCTGCTTTGGATTATCAGATACTGTTTTTCTTCCTTTGTGTTCCAATAACACTTACTTACTACCAAAAAAATATTACTCTCTGCCATAGAAAGGTCAAAAGAACAGAAACTGTGTCACATTTACTTCCATGTTAGTGGTGCATTGATTCATGGTTATCAGTGGCTAGATGACTGAGTGAATAGAAGCCTGGATGAATGATACATGAATTAAATGATTTTGTACCGATTTAGAGAGAAATCGGTAATTTTGACAAGATTTAGCAGCTTTCAGATATACTGTCCCCTTCTAGATGAATATTAATTTTGTTAACATGGAGTATACCTATTGTTGGAGAAGAAAAAATAACTGAATGTTCTGATAATGATAATAGGAGATGAATAATCAGTAATTAAGGGACATCATGAAGCTATTAATGGTGGATCATAATGGACGCAGTCAAGAGATTGAAGTAGGATTCCATTTTGTTGTTTCTTTTCTTATATTTGTTGTCTTTTATTTGAATATTCTATAACTCTCTTACATAAAAATTTTTAGTGGCTTTCCATGCATCTGTAGGCTAACCATAACCTGGCTTAGAAAGCCACACTTAACCTGGTTCAAGTTCGCATCATTGGTTATCTCACCCCATATCTTGCTCTACCGTACCATGTCGTTGCCTCAGTATTTTGGCATCAGGTCTGCATGGATTTCTCCTCCCTCATCTGTACTTGGAGGATGTTTCTTCATCTTCAGATCTCAACTTAATAATTCCTCAGACATAGTTTCCTTGGACACATTCAAAGTGACTCCCCAGTCACTCAGTAGCATATGATCCTATTTTAATTCTCTGCATCAATCGTAACATGTTGGAAAAGTCACAGCTTTGCATTCCCACTGAGCCTGTCTGAGCATTATCCCGGCACTCGTTAGGTAGGTAAGAAGATGCTTTAGAAGCCCTTCGCCAGCCCTTGCTTTTCTATCAGGCATTCAAGTCATCCCACGGACTAAAGAACCATGTCCATTATCTTTTCATATTTCCTGACTTGGAAAATCCCTGTATTTGTTACATGGCAATAGATAAAGAAAACATTTACTCACTGAGCACAATCCAGAATTATCTCATTATTGTGTACTTTTAAAAATCTATAATGTCCCACAAGAATGTCATTTCCATGAAGGCATGAACTTTGCTCTGCTTACTGCCACATCCTTCACGGCAAGGGCTGGCAACAGTAGGTTCTCCATAAATATTTGTTAACTAAATGAACTCTTTCCTTAACTGAGCCAGATAATTTCATGCTTTGTTTCTTTTAGTCCTCTCAAGCCCACTTGGTGATTCTGTATAACATTATCTCCATCTTATAGATGAAGAAACTGGATATTAGAAGCTTTGAATAGTTTTCCCAGGTTGCAGAGGGAATAAATCACACCATTAAAGTGAAAACTTATTCTCATTTGAATTCATTTGTCATCATATTGAAAAATAAACTGTTGGATTTACCTGCTCTCCAAATGTACCTTCAGATTTAAGAGGTTACAAAAGAGTGTTCAAGAGCACAGAATCTGGAGTCAAACACACAGGCTCAGAGCCCAGCCCCCCACATTTCAGTTTTGTCACCTTGCACCACTTTTATGAGTTCTAAAATAAAGGTGGTTTGAGATTTGAATGAGTGAGCACATCTAAAGCATGTACACCAGCATTTGACACATGGTAGGTGCTCTGGAAATAGAACCTATTCGTTATAATCATGATTCTTATCATTAGATTGCATGATATTTATGAGTGTTTCAATATCTCTCTAATAACTAGATCTTCTCAATAAACTATTTGCCCACATTTTATTTCTTTTTTAAAAAGATTTATTTAACATGCAAGAGCTGGGGTGTAGGTCAGAGGTGTGGGGATGAAGATTCACCAGAGACAGAGTGGAGTAGAACAGTAGGGTAGAACAGGCAGATCTACTGAAATACACTGCTGAGGGGAGCAGTGAGGAGACAGGAGAGGTCTGCTGCGCCATGTGGGAAGCTCCCTGGCCCGGGATGGAACTCAGGCCGCAGTGGCTGGCAATAGCTTCATAGTGCTTAGACGTAATGCCTTGGGCCACCAGGGAGGCCCCTTGCCAACATTTTATATGTAAAATATTTATCATATTCTATGTCAACATACATGTGTGCCCATATTATAAAGTGGATGATGATAACAGTGAGTACAGGATGTGTAGTTTTCGGACACATGTGGCTTTCATGAGTACTGTAATTTTAATTCAGTATTGTTTTTAACTAAGAAAAAGTTCTCCCTTAAATTAAACTTGTATAACTTGGAGAATACCTAATGATGACCTCAGCCAACTCTGTTATTTTGTAATTAAGGAAACTGATGACAATAGAGTTGCAAAGCCACATTGGAAGTCATAAAGATCATTAATATTTGAGCCAGAACAAGAGCCAAGGTGGCCTGAGTCTATTCTCAGGTACTCTCCAGCCTCACCCTGCCACTGAAGTGCCACTGGGTCATTCATGGAGAAAAGCTTTTCCAGCTAACTACTAGTTACGAAAATGTGTTCAACATCTGCTTAGTGCAGAGCGTGAACTCTGCAACTGCTCCAGAGTCCTCCCCATCCGTAAAAATGGTAATAATGATTCCATAGCAAGGTAGGTGAATCTCAGGTCATGATAGGCAGCCCATACTTGGAAAAAATTAATGATATTGAAGGATATGCAATGGGTTTTAGAGGACTCCTTCTCTGATGCCTTGAACTGTAATTAGTGGCCTGAAGCTACGAGCCACAGCAGTCTGGGTCTTCCTACAGCAAACAGCTGTCTTCCTTTTTTAGGACGAGCTATATAAGGCACGCAAACCACATGGACTTCCTTTGAAGCAGCTACAACTTTTGTCAATACTGTCTTCTCTCTTTCTTTCTCGGTTAGTCCCTTGGAGGAGAGATCTTATCAAGGAGAGAATCAAAGGAAGCTTCTGTGTTACGATTTCCCAGACAACTCCTTGGAATTCTGAAACATGGAGCCGGATTCCTGACTACCCTGATGAGGGTTTGCACTGATGACTGCTCCAAAATATCTCCAGGCTGTGTGGGCAAAAGCCAAACAGAGCTATCACCTTTTCTCTGTGCTTTCAGAAGTTGAAGATCCTTGTCACTCTTCTGAATGTGTAAATATTGCTTATTTGTCCTCTTGCCTGGAGCAATACTTTGGGGACTCATAAGTAAACAGAAAATATTTTCAACAGAACTCTAAAAATCATTCTACTTTTAGCATAAGGACTTCAAAAAATCTCAGTCATTCAAGAAGCTGGATCAGCCTTTTTATCACATGAAAAATATAAATATGGCAATATTGCTAGGAAGGTTATTGTTAAAACTAAACCCAGAAATTGTTTGTGATCGCGTTATGTAAAAGCACCGTAAAGGACAATGATTTTTATCACAAATATTCCACTTCTATATTGGATATAAATCTGTAATATGAGAGTGCTTTGTTGTTGAAAATGCAAATTGAATTAGAGATGAACTTGAGTTAGAATTCTTGGTTATAATCAACAGAATATTATTCTGGTTAATTTAGGAAAAAATATTAGAAAAGAGTCAAGACTGAAGAAGATGGTTCAGTCAAAGTGGAACCCAAAGGAACACAATCATGGTTCCAACAAAGGGATGATGGCCAAGACTTTCCTGTATGTCAGAAACTGTTCTAGGGCATTATACCAGTCAATCTTTGAATGAGTGTTATGGCATAATGACTGTTATTATTCCTGATTTAAAGAATGAAAATGCTGAGGCAGAGTTGTTAAAACTTTTGTCCAAGGACACTAATCTATTAAATGGTAGAGCTGGAACAAAGTCAAGGAAAGCCGTAGGTGCTTGTCTCATCACCATATTCTCTGCCACAGGGCACTGGATGCTAAACTAGTCCATAACTTTGCATTGCTTGTTCCAGAGTCATAACTTAGGTGCAGCTACTTCTCATTTGTTTTCTCTTTTCTGGGAGGTTAAGAAGCAAATCTCCAGCTTTTGATGGTTGGCCTCATGCAATACATTTCTCAAAACTAGGATGAAGTTAAGATGATTAGCAGCCAAAAAAAAAAAAAAAAAGGAACATAAAGAACTTAACAGACACTGTCTCTATAACAGTAACTACAAATAACCAGGATGAAAAATCTAGGTCCTACTTAAAGTCTACCATGCAATTTAGTAAAATTGCAACTGTGGATAACATTAATTGATTGCAAATGTTAGTGAACCTTGTTTCTAAAAGATATCATTTTGAATTCTATCCCAAGCATAAACAATTTGTAATCAGTTAAAAGAAGAACTGAAGGGAATAATTGTATGCTCTAAATAAAATCTTTAAAATCTGTTAAGAACTAATACTATGGGACTTTGACTCTAATTCGTAGCAATTTCTTCCAATATAAACTTGAGAGTTAGATAATGCAAGAAGTGAATGGAGGAAAAAGGTTGGGAAAAAGAGTGAGCGAATGAGATTTCTACTGGAGAATGCTTTTGACATGGTCCACTTACTGCGTCACGACTTCATGTTTCTTAATCTTGGCAATAGAATAAAGTCTTCAGCAGAAGGACCTTTTTCAAGTCCAAAAACATGACACTTCAGAGCTCTAACCATAACTTTTCTTTTTATGTCTACGGGATTTACAGTGTTTGCAGATGGAAGTAATTTAATATCGTGCTGATCTTTCATCTAGCCTGTTCCTTTCAGTGACCTTATGTTTACTATAAGAAAACACCAACAAGGTGTCTGATTTCTTCATGGAAAAATGGCGACTATTTAAAACAAAAGGATTTTGTCCAGAAGAATCATAAATCTTTCACTGTTTCTGTAATTTAACAAAAAAGGCTCATTTGTTCTGGGAGGAGTGTTTGCCTGTGAGACAAGGCCAATTTGACTTTCTCATAAAAAATGCATTTTTTGAGGTGGGGGAAGATAGCAGTAGAATAAAAAGTCACTGTTCTATCTATGGCAGAAGAAGCAAATCTTTTCATTTCCATGGCTGTGCCTCAAAGTGTCCATAAGTTATTATTGTGAAAGAAAACCTCAGAATCCTTCCTGGCATTTCCCAGGATGCTTTGAAAATAATAGCAGGTTCTTTGTGCTCTTCACACATCTCTGCTTGAGCATGTGTGGTTCCTGCTGATTTTAAAGCCTGTTTTGCACCCCCAGAAAGCAGACTCATCTTAGGATGAGAGGAGCTCTTGGTAACCACAGTAACACACCTTTCCAGGGAATCTTCCCATCGACATTTAATAGGCCGAGTCATAAATAATGAAATGAAATCTTTCAGCAGAAGACCAGAAGCTGCAACTGGAACATTCAGGAAATGGATAACAGCTGCTTTTAAGGTGATGAGATGCAAGATGCCTCCCTACATTAGAGGCAGTTTTTCCAATAAAAGAGATAACTTGAGTCTGGAGTGTCCAGTCTGTTTGCACCGTAGAGCAGGGAGATGAAAATGCCAAATATTCTTTGGAGTGCAATATGCTATTTAAAGACATATTGTAGACTAATCTAGAAAATCCATTTGGATTCTGTGTATGAGTAACTCATCTAGGAATTATTTACAAATATGTTTTTATGTTATTAAGTGGGTCTTTCAGGGGGAATTATATCATTTTCCACAGAAATTGGGTGTTGAGTACATAGTTCATGTCAAATATTCCGATGCTTAGAAGTAGAGTTGGGAACAAGGCACATGGGAGATACAAACAAGAAGAATCAATGTGCAGTAGGTACCTGAAGGGTGACTAGCAGGTAGGTGGAAAATGGAGAAACAAAGAACAGGATCCCAGGCAGAGAAAATGACTCAGGCAAGGACTCAAATACAGAGAAATCATGGTATATATTTGGGAACTGAAATTGCTCCAGGATGTTGGTTTCTGGCCAAAAAATTAAATCATTCAACATTTAAGAATATCCAATTTTTTTCCCTATGGCCTAGCAGGAAGTATTCCAGGTGTTTTTTGGTAAGATCATCAGCAAAGGAGAGACTTGCTTGTCCTTGTAGAGTCTATCACACAGACCAACCTCATGGTTCCTCTCTTCTCTCCTCCCATTTCCTACTACATTGAGAAGAGTGGGTGATTATATACAACAGCAACCACTGCAAAATTATTGTCTTAAAATTTTAGGCTGGTACCAAATTATCCACTTTGTCTTGTTGGATGTTTGTTTTGCATCAATAAAAATTAATGGGGATTCCCAAACGTGCCAAGTACTATGGCAGCAAAACAACAACAGCAACAACAACAAACAAAAAGAAAACTTGATCTTGGATTCAACACAGTCCCAATAAAAATCCCAGTGAGTCATTTTGTATATATAAACCTATCAATTTAAAGTTTTTTTGGAAAAGTGAAGACCCAGAATAGCCAGCATTATATTGAAGGAGAAGAACAAATTCAGACAGACACTACCCAACTTTAAGACTTACTATAAAGCTACTATTATCAAGACCGTGTAGTATTGGTGAAAGAGTACACAAAAAGATCAATGGAGGGCCTCCCTGGTGGCCCAGCGGTTAGGCCCTGTGCTGTGTAGCTGTCAGCAGCGGTGACACGAGTTCGACGCCCGGCCAGGGAGATTCCCACATGGCGCAGCAGACCTCTCCTGCCTCGCCCACTGCTCCCCTCAGCAGTGTGTTTCTGTCGATCTGCCTGTTCTGCTCCCCACTCTGTCTCTGGTGAACCCTCTCGCTGCCCCACATCTCTGGTCTGTACCCCAGCTTGTATGCATAAATAAATAAATCTTAAAAAAAAAAAGATCAATGGAACATACGAAGCCTAGAAGTGCATCCATACAAACCTAACTGACTGATCTTCAGCAAGGGACAAAGGTGATTCAATGAAGAAAAGACAGTGCTAAAATAACCCAACACACACACACACACACGGAAAAAAAAAAAAACAACTAAGCACAGACTTTACTCCTTACATACAAATTTAGTGCAGAGGCACATACACATGTTAAATGCAAAACAATAAAATTTGAATAAAGTCCAAGAGAAAAATCTAGGCGACCTTGGCTTTGGTGATGACTTTTTAGATATGACACCAAATATAATCCATAATATAAAAACCAAGTTGAAATTCATAAAATTGCAAAACTACATAATGAAAAAGACTGTTGTTCAAGATATGCAAAGAAAATTTTAACACTTGACAAAAAGAAAATAAACAACCCATTTAAAAAGTAAGCAAAATATCTGAGCATTCACCAAAGAAGATATACAGATGAAAAATAAAGGAAAGATGTTCAACATCATTTCAAAGTAAAGCACTAGTAAGATACAATGACATTTTTGGAATGGAGAAAATCTTAAACATCTCCAAATGTTGACAGCTAGGTGGAGCAATAGGAACTCCAGTTTGTTGCAGGTGGGAATGTAAATATGGCGCAGACACTTTGGAAGACAGTGTGGAAGTTTCTTTTAAAACTAAATATACTTTTATCATAAAATCTAATATTTGCATTCCTTGGCCCTAATCTAAATTAGTTGAAAACTTATATCCACATAAAAACCTGCACACAAATGTTTATAGCAGCTTTATTCATGATTATTAAAGCCTGTAATCAAACAACATATCCTTTAATAGGTAAATGAATAAACTATAGTGTCCAATGATGTAATATTATTCAGCAGTAAAAAGGATCAAGGCACAAAACCACACAGGGGAACATTAAAAGCATACTGATAAATGAAAGAAGCCAAACTAAAAAGCTTATATATTGTATGATTCCATTTCTCTGCCACCTAGAAAAGAAAAAACAATGGAGACAGTATAAAAATTAGTGGTTGCCAGAGATTCAGGGATGAAAAAGAGTGATGTACAAGTGGAGTAGGGAGATGTTTAGATGGTAAATGCCTTCTGTACAATAGTGTAATGGTAGTGACATGTCATCACACCATTTCTGAGCTACATTACAACATTTCCAGTCAATGATCGAACACATGGCAGTGTAGTCTGTCATATGTACTCTATCATATTCTGTATGATAGAATAATGGTAGATGTATATCATTGTACAATTACAACACATCCAGGCAATGATGGGCCACATATACAGACAGTGTTCAGTAGGCTACACCATTTAGAATTGTGTAATTACACTCTATGACATTCACACAATGGCAAAATTGCCTAATGATACATTTCTGAGAATGGATCCCTGTCATTAAGTGTTGCACAACTGTATATCTGTCAAAACCCAGAGAACATATGACACAAAGGGTGCATCTTAATGTAAACTGTGAACTTTGGTTGATAATTACTTGTCAGCATTGACTCATCAGTTGCAACATATGTCCTACACTAATGGTGAATGTTGATAGTTGGGAGGTTCTGTGTCTAGGGGAGGGAATAGAAGTATGTGTGAACACTGTGCTTTCCTTTCAATTTTGCTGAGAACATAAAACTACTCTAAAAAACAGTCATTAATGTGGAAAAAAAGAAAAATAAGGGATCGGCTTTGATGAAAGAGAGCTGCTGGTGACAATGGATATGTCCTTCTGTCTGTCTTTCTACCTGTATTTCTACCATCTATGGATTTATCTATTTAAAACCCACTTTACCATATAAAAATAAATTCTATGTGACTGCAGGAAGCATAGGTCAGAATTAATTCCCCTGCGATTTGGTGGGTAAATCTGAAGAAAAAAATAAGCAGAACTAACACTTATTTTGGATCATAAAGGATTTATATTTTGTGCCTATGGGTCCCAATAGGCTCCTATAGTAGCCTAATAGGTTAAACAGTAGTAAAAAGTAGAGAAATATCCTTAAACAAGGTGAGGAGACATAAAAGTCATCCTGGAAAGTGTAGCTAGAACATATGGTGTAGGGGAAAAATAAGCAAGAGATGAACTGATTATTAGTCTGGAGCCAGCGCACAAAGGACCCTCTGGCTTCCATGAGGTGCCAACTTCATAGAGACACCGTGCCAGGCACCACCCATGCTTCGTTTTGTAAGCACTTGGTACAGCCCTAAAACAGATACGGTTAGCGCGATTTTACTGCAGAGGACACTGTGCTCTGGGAAAGGCATTGACTGACTGGTTGGTCCCTCCAAGAAGTTGGACCAGCCTCAGGGGAGTTGACAAAGGAGAATGCTGTGCTCGGTCCTACAGAACAGATTGTCCAGGGTGTAGATGCCTGATGAGCTGCCCTCCTTGCCCATATTCCAATACACCAAAGAGATTCTATTCCCCTTCTTGAGCTGGCATGCTGGCACCAGAAATCACCACTCATGGACACTCTGTTCTTCAGATATCCGGGGACTGAAAATAAAGAGAAAATCACAGTTTCATAGGCAATAATGATGTTGCAGTTGAGCAGTGTAAATCGTATCACAGAAAATCCATCTTGTAATTTGTGTGTGTGTGTGTGTGTGTGTGCGCGTGTGCGTGGTGCTGGGAAGACTGTCTTATCAGGTAAAGATCTCTAGATTGCTAACTTCCAAGAAACAGAAATGTTTCATTCATGACTCAAGCCAAATACGTACAGCCACAATACCAATTTATTGGGATGCTCTTTCATTATAATAATAAAGCTTGCAATTACATTCGCAGCAAAAATGAAGGAGGGTAACGAACCTTTCTCAGGAGAGTTAGGAATGCCTGCAACACTGAGTGGGAGCAGGGGCAGGTCCAGAGAACTCCATCAGTCCACATAAAGGAGGAGGTGCCATTTCTCAGGGCGAGAGCCCCGGGTGTTCTCAACAAACCCTGGAGAAGTTTCAGGACAGAGGACATGGAGTCCATTAGAATCTCCAGTTGCATAAAGTTAAGTTTATACCACTTTTCAGAGGCATTTTATCAGGAGCACCTGTTAATTTCTATTTAGGGAGCACCTCTCCACACAGCCAGGTATTACCTGCCCTTGCCTTTCGCATTGTTCCTCGGTGGATTCATAATCAAGTGGTTGATAGTTAAATTGCTCTATCACAATTATCCTCAAATGTCTGTCAGTCAGGATCATCACAATATCAATATATGTGACAGGGATACATTAGTGAAGATATACACTCCTTACAAAGAAGGAACACAGGAGAGAATTTGCATTAGGTAAAGCGTATAGAGAAGAAATGGGGAGGGTCCCTTTCCCTGATGTCGCCCCGCACTGTGGAGGCAGTAATGAGCTCCTTCCATTCTCACCATTCGTGGGATGGATAAGGTGTTTTGTGACCTCATGAGTTGACATTGACACCTTATCATACAAATGGTGACATGCATTTGATAAATATTTCTATGGACCCCACATTCAATCCAAAAAATCCAGTAGATGGAACAAAAATAAGACTCCACATAGTTCAAAGGATTCAAGTAGGAATAGCAACTAAAATAGAAACACCAACTCTCTACTCAATAGCCTTAGTTATGCAGAGACATTAACCTGTGATGTTGGATCAATATGGAAGTATTTTGGTGGTTGACCTATTTTGCTGAGTATTTTACCTGGTATTAATTAATTCAAGGTATGTCTCTGAAATTATTTCAATTATAGGTTTCTTTAATTTTGTGCATACACAGTAACATGGGCACACACACACACTTGTCTCCACCACTGGGTTGTGGGATTCAGCAGTAGCATGTCTTGTAGTGTCTGGTAGACAGTAATGCTCAATAAATATTTGTGGCACAAATTAGTCTCCTTTAATAAGACAGTTTTCTAGAAGCATCAACAATTATTGACACTGTCCTTTATATCAGAGTTGCAGGGACCAGAGAAGAGGCAATAGAGAGCAGTTACAATCTGTCACTCTTGGTCCAGTAGCCCTCACATGAGTACATTGACTTCGGTACAAACACTTTCCTAACTCATAGCTTTTCTTCCACTTGGTTATTTTTGCTCCTGTTCCCCTGGTAATTGTTTTTCCCTTTCCTTTTTCTTTTTTCCTCTCAGCTTGATGTTGCATCAGCTACAGCTGCCCATTAGAAATCACCTCTAACCTTCACTTCTTGTATTCACTGGTGCTTCTGCTACTCTAGGCTCAGTGCATCTGGCCCTTGCAGGCTTGTGTTTCTAATCCCCAGGATCTGAGACCTTTCTCTTGGGGTAACTGGAATTTTTTTAAGTTGAATGGGATATAAGGATGTCCAGACAACTACATTGTGTGAGGTTTAATAATACAAATAGAGTGCTCAAATATGTTCGTTTGATGTATAAATACACTGTTTTATCCCTGAGAACTCTGGAAAATATTTATACAATTATGTCTACTTTTAGTTAAAATAGTTTTATGTCTATCTAATGTATAAGTTCTTTAAAGAAGCACAATCTGGTTGTTTAAATACTTTCAGCAAACTTTCAGTTGTAGATGATGATTACTACTGGTTACAGCTAATTTTGTAAACAAGATAAATGACTTGGGTTTTTATGGAAGATAATTTAAATTTGCTTTTTTTTTGCACAGAATGCCTTTTAATTTCACACATACTTTTTCAGTAATCAAGTGAAATACATAAATATGTAATGGGACATTGATGAGAGCTGTTTCTTTTTGTCAAATTACTAGAAATTCAACGAGTAGAATCCAGTATTGGTTTAAGAAAACTCTCTCCATTTTAGTAATTATTTGGACAAGATAACATGCACTGTTATTTTTTCCTCTGGGAAGCCAAGCCACTTTGAGCAGAAAACAGATTCTGTGGCCATCAGCCCACAGAAACCCAGTGGGCCTGTCTGGCAGGGCCTGAAGGAGTTAGTCCCTGATCTAATTAGACATTCTCCTTCTGGGACTCAGCTTAGAAGTCAAAGTTAAGGAAGGCTAGCCTTGTCTCCTTGCAGCGATGGGAAATCCATTGAAATTCAGCAGCATTCCCGGGATTTGAGCACATTTGGGGACGTGGCAGCAGAGAAGAGCAAGCTCAAGGGTTACAGTCTGAAGCTGCCAGTTAGCAGAATTGGTAGCTGCCTTGCCTAAGCCTTTTGGTCTAAAGAGATGCTTTCCTTCCCACAAGGAATAAGCCAGAACCATATGGCCCAAACCCCAGGTGGCTCTCCTCCTCGGCTCGTGGATTCCCTTGACCTGATTCTCTGCGCTTGAGGCCTGCCAGCAATTCTGTCATGGCAGATCCATGCAGCCATGGGTTTAAAGCTGGGAGGAAGAGACACACATTCAGTCCCAAAGACATGGGTGTCAGGCCTACACTCGTGGGCATCAGGCAGTCTCCAGGAAAGGAGGAGATGATGAAGATGCCATTGTCCCTATCTCTAAGTCACTTAGAGTTTTGTTACTAGATCCTGGGTTCTTGAGTTCTCTGAGAAATAGAAATAGTGGAGACTAATCCTGCAGATACCAAGCAAGGATTAATTCATGCTTATGCAGCTCAGCATTGGGGGCAGGGCTGGAGAGAGAGGAGAGGCTCTATTTGAGCAGCTTTGACCCAGCGTAATTAAAGGGCTTTCTTTGTCCTTCTTTCTGTGAGGTCATTCCACCTCTTGAACTCCTGAGCTCCTCGGGCCTGTGACCTCTTATGATGGATTCTATAGCACTAGTCTAGCAGGGCTTTTGGACTAAAGGATTGTTAGTAGTGAAAACTGTGTTTCATCTAAATTATATTTTGGGGAGTTTTTCCTACAGCTAGGGGAGGCGATCTGCACTCGTGTCTCATGTGGAGAATATGCTACTTTCTACTTCATAATGACGTGGTCAGTCTTGGTGTGAGCTGATGTCCAGTGACCTGGAGTCTCCTGAGTCTCACTCGTGCTCTCTCTCTTGTGTAGCAGTTTTGAGTCTTTTTCCATACTTCTGTGGATCTGCTCCTCTTAATACAAATTAAGGATCATATCACTTTGTAAAATATTTATTTATGCATGTAAAAGCTGTGGTGTATGCCAGAGGTATGGGAGATGAGGGGATGAGGACTCACCAGAGACAGAGTGGGGAGCAGACAGGCAGATTGACTGAAATACACTGCTGAGGGGAGCGGCGGGAGACAGTAGAGGTCTGCTGTGCCATGTGGGAACCTCCCAGTACCCATCAAACTCACGCTGCAGCTGCTGACAGCGCCACAGTGCTGCGCTTAACCTGTTGCGCCACCAGGGAGGCCCTATATCACATTTTAAATGTATTTATTCATGTAAGAGCTGGGTTGTAGGCCAGAGTTACAGGGGAGCAAGGGCATGAGAGGACTCACCAGAGACAGATTGGGGAGCAGAACAGGCAGATCTACTGAAATACACTGCTGAGGGGAGCAGCGGGGAGACAGGAGAGGTCTGCTGTGCCATGTGGGAAGCTCCTTGGTTGGGGATCAAACTCGTGCTGTAGTGGTTGCCGATAGCTTCATAGTGCTGAGACTCTACCCCTTGCGCTACCAGGGAGGCCTAGAATCATATCACTTTGTTGAATCCCTCATTCAACCATTTACAAGTTATAAATCAACCTAATTAACTACATAAATACTTTTGGACACTGTATGTTTTGTTCACATCACAAAGTTTTAAAGACGCTAACATAAATGAGAGCTAATGGCTGTCTTCAAGGTGTTTCCTTTTATATGAGTTTAACTTTTTCTCAGCTATGGAAATCATCAACATAATAATTATCTCCCTACCTGACTCACTAAACTCTTTTGAGAATCATGTTTCATAATATATGTGAAAAGTCTTGTTAATAATGGATATAACAACATGCTATAATGGATTATGTAAATACATAGTAGATTTGTATAGTTGATCGTGCATTTAGTAATATTCAAGGGGTATAGTATTGAAACTAGCATACTCTAGTATAAAAGGAAGAAAAGTAACAGAAGACCTTTCTGAAATAGCAGGCCAAGATTTCTTCATTTACAACAATGGTTCTGAAAGTTTGGCACCTAGACAACAAGAAGAGTGCCCTGGGGTCACCTGGGAACTTAGAAATACACATTTTGGGCCCACCCAGACCCCATGAATAAGAAACCCTGAGGGTGGGGTTCAGAAATCATTTTTGTCAAGCTCCTCTGGTGATGCTGGTGTAAACCCTCAGGGTAGAGAGTCCCTACCATCGACCATCTCGTCATTCCCAACCTGAACCATCAAGTCTTCTGGGGCTACTGCCATTCAGGTCAGATATTTTTCAAAAATCTTTTTTGGTGTAGGGTTTGGATCTGAAAGGACATGTGATTTAAGGAAAGTCTGATTTATATAAGGCTCACATTGCTTAACCTTTCATTGATCACCACATTCACTCAGCAGAATTTACTGAACATGTCCAATATTATATAGCAGGAATTACACTCAATTACTTTTCATTGTTCCCTGTTTCCCTTGCGGCCCTACCTTATTCAAATAACATGATACATTAAAAAAAATTAAAACACATAGTCTGACCTTGCTTTTAAGCCCTGGAAGTTAACTTTATCCTTGTTCTGCCCTAAGATCTGTTTCTTCCCTCTATTTTTTATTGTCCTTTTCCCTTCATAAGCAGTCAGAAAAGACAATGGAGGCTAATATGTTGATGCATTTTCCTCCTGTACCAGAAGACTTTATTGAGAACTCTCTATGGGAAGCCTGTCTTAGTTTTACTGCAATTCTACAATAACCTGGCGACCTTGAAGAGGCAATTCTAGCTTGAAAGCTGAAACATCATATTGCCTGCCAAAAGCAAGAAGAACCTACACTTTGGGATTTGGGGAGATTTTATGCATTTGGAGTAACCTTCCCTTGATTATATCGTCTTTGGAGACCAGGACCAAGGCATTCAGAAACAGCTGTGCATTGGGAAGATGCCTGAGGAAATGCTTCATGTTCAATTCATTGGGCCTTCATAAACATTTCTGAGGCGAAGACTTCAGAGCCAGTTAGAACAGATGAGTTAAGCTTCAAGTTTTCCTTTGGTTGATAGTCCTTTGCCACTCTCTACACTATCTGAGAGAGTTAATTTGGGCAAAATAAGTCAAAGTCTTACTCTACCCATCTTATTCTTTCTATCCTTAAATCATATCTGCTTTCTGTCTCTGAAATTCTCAGTGTTACTATGAAGGAGAAAAACAAGCTAATCCACCACATGGTCAAAATGTTTCCCTTCCAAGATGCCACTCATAATGGGTTACCATTATTAATACATTTTAATGAAGTCCTTTTCATTTTATAAATAAATCACCTGGAGAAGACAATGACTAATGCATATATATATGCATGCATGTATATGTATATATAAACACACATATACACATACATATACACATATGTATACATGTATATGAATATAATTCTAAGTTAACATCTTACATCATCATTGATGCAGAAGCCATTTGATGATAGTATAACAGAATTAAAGTTTTCTGTCCCTAAAGTCACAGTACAAGGAAGGAAAATAGAATACAAATGAAGATTTAGGAGTTAATATAGTATTGTTAAACAAGTCATTTTACTTCTCTGGAATCAGTCTCATCTGAAATTGAGAGTAACAAATGCTCACTATGCACTATTCTAAGGATTTCTCAACTATCAACTAACTAAATTTACTTTACTAGGCTTTAGGGTATTCAAACACTTGACCAAACATTATTTTGGGCATATTTGTGAGGGTGATTTTGGATGAAATAAACATTTGAATTGGTGTACTGAATAAAGTATACCCCCTTATGTGGGTGGGTCTCAATTAGTTGAAGACCTGGTTAGGAAAAAAAAAAAAAAGACAAGGAATAGTAACTGAAAATGAAGCTTCAAAGATAGTTGGACAGAGAGTTTACTAGATAATCAAAGTGAGGATTCCAGCCCAGGAAGTAGTCCCTCTGGTTTTACTCTGTGAGAGCTGTTCCAATAAACACAAGTTTGAATTTGGTTTATATAGGTGGAAACAGTAAGTCATTGACATTAAGAATGTAATTATTCTTTTTTTAAAGATTTATTTATTTATGCATATAAGCCGGGGTACAGGCCAGAGGCCAGCGAGAGGGTTCACCAGAGACAGAGTGGGGAGCAGAACAGGCAGATTGGTGGAAAATACACTGCTGAGAGGAGCAGTGGGCGAGACAGGAGAGGTCTTCCTTGCCATGTGGGAATCTGCCCCACCGGGCATCGAACTTGTGTCAGACAGCTCCACAGCGCAGCGCTTAACCACTGCGCCACCAGGGAGGCCCAGAATGTAATTATTCTTGACAAGAGGGGCTTCTGCCTCTAAGTTGTCCTGACCTAAATAAATGCTGATGCTAGAGGAAAGCAATATAACATTTAATTTTTTTCATTGCTAATGAATACAATGCAGAAATACAAAGACTATGTACCTATTGTTAAAGCTTTTTTCTTAGCCCAAAAGACTGACTACCCCTTCAGTCAGAAGATTTCTGCATTCACAATGGAGCC
Organism: Scalopus aquaticus; assembly: GCA_004024925.1. NCBI lineage: Eukaryota > Metazoa > Chordata > Mammalia > Eulipotyphla > Talpidae > Scalopus > Scalopus aquaticus. Next base: position 60,185 of record PVIJ01000988.1, on the reverse strand, counting down.
AATAAATGTGGCTCTGCTTTCTTCTCTGCTAGAAAAAAGGTGGGGTCCCTGGAAAGTTTTACAGTGTTTGTAGGAGAGAACTTCTGCCTGTGTTTAACCATTGGACTCATACTAAAACACTGACTCTTCTTGGGTCCTGAGCCTGCTGGTTCCTAAGCCACAGATCTATTAGGTCTTGGACCCTTAGATTTAGATTAGAACTATACATCGACTATCTTGGGTTTCCAGCTTGCCAATTGCAGATCTTGGGATTTATTGTCATCCGGAATGTTGAGTCAATTTTTTATAATAAATCTTTGTCTCTCTCTGGCTCTGTTTTCTGTGAACAGGCATGCACACCCATAAGCTATTGGTCCTTTTCCTCTGGAGAACTCTGGCTAATACAGAGTTCTATGTTTTAGGTGCTATTGATGTCTCCATTTTAAGGATGGAGAAACACACACAAAGAATAATTTCTGTAGTAGTATTGAGGTATGGTCACAGATTCTTTGATACTCCCCTCTCAAGGGATGAAACTTAATTCCTCTTCCCTTGAGTTTTGGCTAGAATTAGTAATTCATTTCTAATAAACAGTATTGTTTTATTTATTTATTTATTTTTAAGCAGGACCAAAATGGAGTCATTCATGTTGGGCCTCACCCAGACTTAACACCTAGGCTAATTATAGTTTCAGCTTCTCCCAAATGTGTAATTCTAAACCAATCAATCAGAAGTTTCTAAGTCAGCACTCTAAGGCAATCTTCATGATAAGGACCCCTGCCTTCCCCTGAGGGACGCTAACATGGCCTGAAATAATCTTTCTCTTCTCTAGTTGTTAACTTTGTTCGCCCTCTTTCTATCTATAAAATTTTCCATTTTGTGCAAGTCCTTTGCAGAACCTCCCACTTTCTAGATAGGATGCTGTCCAATCCATCAAATATTTAATAAAGTCAATTAGAACTTTAAATTTATTCAAATGTATTTTGTATTTTTACATTACATAGCAGATATAATGGCATGTCCCACTCAGTTCTAGGCCATAAAAACATTATGGCTCCTGACTTCGTCTTTTTTCTGTCAGACTTTCTGTCTTTTTGATCACTTGTTCCAAGGAAATCTAGTTACTACGCCCGTGAGCAGCTCAGTGAGGCAACCCATAGAGTGAGGAATTGAACCTTCCTGCCAACAGCCACAGTAGTGAGTTTGGATTCTTGAACTTCTTCAGAAGACTCCAACCTCATGAAATTTCCTGAGCCAAAACCAGCTAGTTTAGACTTTTTCAAATTCCTGAAATTCACAAGTGCTATGTGATACTATTTGTTGTTTTAAGCTGCTAATTTGCGTTTATTACACAGCAAGAAATAATAATCATACTTGCCAAAGTTCACACAGTTCATACAAGTCAGAATCAGGATACAGACAGCGCTGTCCAGAGTCAATGTTGTTAACTTGTACCTCCTGTTGCCTGCCTTCATGACACAACATCACAGGGTCACAAATCTGCCATTACCATCCCCACTGTAAAATAACACCAGTCAAAGAGGTAATGGACTCTGTATCCCACTTCAAGTTGTTCTTTCATGGGTATTCATAAGACAGTAAATTGAATTACCTACTCATCAGTGGACCACAAAGATGTTCTGAAGATTTCTCATAGCATTAAAAATAGACCCACCATATGATTCAACAATCCATTGTTAGCTGTTTACCCAAAGAATGAAAAAAAAAAAAAAAACCTCACCAATTCAAAGGGACACATGCATTCCCTTTTTCATCAAAGCGTTATTTACATTAGCCAAGTTATGGAAACAACCGAAGTGTCCAACAACATGAGTAAATAATGAAAATGTGATCTGTATACACAATAGAATGCTATTGATATGTACGTATAAAGAGGTGAAATCTTTCCATTTGCAACAGCACAGATAAACTGGAAAGGATTATGCTAAGAAGGTAAGTCAGAAGGAGAAAGACAAATACCAGGTGACTTCACTCATGCACAGAATATAAAGAAACAAAGCAAAGGAACAGACAAAACTAAACCCAAACATAACCTAGTAATCTGCTGCAGAACTGAGGTGACAAGAGGGGGAGGGTAGGTGATAGGAAGCAAAAGGTGGGAAAGGGCACAGTGTGGTGGAGAATTGTGGGTGATTTGGTGGTGGGTCTGGTGTGAACCCATACCCCCAATCATACACTGTTACATAGCAATGTTACTTCAATAAAAATACTTGAATTTTTAAAATGCTACAGCATTTAAAAAACCATTATCTTCAACCCCCATTTCACAGCTTGGGGGTTAAGGCTCAGTTGAACCCAAGCCCAAGAGCCTGCATGGAAGAGGGTTGAATGCATGTCATCCTTATTTTCTTAATAAAAAAAAATATTTTGTGAGATACAACATGACTAATTGAGGCCTCTGCTTAATCGAGGTCTAATTTAATAACTTTCTGATATAATTTTCGAAGAGTAATGACGGGATGACATTACACTTCCCATTTCCCCAGAGACACCGCTTATGACAGTATAATCAGCTTGGTGATGGATTGTGGTTCCCTGAACATGCCTTGCTTCTCACCTCAGGCCTTGGCATGGGTGACACTCAATGCCTAGAAAGCCCCACTATCCCCTGACAATCCCTCTTGGTCTATTTTAAACCCAATCACCTCCCTTATATCCTTCCAGACTCCTTATATACTCAGTGACTTCTAGGGCTTCTTGGTGTTATCACTTTCCCCACAGCGCTCCCCTGGGTAGGTGAGAGCATAAGGAGAATACAAGCATGTGTTCCAGAAACAAATAGAAGCTGATTCCACTCAGGTTTGTGATGCAAACTAGCTTTGAGTCCTTGGGTACTTCCCCACCCCACTAAGCCTTGATCGCAAATGGAGATAATGTAATTGTGAGGACTAAATGACTCTAATTGAGAATGATCCCTGGCATCTCAGAATTCCTAAACATATATTAGTTACTATGTTTGTGTTATGTGTCACGATGCATGCAGATTATTCTGTTTCTCTTTAGAATAGGTGCACGTGGAATGAAGAGATGTTATTTTGGTGTTTTTGTCTTTATGGCAGGGGTGGCTGATGTGGCGCAGTGAGAGAAATTATTGTTCATTTATCCCCAGTTATCTACATATCTTCATATACTTAAAATGTATTCCTGCTGCATTCTCTACATTTGCTTTCAGCCAAACATTTGCCAATTTTTTAGATCTTAAGTTTTGAGTAATGACAACTCCCACCGTCTCTCTTTTCTCCCCCTTTTAAACATTTCCTCAATTACTCATACCATACTTGTCACACCTCCCTTTTCTTTATTCCAAGGCATCCACATTCATCCAACACTTGTTTCCTCCAATTCTCTAATTTCACCTCTCTGATGATTCACAACTTGTTCCACCTTTGTTCTCTCCAGCTCCAGTCTACCATACTCCATGCAGATATATTTATTTTTCCCCAAATAGCTCTTATCATATTACTCCCTGCTAAATATAATTTACTGGCTACCCATGTCTTAAAAATGGTAAATTTCACATATTTGTCACAGATTTCAGTGAAGATACATTGCCTGTTTTTACCTTATTCATTTTTCTCTTCTTTATTGAAACCGTATGGTTTATGCCTCTATAACATACTCCCATCTTCCCTATCTCCAGGCTTTTGACCATTTGCTTTCCTCTTACTAAAATTCCTCTTGCTTCAACTTTGCCTATAGAAATAATGAAATCTTGCAAAGGCTCTCTGAAAAAGCACTTTCTCCATCAAATCTTCTCTCATTACTTCACCCTTTCTCCAGGTCTCAATGCTGTAATTTCTTCCTCCTTATATGTCCATGACTCTTTGCACTTTGCTTATGAAATTTCTCTTATACCTTATATAATAGGATTTGTCTCCTTCTCTTGTAAATGTTAAATTCCTGTTGTTTAACACCTTGAAAATCACCTGCCTTCTGAAGTTAAGCAGTGTTTTTCTTCAAATAAAGACGTGGATTCTAATTTGAATTTTAAGATACAGTCATTGAAAATTCAAAATTAGAATTATATTAATGCAGTTTAAAATGAAATTATCTCATTTTGCAAATATTTTTGGCAAATGATAAACGCTGTTTAGGCATATTTAGCTTAAATATCTTTACAAAAATGCCATTACAACACAGAGAAATTATCTTTGTATGAATATTTAGGATTGAAACAGCTGCCTGTTGTTTTTTAAAAAATATTTATTTATGCATACAAGAACTGGGGTGTAGGCCAGAGGTGTGAGGGGGTGAGAGGATTCACCAGAGACAGAGTGGGGAGCAGAACAGGCAGATCCACTGAAATACACTGCTGAGGGGAGCAGCAGGGAGACAGTAGAGGTCTGCTGTGCCATGTGAGTTAGCTCCCTGGTCTGGGATCAACCTCATGCTGCAGTGGCTGCCAACCGCCTCACAGTGCTGAGACTCAACCCCCTGCGCCACCAGGGAGGCGCTTGGATTGAAACAGCTGCCTTTTCCCCAAGTACCGGCAGATGGAAACTAGCCAGCTCCAGGTAGACTTAAAAGGCAAGGCGTCCCTGTATTGATAATTGCTTTTGGGCCTCAAAACCGATTTATTTGCTTTTCGATTTGGAAGTCATTTCTTTTTAGGACCTGGAGGGTTTTTGCATGGGGAAGTTAGGGAGCCACCTTTAATTAGAAAAAGGCCAAGATTTTCAACATCTGCTGAGATTTCGATATTTGGATGGGGCTGGGATAGAGGAGGAGACAGTGGGGACTGCGGAGGGAGAAATTCCTCATCTTTTACTTTTCTTCTGATCTTTCCTGAGTCAGTGGGACGAGGGAGGCACAGGAACTTTGTCTTGACTTGGTGAGCACGTGACCGGGTTGACTCTGGTTCTGCTAAAGGATCCCTGGCCCGCTGGGAAGCGCTCTCTGCGGAGCGCCCTGAAATTTAAAACTGTTCAAATGAGGAACAAATGGTACTAGGAAAATAAATGTTTTCCAAGTACATCTTGTTAATTATTTTTTTAAATTAGGGTCTACATCCACATTTGATCCAATAATTCTTAACCTTAATCAAAACGGCATGTTGCAGAATTCCCATCAGAAAGTTGAGCGGTATCTGGAACAGAAAAGACAGGTTTGGCTCAGAGCACAAAAGGCCCTTCACTCCCAGAGGCAATATTTTTCTTTGAAAATTATTAAGCCCTTCAAATTTGGTTAATAAATCTGTTTGAAGTCAAAATGTGAGTTGAGGAGTCTATGCCATTGCTAGCTACAACTAAAAATGGTGCCTAATTTTGTCTATATTTATTTGTCTATATATTTTACTATACTTTGGGTTCATTCTTTATTCTTTGCAGGGTGATTATTACATGGGTACAAAAGGAAATAGGGGAATTCAATGATCTGGAAATTCTGAATTATCTTTGAAACACAAGTTACTTTTTTAAAAATCGAAAACTTTGGGGATTGTGAAATAAGCAACACATTTTCACTTAGAAGGGAACATTAACCCAAACACAGATGTTTAAAAAAAAATGCAAAAAGAAAATAGGCTTTTCCCCATCTCTCTCTAGAGACCTAAGGGTAATACCAAGTACTGAAATAATTAATTGTCACTAAAGGACAGATTTATCAAATATCAGCTACGTCAGGTTTGCAATTCCTCTTTTCTAAATTTAATAGCCAATTAAGATGTAAAAGCGTGCTTGTAAAATAATATCACAACCATGTTAATAATGAAGTGGCAACTTTATGAGAGTTAATCTAGAAGATTGTTCTGAATTGTTTTATAAAAAATAGTTTTGATAAGCTTCTTTCTGGTTGCTGAAGAAAATGAACTATATCACTTCCCTATGTGTCTATAGCACATAAAAATATAATTAAATTTTAAGAGCATTTTAAGATAATAATTCAGCTTTCAAAATTGTTATATCAGGAAAAAATTATTGGCCTTACAAAATCAGTACTCACACCATCAAGTGCTACTGTGTTTCTAAACAAGATATTCCTTGCTGCATAAAATAGTACATTTTAAAATAAAAATTATGGTGACCACTTAATGCATAATTGGTGATAATTCAATACGGTCATTATTTTAATGATTTTCAATGTATCTAATTCTGTGGGCACCAGGTTTCTTATTTTGAATGGGGCTTTGTAGTATTGGATTTTCTAAAAGAATCATTCTTCAGGGCACGCTGATTTTCACTCTCTTTGATCCTATGAAAATCTCCCTCTCTCTATATGTAGATATATACACATGCACATAAATAGCATGTATGTTTGTGTATAATAGGCATAACTATAGACATACAATTTGACAGGAATAATTTATATTCAATAAGACACTGTAATTGTACAAGTTGACAACCTTGGAAAAGAGTGTAGAATTTTGTATATCAAGGTAGATGACATTCCCTCATCCCAGAAAGTTCCCTAGTCTTCCTTTATCAATTTCATAATCTCATTCCAGGTGAAGCAGATGCAAATCTCACTTTTGCCACTATATTTCATTTTGACTATTCTAGAATTTCACATGTATTAAAATATCCATTATGTAGTTTTACACATATTTCTGTATTCATCCATCATAAAGATTTTTAATTTCATACATGCTGTTCCTTTAATTCATTGAATAGTAATTTGATTGACTAGTAGCACAATATGTTTATCTACCTATCGATTGATAACAGTTGCTTCCAATCTGGAGATAAAATGAACAAAGCTTCTGTGAATATTGTCATTCACATATTTGCGGACCTATGTTATCATTGCCATTGGTAGAGATCTAAGAATGGAAATCCTGCCATTCAGAAATTGTTTATGTAAATTCATAAGAAGCATCCAATGTAGTTTTTAGGTACACCCAAGTGGTTTTCATATTTTACATCTCATGAAGTGTGTAATGATTTCATTTGCTCCCTATCTTCACCAAAATTTGCTATAGTTAGACTTTCCAGTTTTAAAAATTTTAGTCTGCTGATATCTCCTGTAGTTTGGGTTTTCGTGTGCCCAATAACTACTATGGTTGAGTTCTCTTTTGTGTTCTTTTTTTAAAAAAAGATTTATTTATTTATGCATATAAGCTGTAGTGTAGGCAGTAAGAGGATTCACCAGAGACAGAGTGAGGAAGAGAACTGGCAGATCTACTGAAGTACACTGCTGAGGGGAGCAGCGGGGAGACAGGAGGGGTCTGCTGCACCATGTGGGAAGCTCCATGGACTGGGATTGAACTCGTGCTGCAGTGGCTCTGGATAGCTTCACAGTGCTGAGACTTACCCCCTTGTGCCACCAAGGAGGCCCATCTTTTGAGTTCTTATTAGCCATGTGTATTCCTCTTGGGTAGAAAGTTGTTCAAGTACTTGCCATTTAAAAACTTGTCATTTGTCTAATTATGAATTGTTTATAATATCTGGATAAAGTCTCATGTTAGAAAATCTCCTGCAAATATTTTCTCCTGGTAGTTGACTTGTTGGTTTGTCTTTATTTTCTTCACAGTATCTCTTAAAAAAATTGATTAAATATGATTTATCATTTTTTCTTTTAATTTATTCCTTTTGGATTTCTGTCTAGAAAATGGCCCTTACCATACGGTGAAAACGTTTCTTGTTTTTTTTTTAGGACTATTTTTTCTATTTCATATTAATTTTTATATATATTGTGGAATAAAGGTTGAGATTATTAATTTAATTCTTTTAGAAATCTAGTGTCACACTGCTGAAAATATTTTCCTTTCTTCATTAAATAACTTTGATGCTTTTGACAAAAAGCAATTGATTTTATATGTGTGCAGTATTTTGGGAAATGATTCTAGTTTATTCATGTGTGTGTGTGTACATATATCATATGCCAATATCACAGAAATCTTTTCTGTTTTCTTAGGACTTGTATTTTCCCTTTTGTTTTAGTACTATGTTGACATGAATGTTAGATTTGTTATTTTCCTTGAGGTCTCTACTTTCTCTGACTTCTGTCCAGTTTTTTCTTTTTACTTTGTATTCAAGATAGGACAATTCTGCTTGACAGGTCTTAGAATTCACTGATATTTTCTGTCATTTCCATTCAGTTATTAAGTCCATCCAGAGATGTGGTGCTGTTGTAATTGCATTTTTCACCTCAAAAACTTTTGTTTGGTAATACTTTATATCTTCTTCCTCTCTGTTGAATATTCCTACCTATTTATTTATTTTTTGAGAGTATTTGAAAAATATTTGCTTGCTGAGGAGTTTCTTATCTTGTAAGAGAAGTCAGCCCATCATTGAGGGTCCTGCTTGGATGATCTAACTGTATTTATGTCTCAAAGACGCTATCTCCAAATAGCCTCACATTGGGGTTTAGTGATCCAAATGTATGAATTATTGGGTGATACAATCATTTTGTCCACTTAATGGCCCAGTCATGAAACTGACAATAAAAACTACAGCAGGAGTTAAGAACTCAATACTAGTTGAAATGTCAAAATGAGGAGAAAGGACACGATATTGTTATACCTAGAAGACCATTTCTTCAGAACATACAGATTTATTAAGCACCCTTCCTCTTCACTTTGCTCTGTCTTCCCTGGTTCTCCATTTACTCCCATTACCTGTCTTATGTATTTTCCAAGTTATTCATATATCTATGTGTGCAGTAATCTCTACCAACAGGGCTATGAATTAGAAAAGTACTTTTGGAGAAAATCCATTTGGTAAACGGATAAGGAGACTCTGAGTTGAGGCTAACTTTAGAGAAATTTATAAAATTTAAGCTGCATACCCTGATCTCAGAAACATATTATCCTAAATAGATCTATTCTATGGATGACAGAAGCATCAAAGTTTCTAAAATACTCACCCAGAGGCCTCTTCTTGCAAACCTACTACTGAAGTCATGTCATCTTTCTAGGGTCAACTTTATTTAGCAACATGTATTTAATTAATAATTAGTTTTTATTTACTTATTAACTAGTCTGGGTCCATATGTAAGGCATAAGCTTGGTCCTGAAATTGTGACATTCAGCACTTGATTAATGTTATTTGAACATTTAATGGTATTCATGGGTGAAACCACTATATAAACATTGTCACCACTATAAATAAATTTGTATCACAGGAGAAATAAAGATATGTGCTTGAAAACCCAGTACAAAAATGACAAACAAGAGAAGTTGGTGAGAAAGCAATTTTCTTGGCTCATGGTCAAAAAAGCAAAGCTTTAAACAATTGCAGGGAACTTTTTCTAGACATGTGCTGGGAAACTCAATATAAAACCAGCTCAGTATAAATCAAAGAAGTTCTCTTATTGTAATTCAAGGATGCCACAATATAGGAGGCAAGGGAGACTGTCAGAGGAAGAAACACATATTTCTTTCCCAATAGAGATAGATTTGTAAAACACGGGCGTGCATTCTAGTCTTACAATTCCGTGATGTCTGTAGGGGGCGTGCTGCATCTGTACTGAGGCCTCCTGGAGCTCTCGCTAAGAGGTTGGCTATAACATGTCCTTTGGCGTCAAATACTACGGAGTTAATATTCCCATCTTCCCTTGACCTTTGTGCAATGAAGACACTTTTTCTGTGATTCGGTTTTCTCATCTGCAAGATGAGTCTAGAAAATAGTAGGGATCTCAGCATATGCAATTAGCACAGTACTTACCCCAGAGCCAATATTCAGTAAAAATTATCTTTGTCATTAGGTTTTTGATTATATTTTTTTCTCAAATTCCTTCTCAAATGGCTTTCGAGTTAGTCCTAGCTTGTTTTATTAGCTTTCTACCAGTTAACAGTCACTCACTCTGAAACTTTGCTCAAGCTGGTCTGAGAAGTTCTGAACACTTATTTGATTATTGTGGGTTTTTCCTTCAGTATTTGCTCACGCCCGTTCTCTACATATTTGGTCTGGTAAACTTCCACTCCTTATTTCAGATGCAGTTCTAACTTTACTTCTTTCTGTCTTTCCTAAAACGAGATGGGATAGATTTAAGTTCTGTTTTCTGTTCTTCAAGGTCTTTATTATTATTATTTTTACAACAATACCTGTGACACTCTTGGCTTGATTTTTTTTTCCTTAGCTAAAATATAAATTCCTCAAAGGCAAGGATTATGTACTACTCATCAGTGACTCTGTATCTAACACTCTGTCAGACACATAGAAGGCGCTCGGTATGTGTTTGAGGCGTGAATGAATTGTTTGCAATACACTATAGCTGTGTGAAAATATGAAAAAATAGAAAATATTAAAAAATAGAGAAATAGAAAATTGAAAGATAATTTAAAATCATAGAATAAAATAGAAACAAGTCAATGATATAAGAGCTATTTTAATCCCAAGAAAGAGTGCTAAGAAAAGATACTAAAAGCCAGGTCGATATACTGCAAACAACTACACTCTTTTTACTGAGTGGGATATCAAGCATTTATGTTGCAGTCTAAACTACACACAGATAGAGAAATACAGAAGAGTACCACACCTGTATGATAATATGGATTTCCTAAAGGTTAGAATTAGAGGTGAATTATATTTTATATTTGCCCATAATTCCACAATCTGTAATGAAAGTATTTGTTATTATTATAGTAGAGAACGCTATATTGATGTGGATACAATTAAATACTCTTTTTTAAGACCTATTTAGCCACCATATACAGGGTTCTGAACTGGTTAAAATATCATGTCAATACCTAGAGGTTCAATACATTTTCAGGCTATTTTTGCAACTTAGAAACAGATATCTCTCTCTTTAATACTGTCAGTACATTGTCCTGACTGTCTTTTCTTATATTACAATGTGTGATACAAACCCCAGTCTCTCAGTCTCTATACGCCCATGTGATGGGAAAATAGGTATAGCACAAAGTCATTTTGTGATCAGGAAAGTAACAAAATCAGGAAGCTGTATCTTTTTAATAGTCAATAACTTGAAATGTAGTTTATAAAGGAAATAATAAGTCCTAGTCCTCTATATTGATACAAAGGCTGGGGGCACCCATTGGGCTATGGTGGGAGATTGTTGGTACTTTGGTGGTGGGATTGGTATGGTAACATGAATTTATGAACACACAGTGTTGTAAACCAACAACTCAATAAAAAAAATAATATAATAAAAAAGGCTGGTGCTCAGCGAGGGAAGAAGAGGTAAACATAATCACACAGCTAGTAGCTTGACAATTCATGACCCTTTCTACTTATGCAACATCACAGAAATTAATAGAAATTTAGACAGCTTCCTCTAAACCACCTCATTTTAAAAAGGGATCATTGAGACCTTAGACTGCTTCAATATGTTCCTCTAGATCAGATAGCTTTCTAGAATTTGGCTAAAGTCAGCAACCGGTCTCCTATAGTTTAGTCTTTATGTTTTGCTTTGTACTGTTTTTCTGCAAGAGCAAGAAGTCAGTCTAGATCTCACCTATACCACCGTTATTAACAGCAACTTTGAGAAAAATCTCAACCCAATACTTAACATATTATTCAAATGTCAATCAAAGTCTAATTTTGTTTTAACCAGAGAAGAACAACTTCATATCAAGCCTAACAGTGCTGCATTTTCTTAACTGGGTTCAACATCTTTTTTTAGGATTCCTCTGATAGTTTTAACATTTTATTTCCTATGAAACAATGATATATATGTGTGTGTGTGCGCGCACATGCACATACACACACACATACACACATACTTAAGATATTTTACTAAGAGCTTTAAATCTGGAAAAAGTGAAGTGTTTTTGCTTCTTTTAAATTTTGGTCTATAGACAGTTACAGAGGTGATGATGTAAACAGGACACAGTGCCTGAACGAAGCTTTGAATGATGAGTGAGCTTGTTATGTCATAAAATATAGCAGGATAGGCCCTGTGGAAAGGGCATGATATAAAACCTAGAGGACCTGAGTTCTAGCTATATTAAGTGAAATTAGCCCAGGAATAATATTTCCTTTTGTTATCCTAAATGTCAAATTCTTTTCTGTTTTCAACACAAGAGTTCATGGGCATTTATCATTTTTTTAACCTCTGATACATATCTTCCAAAACTTCCCCCTAGACCCTTTCCAATAAGCATTCAGATGCTATCAAAGGTCTTTGAATGCTAAGTAAATAATAGCAAAGATAGAGAGCGAGATTGGAGACTGAGTGCACCGAGCAGGTGGTGGCTGATGGACAGTCAGCCAGTTGTGGGTGCAGCTCCCACTGGATATCTTGAGCCCCCCGGTCTTTGCTTTTGCTCTGTCCTGAGACCCCCTAATATGCAGCAGAAAACTGCCTTTCTGTTTCAGAGACAAGCTAGTTAGGATAGATGATTAGGACACATGACATCTATTTATAATTAAAGTGAAATTGTGGGATTATCAGTCTGTTTCATAGAAGAAAGATTACTAGATAAATTAATTCCTATCAGTTCAAAGACAAACATTTTGTGTTAAATGTATTTTGTTGGAAAAGGAAGATTAGGAAAACATGAATTGATTGAGGAATGAGGACTGGACTGCGGTGTTTACATTGTCAAATGTATCAGCCATCGTCCACGTGGAAAACCTTTGTTCTTAGGAATGTGCTAAGTCCAGATCATATTGTTCACCCTCCAAACATTCTGCCAGTTGCTTTTCAGTACAATCTGAATCAACCTTTCCAGTGACCAGAGTTCCTGTGAGATCTGAGCTTTGCCAGCCTACAGCTCTAATGTCAATTCACTGTGCTCCGATTCCCTGGTCTGCCTTAGTCCCTCAAACATCCCAAGGAGTCCCTCAAACATCCCAGGAGAGACTTTGGGGCAGCACCTTCCTCCCATAGCACTGTTTCCCCCAGATCTTGAATTAGCTGATGCCTTCTAGTATTCAGGTTTATGTCCAAATATCAAATGTCACATCCTTAGGGACTCTTCCCTGATGAACATGGAACCCACATCCACCCTTGAGGCTCTACCACACGACCTTTTCTTTTTCCATACAGTCCTTATTATTACTGAACCAGAATTAATTAAATTAATGTAGGTATTCACTAATTTTACATATTTGCTATTTCCCTCTCAACACACCTCAAGCCCTTTGAGGGCAACACCTGTCTTTCTTATGCATCTCTGTATATGCAGCAACTATAATACCTGAGTAATTATTATATCGGAGAACTGAATAAATGAGTGAAAGCATGAGTGGATGCTATTGATATAGAGCTATTAATCAGAAATGCAAAATGGAATGTACTAATACTTTTTCTCTTGAGACTTTTCCAAGTGTACCAAATATTCATCAACATTAAAGCCTGTGACTTAGAGCCTCCTTGTGGCGCAGCGGTTCGCTGTGGAGCTGTTAGCAGTGGTGATGAGAGTTTGACACCCAGCCAGGGAGATTACCAAATGGCGCTGCAGACTTCTTCTGCCTTGCCCTCTGCTCCCCTCAGCAGTGTATTTCCGTTGATCTGCCTGTTCTGCTCCCCACTCTGTCTCTGGTGAACCCTCTTGCCACGCCTCTGACCTGTACCCCACTGTACCCCAGCTTGTACGCATAAATAAATAAGTCTTTTAAAGAAATAAAATAAAGCCTGTGACTTAGGAATTAATTCATGCAACATTACCTGTGATATTGGTGGTTTGGATATCATTCATCCCGTGATGCACTTAGAAAAAGGATAGGTCTAGATGTGACAGATAGGAGATGAGGACAGGAAGGAAAAGCAAGTTCTCGGCCTTCTTATTTCTTCTTTGAATGATCTTTCTCTCAGATTTGTGCCCACCATGCCACGTTATATTTGTTTTGATGTTTCTTGTTGAATTCTGTCGAACATCCTTTGCTTTCCTGCAATATGCCAGACAACAAATTCTGAATTTCTTTTCCACTGTGAAGCCGACTGTTTTGCATCATGGAAGGAGACTTAGCTGAATAGTACAATCAAAGGACTACTCATATAATTAGGGAAAAAGTCCTACTTACTTCATTTAGAAAAATGAGAGTAATTCTTCTGTCATTCTCTGCTTCCATACTTATCTTATCCCCTAATGCTTAGTAGAGCTGAATTTTCAAATTTGTAGCACTTCTTCAGGTCTCTGGATTTGATTAATAATAATTGTCAGTCCATTAAAATGGATTATGATGATTCCCAAGGAATTGGTTGTTAACATAATTAACAGCTGGCTTTACTTTTAAGACATTAATCAAAAGAGCAAGTTGCTGGAAATGACCAGCTTCTCACAAATGTTGCTAATTAGCAAAGCATTGAAGTTGTGTGGCAGTGATTCCTGAGCTGTTATGTGCATGATTGTAGCACAGCTTTAAATACCCCCAATGCGATGTGTTTTCTCAAGAGTTATTAAGCCAATAGGTATTTAAATGAATTTACTTTAAAAGAAACAGATGCTATATTATAGCTGTTTGCCTCTGGACTGAATGGAATGTAAAAAAAAAAATTACAGAATGAACATGCTACACATTATGTAATATTTTCCATTCATAAATGGTAAGGACATTTCATGTATGTGAATTATCCTTGCATTGTTTCCACATACCTAAGCAGTTCAATCTTCAAAATAATGTTGTGTGGAAAAAAGGATAAAGCTGGGCCTCCCTAGTGGTGCAATGGTTAAGCACTGCGCTGTGGAGATGCCAGCAGCTGCAACACCAGTTCAACACCCACCTGGGGAGATTCCCACATGGCACAGGCAGACCTCTCCTGCCTCGCCTGCTGCTCCTCTCAGCAGTGTATTTCTGTTGATCTGCCTGTTCTGCCCCCCACTCTGTATCTGGTGAACCCTCTCACCATCCCATGACTCTGGCCTGCACCCCAGCTTGTACGCATAAATAAAAAATAAATCTTTAAAAAAAAACCCAAAAAACAAATGTTTGATTAAAAAAAAAAAAGGATCAACCTACCATTATCTGCTCATATCACATAGTGTTATATCTATATAGACTAGAAGCAATCCAAGAAAGAAAATAAGGAAGGAAGGAGGAAAATCACAAAAAGCAAGAAAATTTTAAATAATCCTACCAGGAAAGAGAAATCTTTCTTGACTTCTTGGGCTATTTACTTCTAATAACTTTATGAACCTACCGTTTCTTTTTTATGTTGTTGTAATTATACTTTGTATATTCTGTTTCCTCATAATATTGTCCATTGAGGTTTATCTGTCAAATTAGAGAATAAATTAACATTTGAATTGGTTAACATTACACCAAAAAGATTTTTTTTTACATTTTACTTAGTCAATCCCATAGGACTTTAATCATGAATTTTACTTTTCAATACTACACTGTAATAAATATCAGTATCAGTGAAATAACTATTTTAAGTCTTATGGTGCTTTCACATCTGGATTGGAAATGAAGATTACTTAACTCCTGTACCTGGTATGGTTGCCAGATCTAATAAATAAAAATACCAAGTACCAATTAATTTTGATTTTCAGATAAATAATCAAGATATTTTAATATAAGACTGTTCCATGTAATAGTTAAGATAGAATAAACATACATAGATCATAATTATACTAAAAATGATGTTATTTACATGAAATTCAGATGTATGAGTGTCTCCTATATTTTATTTTATTTATTTGTTTAAAGATTTATTTATGCATACCAACTGGGGTGTAGGCCAGAGGGGTAGGGTGGTGAGAGGGTTCACCAAAGACAGAATGGGGAGCAGAACAGGCAGATCAATTGAAATACGCTGCTGAGGGGAGCAGCAGGCGATATAGGAGAGGTTTGCTGCGCCATGTGGGAATCTCCCTGGCCAGGGATTGAACTCATGCTCCAGTGGCTGTGGACAGCTTCATAGTGCTGTGCTTAACCCTTTTTGCCACCAGGGAGGCCCCATCCTATATTTTACCTGGCAATTTTCAACCAAGATGCTTCTTTCTTATTGTGGCAGGCAGCCACACCTGAGAAAAATGATGTCCATGCCCTAAGCCCCAGAACCTAGAAGGTTACATGGTCAAGGTGAATGATGTAGGAGATAAAATTAAGGCTGTTAGTCTGCTGAAATTGACCTGGGAGATTATCCTGGATCATCCGGGTGCACCCAAAGTCACTAAAAGTATCCATATAACTGAAAGATGAGGCAGAAGCCAGAACAGAGTGAGAGACGTATAGAAAGACTCTGTCCAACATTGTTGACTTTGAAGATGAAGGGAGAAGTCATGAGTCAAGGAAACTGGGAAGTTTCTAGAAGTTGGTCAAGGCTGGAAAATATATTCTCCCCTGAGTCTCCAGCAGTCATTCAGCCCTTCTGACATTTGCCTTCAGCTGACCAAGCCCCTGTTGGACCTCCTATCTTCAGAACTCTAAGATAATGTGGTCATGCTAGTTTTAAGACACTAAACATGTGATATTTTTATATCAGCTACAGGAAGATAACACATATGTTTTCATGAAGATTTTATGGTCATTGAGCGGTAAGGTAGGCAGGATCTCTTGATTCTCATTCTATGGTAATTTTATCAGAGATGCAAAGATCTGAACTAAGACCTAGAGAATGGGCCTCATGGAAGTTGCCTGGGGCTGGGCGCCTCCCAATTGCCAGTCTCTGTTGTTTCTTAGTTAGCCTGCCCTGAGGCACTGCACAGAGTGTCAGCCTTGGAAAGCGGACATTGTTCTGTTCTTCTGTTAGTGATTGCATGTGAGTGGCTTGAGGAGCAAAGAGACTTTAATTCAAGCCATCAGCATCTTACAGCATCAGTCATGAAGTGAGCTCAAATCAGAAGATTCCACTCGGGCATCAAGTTACAGAGAAAATCAAAGGCAACTGAGATAAGCAAATGTTCTTCATAAAGAGCTTTCTTAAGTCGAGTTGATGGGGAGGCCAACCCCCAGTCCAAGTTAGCAAGTAGTCAGTAAGGAGAGACCCATTTGTTAAATGCAACATATTTACATGGGCTTAAGCTTTTAAATTGTGAAATGAGACAGGGTGCTGAGAGCTGCTGTCATCTTCCTTTTCTGGGAGTGGGTCACGACTCACAAGTTTGTAACTAGAGGAGGGAGCATTCCAGAGTCCATTTAAATAGTGCATGTGGGCCTCCCTGGTGGCCTAGGGGTTGAGTCTCAGCACTATCACCTCAGTGGCCTGAGTTCAATTCCCCAGCCAGGGAGCTGACCCACATGGCGCAGCAGACCTCTCCCGCCTTGTCCACTGTTCCCTTCAGCAGTGTATTTAACTAGATCTGCCTGTTCTGCTCCCCGCTCTGTCTCTGGTGAATTCTCTCACCCCCTACCCCCCTGCACCTCTGGCCTGCACCTCAAATCTTCTTTGCATAAATAAATAAATCTTAAAAAAAAAAGACAGAGAAATTCTTTCGGCATCAGCACATGCAGTCTTAGGAAGACTTGGTGTTAGCAGATGGGGCTCACCTCTCCGTCTTTGGGCTCCTCACTGTAACTAGAGGATTCTGAAACACAGTTGACCAGGCCTGTGGCATGCACCCCAATGGGTCTGAGGGTGAGACCCTGGCTTGGAACCTCATAGGAGAGAGAAGAGAAGGTGAAGAAACTGTTCTCAGAAGCATGAATGATGTTCCCAGAAGGAGGGAAATAGAGAGGTCTGGCAGCAAAAATAATAGATGTTTAGCACAGAAGAGGAGTCAGAGATCAAGATCAGAGAGACACTAAATCAGAGCGAGACAGTGGGCTCTAGACAGGAAGGAGCACATTGCTCTCACTGTCCTTTTAGAGAAAGAACTCCCCTCTGTCCACCTGACATAGCTGTGTCGCCCAACTTAGTTTTTACCCATCTACTCACTTGTTCTTCCTAACACCCATCATTCTCTAAAGTTATCCTACCAATTAATGGGCTTATTTGTTACTAGCCCAGCTTTCCAGCCTTTCAAATAGAAGTTACTTAAGTCAGAGAGACTGTTTGCCTTATGTACTATCCTAGCGATAATGTATGTGTGTGTGTGTGTATGCATTTGTGTGTATGTATGTGTAAGAGAGGTTTGGGGAGAGAGAGAGACTGAGAAAGAACTTAATATGTACAACAAGCTATTTGTCATAAAACCATAGAACAGGGCCTCCCTGGTGGTGCAATGGATTAAGTCTCCGCACTATGAAGCGATCAGTAGCCACTGCAGCACAAGTTCCGTCCCTGGTCAGGGAGCTTCCCACATGGTGCAGCAGACCTCTCCTGTCTCCGCGCTGCTCCCCTCAGTAGTGTATTTCAGTAGATCTGCCAGTTCTGCTCCCCACTCTGTCTCTGGTGAATCCTCTTACCCACACCCCTCTGGCCTGCACCCCAGTTCTTGTGTGCATAAATAAATAAATCTTTAAAAAGAACATAGAACATGTTTTCCTTAGCAAGCAGGGTACCATATACAACAATGTGTATATACCTGGATTTTTTTTTTCATTTAAAATCTGCAGTTGTGTTTGAATCATCAGATACCAAACATAATGAACCTTAAAGTAAATCTTTTCATTGGGTAAGCAGTACTTTTAATGGACTTTTTTATGCTGCATATTGATTGAGTTTTGCTGCTTGGCACCCCATAAAAGATGTGGAACTGTACCTTTCCCTACAAAATGAAGATAAAGAATGTGCTCTAAAATCCCATCACAGATACAAATATAAAACATCTAGATTTTATTAAAGGAATGATCCTTGAAAGTTAAACTTCAGCTTCTATGAAGTAACCTTTTCATTGTTCTTGAATAAGATTGTTCCCCCAATATGTCCACAGTGAAATGGAATAAAACTGCCTTTCACTGACAGTTTTGGCAAGGAGTTGCCCTCTTATCTCCAAGTCGGCAGTGAGCTGCAAGCTTAGCACATGTGGAAACGATGCATTAGGTGCACTTGCAAAAGGACCTTTGACAGCTATTCTCTTTGAATATCATATAAGAGGAAAACTACTCTAAAAAGCAGAAAACGCCAATTGTCTGTTTTCACTTAATTTTCTGAGGGAGCGCTGTTGATTAAATACAGATGATACACAAACATAGATACAAAATCATTTCATGCTGAGTGTCACTGATGCCTCCTCACCCTAGGAGTGTGAGTGTGTGTTTGTGTTTCTCATTTCACATAGATATGCACAAAAAGTCACTGATCTTTCAGAAAAATATCCTAAAATATGATTTTGTCAGATGCATTAGTTCCAACCTTCATTTTAAAAGGGGTTAAAATTGTAAGCCATTTAGAAATCTTGCCTATGTTTGTGCTATAAACTTGGGGGAAAATCTCCTTTAAAATGATACATGATTTCCATGTCATGCAACAAATCAAGGTGACTGGCTTAATGTTTGTGGAATGGAAATGGAAGGTGAATGATATACTAGCCCAAACCAAGGGGGAAGATGCTGTTTTTGCCTATAATGAATGGAAATCAAAAAATAAAAATTTTACTCTTGAATGTGAGGGAAGTCAGTAATAATAATTTGGGTTCTAAATAAAAGAGGTGAGGAAGGCTATATTCCATTTTGAAAGTCCCAGGAGAATGCTAACCCAACCCATTTGGTTGTATTTTTCTATAGAAGTTAGAAGGAGCACCCTACAATGCCATTAACCTATGATTCAATTACTCAGTCATCCATTTGATAAAATATTTGTATTGAGATCTTGTACCAGGTAGTGTCAGTTTCTTCATGAATAATGATGAAAGGTCTCTGTCCCCACTGACAAGAGCTCCAGGTTTTGTTTGGGTTTGGGGTCAGGCAGTGGAAGAAGCTTTCACAGCATGCAGAATGACAGCCACCCAACATCACCCTCCAAATGGACAAGTGGGATCTTTTTGCTGAGTCCCTTTCATTAGAGACCTCCCCCAACCCATATCACAAATAGGAGAACAAAAGTGAATTTATTAAAGAACTCATGGACGGTTCTGTGACTTAGCATCCTGTGCGTGTTACAGCACAACCCAGAAATACAAAACATCCGCTCTCGTGAGTGATGCTCTTACATGCAGAACAGTATTTCCCCGCCCCTTTGCTCCGATGTCTTTGTAACAAAAGGCAACTCATCTAAATTCTGTAAGCACTTTGTGATTGTGTTGCTTCTGATATCTGAGATTAACATTGCCTTGGAGTTTTGGGGATTTGACAGGACAGTGCGTAAATAAATGCAAAGATAGACTGGAGGACTGGTCAGTTTCTTCATCTGACATAACATCAAGACAATTTTGTCTTTTTTAGTATATCCTAGTGTTCCATGCATACATACACATATATAATATATGATATAACAATATTACTATATATTTTTATTATTAGTGTGATATTATAATTACGATAATATAACCTATACTGTAAGGTATTTAAAATTAAAATTCCAGTTTAATTCAATTTAAAATTTGTTCTTTATTAACCATTATGTTTAGCCTTTTAAGCATATTTTAGAAATACTTTGAAAAGTCTTTTTTGGGAACTGAAATAGTTTTAAACTGGAAAAATAGTATTAGGTTTTATGTTTAGCAAATACCTATTTGGATTTTTCACATTTGATACAATTATATTTTACTTTAATGCATTATATTAATATGTGTAGTTGAACACATTATGTGAAGATCTTGATTATAACAACATTGTGATTTTACTGAAATAAAGAAAAAGATAGTTTATTATAAATACTTCCACTGATCTTCATGTTGTTCTTCTAAATATCTCTATACCAGCAGTAGGATAGCTAAACATTTACAATAATTCAACTTAATAATTTTTTTAAATAGATATTTTATTTTTGATATTCGTATCTTTTACATTATTGTGTGTTCCCCATAAGTTACCCACCACCTGTTCACCCATGGAGCCATTACCATAGTCCTCCGTGCTCCCCTCCTCCCCCCTCTTGAGGCCTCCCCCTCCCCTCCTTCCCTGCTGAATGTAGCATTCTTATTTGACTCCCCTATACTCCTGTTATAAGTGAAACCATTCGATAATTTTCTCTTTCTTTCTGGCTTATTTCACTGATCATGATCCCCTCTAGGTCCATCCATGTTGCTGCAAATTGCATGTGTTTGTCTTTTTTGAATGCTGAATAGTATTCCATTGTGTATATGTACCACATCAAATGCCCAAAAATAATTTTTAATACTTTTCTAAAGTTTAGTTATATAAAAACCATAAATTTAAGAATTTTTTTAAAGATTTATTTATTTATATATGCAAGCTGGAGTACAGGCGAGAGGTGTGGGGCGGCGAGAGGGTTCACCAGAGACAGAGCAGGGAGCAGAACAGGCAGATCAGAAGTACACTGCTGAGGGGAGCAGCGGGTGAGGCAGGAGAGGTCTGCCGCACCATGTGGGATTTTCCCCGGCCGGGCGTCGAACTCGCACCGCGCGCTGCCGATAGCTCCACAGCGCAGCACTCAACCACTGCGCCACCAGGGAGGCCCTAAAAACCATACATTTAAATATATAAAAGTAAGAAATGGCTTTTCCCTTTACTTGATGAAGTGATATGTGGGCCTCAACTGGTACCTTTATCCCAGGCCATGTAAATCAACAAATAAATAAATCTATTTAAACAATAAGTACCAAGGAAATATGTTATGCCATACCAGATAATGTATAGTGGGATAAAAGATATGTAATGAGCAATATGATATGTAAGGACCCTCTTTTAAAAAAAGCTACATTGTTTTTAAAGATTTATATTACTTATTCGTGCATACAAGCGCTGCAGTGTGGGCCAGAGGTGTGTGGGGGAGGGGAGTGAGAGGATTCACCAGAGACAGAGTGGGGAGCAGAACAGGCAGAGCGACTGAAGGACACTGCTGAGGGGGGTAGTGGTGGAGACAGGAGAGGTCTGATGCGCCCTGTGGGAAGCTCCCTGGCCAGGGGATCAAACTCATGCTGCAGTGGCAGCAGATAGCTTCATAGTGCGGAGACTTAACCCACTGCGCCACCAGGGAAGCCCAGAAGCTACCTTTTGTAACAAATAGGTATTTAAACAGGCAATCGTGGGCCTCCCTGGTGGCGCAGTGGTTAACTGTTCTCACCTTTCTACAAATAACAAGATTAAGCCTCAGAGAGATTAAGTCATTTATCCCCAATCACACTGTTGAAGACCATCTCACTGAGAATCAAATCCACTTATTCTGATGGATGATGGTATTTGGCTAGGTTGAACTGTCATCTGAATAAGAGTTGTTTATAAGCGTTCTTTTGAGTATTGTCACGTAGAATTATCAAAGTTTCTCAGAAAGTTCTCACAAAGAACATGAAATATAATAGGGAAGAACGTAGATTTTTTCTTGATTTTTTTTTTCCCTAAAAAAGGGTAAGATAATTTCAGGATTAAATGAACCCATATAATGAGTTTCTCTTATTTTTTTTTTAATTCTGTCATTTAGAATTGAGAGACAAAAATCAAGCTTAATATGACTAATTAGCAGGGAAAGGGAAACTTTTTCTTATTGTCTAATGCCATGTTTGTTTTATTTTAATGGCATGCTCTTTTCAGTTACAGCTACTTCTATGAAGTCCTTATGGAAACATCTCAATGGTTAAACCACTTTCTTGTAAAATATCGATAAACTACAATTGGTTGGGGTCTTTACTCTTCATTTTTCATGATATTTTTCTTGTTGGAACCTTAGTCTCTTTTCCATTTCCCATAAGCACTGCCACAGACTGTTCTGAGATCTGTGGAAAAGTAACAAAAACATTTTAACAAGTTTTTGGTTCAGAGACTGACTTAATGAAGCTTAGTATCTTTGGGGCCAAGTCTTAGCACATATATCAGTATTCCTTTGGAACTGGTTTTTTTGGCTTAAAGAAATCTTACTCTAGAAAACAGATTCCCTACTGTTAGGAAATTTATAAGGCCCCACCTAATCTAATTTTTCCCTGCCTTTATCAAATCTGGATTGAATTAGACAGAGTGATCAAAATTGTTTAAGGAGGATACAGATATATATATATACACACAGGAATTACATGTTATTTTATATTCTATTCTTGTCCAGTTGCAATTAACAGATGAATTGTTCTTATGCAAAACAACAGCAGTTGAAGTCTCGCTCATTCATTATGAAAGTCTTTGCAGAACATTTACTGATATATGGTTTTGAGTTAAGCACTGTAAAAGATGTTTGAAACTTACCAACTTTCTTTGGGCCTCCCTGGTGGCGCAGCGGTTGAGCGCTGCGCTGTGGAGCTGTCGGCAGCTCGCAATGCGAGTTCGACGCCCGGCCGGGGAGAATCCCACATGGCGCAGCAGACCTCTCCTGCCTCCCCCGCTGCTCCCCTCAGCAGTGTATTTCTGATCTGCCTGTTCTGTTCCCCGCTCTGTCTCTGGTGAACCCTCTCACCGCCCCATGACTCTGGCCTGTACCCCAGCTTGTATGTATAAATAAATAAATCTTTAAAAAAAAAAAAGAAACTTACCAACTTTCTTTAATCCTCAAAAGATCTATTCTAAATTATTATTATCTCAACACGAATGCGGAGAATGTGGCTTTAAGAAATGTGTCAAAGATTACATGTCTAGTAAGTAATGGTTCTATGACTAGAATTGAAGTTAAAGTCGAAATTCTGAATCATTAAAATTGATATAAAAAAGTTCTAGATATTTCTAATTACCTTTTCCAAAACTGTTCCAGAAATATTAGCTTTTTCATTTTTGAAGCAATATGTGCCACCTGTGGCTATTTCACACATTGATCATTCTACTAATCCAAATTTTTTTAATTAATAATTGAGGAATTTAAAGATGAATTTTTTCTTCATTTATTCCTTCTCCCCTTTTCTTAGTCTTAGTTTCATGAATTCAACAAAGTTTATCAAGCTACTCTTGGGAAAAGGAAAAGCAATGTAGTGTTAGAGGCCCAGACTGACACAATATCAAACATCCTTGATTTTTACATCTATATCCATCTAATAAAAAGACATGTGGCTCTTCAGTGTTCTGTAGGGAACTTTATCCTGCAACATCTTCTTTAATGCTTTGTATGAAGACAAATTTGTTTCTGCTGTAAATCTGATAAAAAGATCATTTAGATTTAGAAGATTTAGAAAGATCCCAACAGGTTGGATTCCTGGAATGGGAAATTTGGCAAGGGTAATCATCAGTTTGCACTGTATTTTTAAAATGTCAGTAGTATAAGTCGGTTGCATGAGAAATAGATGAGTACAAATTATGCGACACAGATTTCATTGGCTGAAGTTATGAGTTGACTTCGTGACAAACTGTTGGGGGGGGGGGAACTTCATATAATTCATAGGTTGCAAAATACCAGTGGAATATCCAGATCAAAGGAACACATACAACTTCTGTACTTTGTACTATTATACTTAGATTGTATTTTGAATTTTATTTGGGATGATGTACTTAAAAGGGAATATAAATTATATCTGTGTAGTCACTTGAACATTTTTATAATTGATATCAAGTACCTTCTATGTTCAACTATCATAGGCACTGAATTTAATGATGATACATATGTAATACACATGTATAATATATACGTATAATATACACTATCTATACATATTTAATATTCTTATTCACCATATTGTATAATATCCAATGTAAGGAAAAACCAGGCATTAAACATATAAACAAATCTATACAATGTGAAATCATTTGTCCATAGATTAGCATAGAGAAAAAAATGACTAAACAGATAATCACAGAATTAGCTAATATATGTGTTTTATATGATATTAAATATAAGGTATACAACATATGAAAATTTTTCTTTTTGAGATTATATAAACAGCGGTTTCAAATGAGATCTCTAAATTACTACTGATTAAGTTATAGTCCTGATTTTCAACTGTCACATGGGCAGCTCTATGTAGAATGATCCAAAGTGAACAAAGCAGAAATTTGTTTTCCTGAGGATTACAAATGTCTTTAGCTAGTAAATATTTAAATGCAAAAGGGTGGTCAGAACATCACATCTCAGGAGCTAATGTGTCAGGTTCAGATTTGAAGGATGACAAGCTATCAACAATTTCAGACAGAGGAAATACATTATTTCCAAGTACTGAGGTGGGAAATAGGACCAAAGTTCAAATCAACATATGCTCATTTTTCCCTAAAAATTCTCATTACTATGTTTTATAAACAACTATTACAGGTGGAAAATTGCCTTCTAATTCAAGGAAGTTACAATGTTTATTGAGTTGTTTGGAAAGAAGTCAAACTATAATTAGTTACAGTATAAACGTCATGTGACTTGAAGTTAGAAATTCCAGACCATTCTTTAACCTTATGCAGATCACAGTCAATATGTTTTTTAACTTGATAGTGTCTTTTCTCTTTCAAGCTATAGACTCCTTCCTCCATCTTTTTCTCTTATAATCTCTCTCTTGAATTTCCAGGGCATTTGACCAATGGAGCTTCTTAATCTGGATTTCATTGATTTCATACTTGTGGTGTGTGACCTCTATTTCTGTGCTGACTTTCAAATTGACTGTTGCATTCAGAGACTTCATCAGACTCAAATTCTATCTTTGTGGTAAAGTTATAGATGACTTCTGTCATCTCCTAGACATTATCTTTGTCTGATCTTCTAGATCACAGTGTCTTGATTTTGTGATTTTGTGCTAGGAGTCAGTGATATTCAATGTTTAGATTTGTTAATTTGTTAGGGACTACAAATTTCGGCAAAGTACGTCTGAATTTTCATTTCCATTTTAACAGCAATAATCTTATAGACTTTTTGAATATATGCTCTATTTGGTTACTTAGTTGTATAGTTCTAAAGGAAAAGAAATATAAATTCTTGATTTGTTCATTCCATTTATGCAGTTTGCAAGATAAAGAAAGATTATTTCTCAAATCATTGTGAGGTCATGTATTTAAATATGTATGATATATTTCTATCCATTGCAACTACTACCATTATTGAAGCCATATATATATTGAAGCCATATATATATTGAAGCCATATATATATATATATATATATATATATATATATATATATATATATATATATATATATGAAGCCATGTGTGTGTATGTGTTTGTGTGTGTGTGTCTGTAGCTAGTGGTAACTTTAAATTTGCATCTGAGTCTATTGATATAACCCTAGAAGTTTCTGTTATTTTCTTTGCTCACTGTTGTGTAAAGACATTCCACATTCACCATATATTTCTTTCTTCAAACTTGGATATAGTCAGATATTTCTATATCATATTATTTTAATAAGAAATAATATTCCAAGACTAAATTCTAGATGTAGCAATACTCACTACCATAATTAGCCGTTGTTGATAAATAGACAACAGTTTGATTAGATAGAGCCATTTCTTTGTGCTCTTCTATTTCTTTTCAAAATGTCTTATAGTTTTCACAATATAGGTCTTTTACTTCTTTTACTGATAGACTACCAACCTCTATTGTGAAAGAAAAACAATATACTTCATAATAATCCATCATATTTTAGATGGATATTTCTAATCTGAAAGAAAACATACATGGAGACATCTCTAACTTAACAGCCACACATTGAACCACAATATTCCTTGGCCTAGAGAACAGTCGATAGTTCTACATTCCCACTAGCTATGTCCCACTGTGTAGGAATGTTTGGGAGTTTTGGAACATGAGCAAAATTAAGTAAATGTCAAATAGTTTCCTTCTGGTACATTGGCCAGGTCTTTGAAGGAACAGGAACAGTCAATGAACAGAACATGTCCTGGTCCCAACCCAACATATCCAGTTTCTTAGTAAACATGCACTCCCTGTTCCAATGAGATAGCAATGAGAACTATAATAGGTCACCTTTTCTATATTACAACACCCTCTACTTACCAGCCCTTCCAGATTTAAGATATAAAGGCAAGGCTGCAAATTCAAAAGACTACAGAAGAAAATGCAAAGGGGAAATAAGTGAAGTTGATGATCATATAAATTCCTATTGTCATCCCTGATGGAATTTGCATTTTAAGGCAAAAAAAAAATTTCATTTGATATATGTTTTTTTCTTTTCTTTTTGGTATAACAAATTCTTTCTATGATTTACTTTCCCATTTCTAACAAAGATAAAATTAAATTTATCTTTCCTCCTAACTCTACCATACGGAAAACAGCAACAAATGACAGTCGACCAAATTTTAAGGCAAAGGAAACCAAGTTGTAGGGCTCTTTTAAAAGAAAAAAACCAGGTCCCATCCAAAGTCAGTAATTCCACTGAGCTCCACATTTTTGTCAGGCAATAATATAGACCAACATTACTAGGGATTCTACTTTTCAAAAGAAGCAAGACATCCAGGTTATTATGTGAACACTCCCAGGATTTAAATGTCGGCAACTCATTCAATTAATCTTTAAGCCTTGTGGAAGCAAATACTTTGTGCAAACAGAATACATCTATAACCAGTGGATACAGTGTATTACTTCTGCTTGAGAAGCTCAGCCTTCTTTTACTCTCCTATATTTTCATCCCACTTCTCTTTCAAGACCAAGCACAGGGAACACCCTTCTTTCTAAAGCCTTTTTTTGAATTCCCTCCAGTTGTATGTTTCATTCTTTGTGTCCTTCTTACACTCTCCAACAGACCTCTGTCACAGCAGCTATTTAATTTTCCTTTGGTTTCTTTGCGTACCAGTCTCCTAGATCAAAGTGCAAGCTTCTCCATGTGAGAGACTGTGGTGGCTTGAATGGCGATCCCCTCAAAAAATGATGTCCACATTTTAAATCCTAGGCCCCGAGAGTGGGACCAATAAGTTGAAAGAGTCTTTGTCGATGTAATTCAGCTAAGGATCTCATGATGAAATCATCCTGGTTTATTTGGGGTGTGCCCAAAATGCAATGGCATGTGACCTTAGACAGAAGAAATGACATAGAGAAGAAGGTCTTGCAAAGACAAAAGCAGATTAGAGAGACACAACCTTAAGCCAAGAGACACCGGGAGCCTCAGAAGCTGGCAGAGGCAAGGCAGTCTCCTCCGTTGGCCCTGCTGGCCTCTTCATTCCTGATTTCTAGCCTGTAATCTCTGATAGCACAGATTTCTGTTTTAAGTCACCTCATTTTTGATGATTTGTTTTACGAGGTCTGGTATTCAGCTAATTTGAGTCCTAAACCCCTAGCGTGAAGCTTGTAGTAGCAGGGAGGAAATAGATGTTCATTCCTTGGAACAAAAGTAGAAGTTTTTACTCCTTATGAGCTCGTGAGTTTCCTTGCACATTACCTGCACTGTAGTGGACTGTTGTAATTCTATTTGTCATAAAGGAAGTTCTCAAATGGACTTATTATTTTTTCAAAGATTTATTTATTTATGCATACAAGCTGGGGTATAGGCCAGAGGTGTGGGGTGGCAAGAGGGTTCACCAGAGACAGAGACGGGAGCAGAACAGGCAGATCGACAGAACAGGCAGATCGACACTGCTGAGGGGAGCAGCGGGCGAGGCAGGAGAGGTCTGCTGCGCCATGTGGGAATCTCCCCGGCCGGAAGTTGAACTCGCGTTGCTGTTGCCGACAGCTCCACGGCGCAGCGCCTAACCGCTGTGCCACTGGGAGGCCCTCAAATGGACTTATTAAGGCTCAGGACCAATAGCAGTCCTTATTAGCATAAGGAATCTTGGACTCCATTTATCTCAGCAGAAGGGCATAAATTTTGCCTCTCAATACATAGAGAAGGAATTACTTCCTCCACATCAGATGTTCTAGACACATGCATGTGTAAGAGATGATCTTCCTAAGAAAGGCATCTTCCTCACTGAAGACAGAACAGCAGAGTAGGTTCTGGTAAGGAAAGATCTGCAACAAAGTACTACTTACTACTAGCTGTTGAGGACTTGGGTAAATCACTTACGTCTCTAAGGGAGTGGGGAAGTGTGGAGATGATGCAAACTACGTGAGTAGGGTCAGTCAGGCTAACAGTTCTCACTGAGTATCCAGGTTTAGCAGAGACTACAAACATGTATCTGCCTCCTGTAGGTTCCAGTCTGTTGTGTTCTCTTGATTGAGGAATTAAAGGTTGGAAAAATGTATTCATTGAACCTACTGGTTTGAATTTAAGGGTATTAAGTTGGATTTCCTATTCTTAAAACACAATCCAGATTCCATTCCCCTTCTATAATTCCTAAAAAGCTATGTGGGGAATGGGCAAGGTGAGGGGCTGGGACTTTTAGCACCACCAGAACATTCCATCCTGGAATGCTTACTTCCCTTGCTGAAAACTGTTTAAAAGTCAAGTCTGCCTAGGCTCTGCATTAAACACCTGTCCCACTGATTTTTAGTTGATGATTATAATCAGCATTATGATTCATAATGAGGAGGTTAGAAAGATGAAATCATGTACCTACAACTAAAATCACTCCCAGGTTTGCTGTGAGGAAGCAGGTCTCAACAATTATGTGTGGCCTTATCAACTCAGTTTTCTCAGTTGACAAAACACATACATACCATGCCAGGCTAGTTGGTGATTATGTGATCCTGTCTATCAATCTTTACAAAAAAGAAACATACCCATACTAGATTTGTTGAGGACAATGCCTTATTTTGACCCCCGTGAACCAGACCAAAGGCAAAGAGCAAGAAGCTCACTTTAAAGGGCAATATCTTTGGGCCTCCCTGGTGGCGCAGTGGTTAAGCGCTGTGCTGTGGCGCTGTTGGCAGCGGCGACGCGAGTTCGACGCCCTGCCGAGGAGATTCCCACATGGTGCGGCAGACCTCTACTGCCTCACCCACTGCTCCCCTCAGAAGTGTATTTCTGATCTGCCTGTTCTGCTCCCCACTCTGTCTCTGGTGAACCCTTTCGCCATCCCACACCTCTGGCCTGTACCCCAGCTTGTATGCATAAATAAATAAATCAAGGGCAGTATCTTTAATTTAGTCAGTCTCGATAATATACATAGGATAAGATAGTATACATCAATAGGTCTCAAATGGGGGTGCTTTAGCCCCACATAATATGCAGCAATTTCTAGAGGCATTTTCAGTTTTCACAACTGGAGAAAGGAGGACCTTCTGCTCTCTGTGGGGTGGAGGCTAGGGAGAAGATTCCAGGGATGTTTCTTTTTCTTTTTTTTAAGATTTATTTATTTTATGCATACATAAAAGAGCTGGGTGTAGGCCAGAGGTGAGTGTGGGGGAGGGGGTGAAGGGATTCACAAGAAAGGGTGGGGAGTGGGGAGCAGAATAGGTGGATCTACTGAAATACACTGCTGAGGGGAGAAGCGGGTGAGGCAGAAGAGGTCTGCTGTGCCATGTGGGAAGCTCCCCGGCTGGGGATCGAACTCGTGCTGGCGTGATGCAGATAGCGTCATAGTGCTGAGACTTAACCCATTGCACAACTAGGGAGGCCCGCCAGAGATGTTTCTAAACATCCTGCAATTCATAAAACACCCACATAACAAAAGACTATATTACCCAAAACACAAATAACACTATGGTGGAAAAGCCATAGAATAGTGACCATCAAAGAAGTGTCTAGAAAGGAAAGTTCATTTAAGTTTCAGACAACAGCTGTTAGAAGGCAGATATGGCAGAACTAAGAAGAAATCGTAGAGACAAAGATATGAAAGTACAATTTTGTGAAGAGTATCTTCAAATGCTGTGCATACCAAATTGTGACAATTATGAGCAGTCTGTGAGGGGTAAGGAAAGAGATCTGACTTGAATCCAGGGGTGTGTTTCTTGCAATGGCATTAAGGTTATTCCGCTGAAGTTCTAGTAAAGCGAGTGTCAACTGCAGCACCGTCCTTGTCTCTCTAGTACATGACGCTGAAAGAGTGGTCAGGGAATATCACCAGACTTTTCAAGTATTAAAGATACAGCAGTAGAGATGAGTCATAGAAGGAAGCAAGAGAAAAAAGAAGAGATATTTGCTAATATGCTCATCCACATTGTATTAAGTCAGGAGGTATAATCTAAATTTATAAAAACATTGATATAGATTCAATATGGGGATTTAAAAAGTGCCACATTCACTAAAGTTACGAAATTTTAACAATTTTTGGGGGGGGGAGTGGAATGGGGATAAATTTCCAAATTTTGCAACTAGAATTTAAAAGTGTGTATTAAATTGATCACCAAAAAACAGTACTAAAGATAAAGCTTTTTGTATGTGAGTGGGTCTTCTGGAGAACAATAACACAAACTAATTGTTAAGAATGATTGTAAATAAGAAATGAGATGTTGATTGATGGATATACTGGTTGTTTTGGTGCTAGGGGGTCAGATGGGAGGGTGTTGCTTTTGATTACAAGCTTTGCTTGATTTTTTTTTTTAAGTACAAGTATTATTCTGCTAACTTCATTAAACAATTGATGAAAAATGTGATGTATTTAGCTGAAAAGTTTGGACTTAAGACCTCCATGTCCAGGCCTCCCTGGTGGCCTAGGGGTTAAGTTTTAGTACTCTCAACTCAACTGCCTGAGTTTGATCCCCAGCCAGGGAGCTGACCCACATATGGTGCAGCAGACCTCTGCTGTCTCACCCGCTGCTCCCCTCAGCAGTGTATTTCAGTAGATCCACCTGCTCCCCACGCTGTATCTGTGAATCCTCTCACGTCCCGCGCCTCTGCCTACACTCCAGTTCTTCTATGCAAAACTGAATGAATATAATCTTTAAAAAAATGACCTCCAAGTCCAAGACGGGTTATCTTTGACACCTTATTCAATACTTTTAAAAAGCCTCTATAGCTATTCACAGTTAATACCTGTTTTATACAATGGTTGATTTTATTGTAGTATTCATAAAACATTATTTTTTTAGGGGAAATAGTTGTTCACATTGGTTGTGCATATTTTTGACAATCCTGGGAAATATACTTCAGGAGCTTGGAAGGTAGACTGTGAGATAGATCTGGGTTTGGAAGTTTGTTGGAATATCAGGTGCAACCTCTCTATGGGAATGAAAGAAGTAGGACTGAGCAGGGGTGTGTGGGGGCTGAAAGATGGTACCACAAGGCCTTAGCCAATTTTTAGACTTGCAGCAAACTGTGGCAAGTGGGCCTTTCTGTGTTTTCCCACAGTAACCATAGTTGCTGGGGGCCTTAACCATGGCAGGGAATCAATCTTCAGCCAAGGCAGTTCCCCAGAAGGAGTCAGCTGAGAGCTGTATGTCACTGACACTTTCAGCAGTTGGGGAAATTTGTGCTTTATTCCTGAAGACCATATGTCCCAGTGTACCAGTGTAGCTACTAGAATCTTCACTTTCTAGATATGGAAATGTAAGAGCGCTTTATGGTTTTAGCCATGCCGCCCTCACCTCACCAACACATCCTATCAATGCACATCTTATAATCTGTCAGTCTGTGATGTAACTTGTCAAATTCCCTCTACTCCCAGCTGAGACATGGTCTTTTCTCTGGGCCTTTGAGCATGCTGCACTTCCCACCTGAGAAGTAGTTCTCGCTTCTACAAGCTCCCTCAAGATGATCCTTCCACAACTCTAGGAAAAACATTTGACTGGTTTCAGCATCTTTCCACTTAGCATTCTATACAAAGCTGTAAATTCCACTGTAGGGGATTTTAATAAAATTGTTAGATAACAATTGTCATTTTAGTCTCTCACAAGACTTTAAGGTCCTCATAATTTGAGGGTTTTTTTTCTTGGCCATTATTGTCCCCTAGCACCAAGTTCGCTACTTTATCTCTCATTGGTAGTCTAAAAACACAAATTACAAATTTCTTGAAGCTAAATAGGAGGCTTGTTTTAAATTCCAAATCTAATGCTCTATGTCTTATAATTATTGGATCTCAGATAAGTCCTCGTGCCATTGTTTTGAGATTCGCCACATTTGTCTCAAGCATCAACTATGAAAAACAAAATGGCATTATGGCAATGTGCTCACACTTTTCAAGCCAATGCATCATGGATGGTTTGTGTGTTTCTTTTATAGATACAACACTGTGAATAGTTAACTGGATCTTCAGAAATATCACTTTCATCACTGTAAAATTGGTTTATTCCCAGCCACAAGCTTGCATTCCCTTTTCTTGACCTAGATACATGACTCACCCAGAAGTGAGTTATGCCATTTTCCTAACAAGATTGCCAGTACCAAAGCAAGACCATGGCAATTGCTTATTTTTAAATACATGTCTACAAGTCTTCTCATGACTGTAAATTTTCAGATTATCTTAGTCCATAAATGGGTTTTCCTCTAAGTTTGTTTCTTGACATATGACTCAAGTCCAAGTTAAAATTTTAAGTAACAGGAAAATATCTATCATTGTATTTTGTGTATCTCAGAGGTTTTTTTTTTATTTGAGGGTTTGGGGTTATCTGTCATAGTTTAGAGAAATATTTTCCTCTTGAATTGTCGACTCGCGGGAGAAACTACTGCTGAATTTATCATAAATGCATTTAATACTTCTATTAGTCTTTCCTGCTACTAGAGTGATGTCAATCATAAATAAACAAAAGAAGTTGGCATCCTAAAGTTTATTTCATAAAATATATATACACATTGTCCTGAAATGTGATCTACTAACTTTATAAAGTATTCATACTAAATGGACTTTAGTGAATAATCCTTGAAAAGATAAATTTTAGCATTTGTCTTTCTCTAAATAAAATATGAAAATTATTTTCCACTTGAGAGTATTTAGAATACAGATAGATACTGACTGGTATGAAACATTTCTGTTTCACTACAAAGTGATGGCTTTGTAATCCCTCTGTAAAGCTTTGGAAAAGTTTGTTCGCTTATCTGAAATTATAAAACTTTCTTTTATAGTTATGTTAGAAAATGTGTATGTTATTAAGAGTTTCTTGGTTCTAGATAACTATGTAAAAGAGATCATTAAAAATTAAACAAATCATGAAAATTTTAGTCATACAAACAGATGAAAATGGGGAAAACTTTGTAGAAACTTATGTGCTAAGAAAGACTGTGTGTGCTACA
This sequence comes from Scalopus aquaticus, assembly GCA_004024925.1. Taxonomy (NCBI): domain Eukaryota; kingdom Metazoa; phylum Chordata; class Mammalia; order Eulipotyphla; family Talpidae; genus Scalopus; species Scalopus aquaticus. The sequence goes on along the minus strand of PVIJ01000988.1, from coordinate 26,513 downwards.
TATCATAAAGATTGGATAGTAAGTATAGGATAAATTTGAAGCTATCTTTAAGATTTTTTATTAATGTTCCTTTATATTTGCATGCTTTCTGTTATCAATCATACTGACCCAAGGATACAGCTACTTGTTGTCTGGGTAGTTTGGAAACCCACCTTGCAGGACTGTGGAGTTCACATATGGGATGGAGATTGAAAAAAATGGAGAATGTTTCATCAGGTTGTTGAGATAGAAATCTTGAGGTTTTCTATGTGTTAAAGTTTCTATCGCTCTCTTACATTTAGTCCTAACTCCTAAAAATTTCCATTGTGATGGTATTTAGAGATGGAGACTGGAGGAGGTCAGTTGAGGTCATGATGGTGGGGCCCTCATGATGGAATTAGTGCCCTTGTTGAAGATACAGGGAAGAATTTGCTCCCTTTCTCTGCCATAGACAGGCATAAGGAGAAGGCAGCTCTCTGCAAATAAGGAAGAGGGTTCTCAACAGAAACAACCCTGTTGGAGGGGCCTCCCTGGTGGCACAAGGAGTTAAGTCTCGGCATTATGAAGCTATCCACAGCCACTGCAGCACGAGTTTGATCCCCAGGTAGTTTCTCACATGGCATAGCAGACCTCTCCTTCCTTGCCTGGTGCTCCCCACAGCAGTGTATTTCAGTCAGTCTTCCTGTTCTGCTCTCCACTCTGTCTCTGCTGAATCCTCATACCACCCTCACACCTCTGGCCTACACCCCAACTCTTGTATGCATAAATAAATAAATCTTAAAAAAAAAATCCTAATGGCATCCTGATCTCAGACTTAAGCCTCCAGAACTGTGAGAAAAAACATTTCTATTTTTAAGACTACACAGGATGCTGTATTTTGTTATGAAGACCAGGAAGACTAAGACAATTTCCAATATAGCTGAAAAAATATATACACAAACACAAACTTTTTTCATCCCAAACTGAAACTTTCCCTTTTGTATCTAATTCTCCTTATCCTTTACCCCCATCCCTGGCAACCATCATTCTACTTTCTGCCTATAAATTTGGCTGTAGTAGAAACTTTATATATAACTTCATTAATATTTATCTTTTTGAGATTGGTTCATTTCGCATACTCTTAATTTCTTCATGATTCATCCATGCCGTATCATGTTTCTGAATCTTCTTCCTTTTTAAGGTTAAATAATATTCCAGTGTATGTCTATTAGCATATTTTGTTTATTCATTTATCATTGATGGACACTTGGGTTGTTTCCATCCTTTGGCTATTTTTTTTTTTTTTTTACATTTTAAAAATACAGTTATATTACAAAAAAAAAAAAAGAGAAGAAGAAAGACACCTGCATAGTCACAGTTAGGCAGGATAGCTGCCCCTTTGGCTGTTTTGAGTAATGCTGCTATGAACATAAGTGTATGAATATGCATGTGAGTGCATAATTTGCACTATTTTGGTATATACCCAGAAGTAGAATTACTGGATAATATGGTAATTTTATGTTTAATTTTAATGCACTATTATTATATTTTTAATTATTACTTAATGATATCATTCTTTTCTGTTCATGAGATTGAAAAGACCATGATGAAAAAATAAGGCTTGCCATATTATTATGGACTTCTCAACACCTGGCCTATATTATGTATCTAATGAATACTTGCTGAATGAATTTGTCAGTATTGCTGTGGGCCAGTAGACTGTAAACTGAACGTAAGGGTTTAATCCAACATTGGAGGTTTAATCCAAACAATCACACAACTCAGCTCTGTGGTCTGGCTTCTGGGCACTTTTCAGTCACTTAACGTTCTGATCTCCACTTTTCTTTCATGTGTAAAGGGAAGAGGAGAAAAGTCCTGTTGTACAAAACAAGTGAGTAAATTTATATAAAAACAACCTGAAGCACTTTGATGAAACTGTGGTATTCTTTTTAACCATTATTCCTCTAAAAACAGCTGTTTCAACATTTTCCCAAAATACATGTATTGTGGTTTGACATTCCTTACACATTTTTGTAAAGTATGTTTTTAAATTACTTTTTGTAAAAATGATGAATCCTGGTTCTATTATTCACTTGCACATTTAAGCACTTCAAAGTACTCTTAAGAAATCAAAATATTATTTTTTGATTATAAATTTTTCTGAACATCAGGGTTGAGGTTATGTTAATTACATGAAATACTGGGGGGAAATCTACATCATAATAGCTTTTGAAAAATAGGTAAAAAGATGAGTAATGAAGAAAAAGAATTCCTTACAACTGCCTAAGTAGTATAAAATAAAACTTATCCTGTCATCGTTAGGTTTAAGAACTTTCTCATGTGTAGTACCATATAGGTACCAGGTAGTCCTTCGTACTGATAATATGTTTAGTTGTAAGTAAGACAAACATAATTTGAACTGTTTTAGGGGAAATATTAGGTGGGTAGTAGTATGCTGATTCCCATGTGGAAAATAAAACTACAGAAATTTGGACTTCAAGAATCACTGCAATCAGAGACTACCTCTTACTACTGCTTTTTTGGGAAAATAGGAAAATCTATCATCTTTATGCATTTTCAGGTTGGTTCCCTTAGAGAATGGTCATTTCCCTTGGCTTTACCTACTAGACAAAGACTGATACTGCATTATTTTTCAATTAATAGACTTTATATCTTAGAACACATTGAAGTTTGAAAAAAATGCTTAAAAAGTAAAGAGTTTCTATTTACCACCTCAGTATCCTACCCAACCAATTCCCCAGTTATTAACGTACTATACTTGATCAACCATATCAAAACATTGTGATTAAATAAAATTCATAGTTCACATTATGGTTGTCTCATTGTGTTGTATATTCTTTGGGTTTGATGTAAATCTAGCATTAGAGTAATATACAGAATAGTTTCATTTTCCCACAATTCTCCTATGGTCCACTTATTCATCTGCCATCCCCCTGTCCATCAAGTTTCAGGTATCACTGATCTTTTTATTGTTTGCATTGACTTGCATTTCCCAATATGCCAACTAACCACCTTTATATTCAAATTGACTTCTTTTACTTAGAAATATGTGTTTAAGTTTCTTCCATGTTTTTTCATGGCTCATTTATTTTTATTGCTGAATAATATTTCATTGTATGGTTATACCAGAGTTATCTGTTTTTTTTTTTTTTTCATTCATCTATTGAAGGACATTTTGGTTGCTTCTAAGTTTTTGAAGTTATAAATAGAGTTGCTACAAATATTTATGGGCAGGTTTTTGTATGCACAGACAATTTCAATTGTTTTCAAATTGTGTGTGTGTGTGTGTGTGTGTGTGTGTTTCAGATAAGTATTTTGACTGACTAGTTTTGGTAAAAGAGCTTGTCTCTGGATTCACTTAATTGATTCATTGGTTGAGTTGTGAGAAAGAACTCATTAAGTTCATTTATTGAGGGCCTCCCTGGTTGCGCAGTGGTTGAGCGCTGCACTGTGGAGCTGTCGGCAGCGCGCGATGAGTTCGACGCCCAGCCGGGGAGAATCCCACATGGTGCAGCAGACCTCTCCTGCCTCGCCCGCTGCTCCCCTCAGCAGTGTATTTCTGATCTGCCTGTTCTGCTCCCCACTCTGTCTCTGGTGAGCCTTCTCGCTGCCCCACGCCTCTGGCCTGTACCCCAGCTTGTATATATAAATAAATAAATCTTTAAAAAAAAAAAAAGCTCATTTACTGAGTCGTGAGAGAATGATTGTTTTTGCTATATGAATAATGACCAAGGACTGCTCTTTGAAGAAGAAAGGGATGACACATATATGCACTGCAACTGCTTATGCATCTTACACATTTTATCCTTACAATAGATCATTTTAATAAATGAAAAGACTCAATAAGACAGAGAATTTAAGATACTTAAATTCAAAAAGCTGCTGGTGGAAGATCGACTCTCTGTGCATCCATCTTCAAAATCCATATTTCCACCTCTGAATGGACTAGAATCAAGCATTATATAATCTCAGAATATTATAATGTTGAACCTAGTACTGAGGCTCGAATTTGGCAGAAATCCTCCATGGAATTTTTGCTTGTTACCTGTCATGTTCAATACACACAGAGGCTTACTCTGTGTGTCTGGAAAGTATTAAGCTTAGTTGCCATCACTTCAGTTACAAGAATCTTCCCAACTACACAGGTCCTAAACATTGACTGACTTACCATTGTAAAGACCTAGTGATTTTAGTTCCATGACTATTTTAAAATTGCAAAACACACGTGAGATAAAATGGGTCTAGTGGTAGAAAATGAGTACTATCCTTAATTATAATTAAGCTGATACTATTCATTCTATTCATCTATTGTTTCAAACCAATTCAAATCTTAGTAACTTAAAATGTCATTTATTTTTGTTCACAATTTTTGGTGTCAGGAATAGACATCCACTGGACATTCCGTCGATCCATGTTGTGTCAGATGGGGCTTTGGGGGCTGGAAGCTCAAAGGCAAAGATAACTTCCTCATTCACATCTGTGACTTAGTTCTCCTCGATCTCTTTCTCCATGTGATAGAGCATCCTCTACAATCTTTCACCAGCCTCAGTCTTCTTACAACATGCTGGTCTGAGAGTAGTAGGTACAGTTCTTATATAGAAGGCAGAATTCAAGAGGCAAGAGCAGAAAGTGCCACATCAGTTGAGTCCCACTAATATCAATTCCATTCAGTTGATCAAAGTGCTTATAGGACACCACATCCTCATTCAAGGGAATAGCCCCTCTTCAAGGGAGAGAAGATCACATTTTAGGAAAATTAATTAATTCCATGGATGTTCCTGGGATGTATTGTATGTTATGTCAACTAGAGTATAAGCTACTTATCTTAGATACAATGATAACTTTTTAAACCATATTCATAAGTTTCATTGACTGAGCTCCTATTTTGAAACTCTAGAAATATACTTATTTTTTCATATAATCTTCATGCCAATCCTTAGAGATAAGGACTTCATAAGTCAAATTATAAAGTCTGTTAGAGTTTAAATAACTTAATGGTGGATCTGAGTCTATGACAGAAGTCAGATCTATGTGATAGCAAAGTCTGTATTCTATACTGAACTTTATAAACCTATGTGGTGAATGTGTGTGCATGTGTGTATGTGAGTGTGTGTGTGTATGTATGTGTAGGGGTCCTCCAGTGGAGTTCGATAGACCTCTCCCTGATTCACACACATTCAACATAGTTCTCATTGACTTTCTAATCAAACTTCTGCCCCTAACATAAAAGCCCAAATCCCAAATAATCGGTGTCCATCCAGGAGGAGGAAAACCAAGAACCATTTGTCCATAGGCAAGATATCGCCACCCTAATATTGTCTCTCTTCAAATATATATTCTTAAATCAATTTTAAGGACCACATCATATTTCCTAAGATTTTTTGAGTGGTCTGACATTCATGAAATCTTGGTGCTCAGAAATACTGAAGCTACCCAACTCACTGATCTAGCTTTATAACTACCCACAAATACACAAAGCCTTAGGAAAAATGAAACTCAAGGTGTTGAGGTTGGGAGGAGGGGGACACGGAATCACCAGCTAAGAAATCCAAGGGCGAGGACTACTGGGCGCGCAATCAGCCTTGGTCCAGGCTTAGCCTGGAATAAATTCAGAACCTGTTATAACCCATCTCAGTCCCATGTGAATATTCCTCCTTTATTAGGCCTGAAAAATTTCCAGGCAGAAATGACCATCAAATTTTAATATCCACGCTATCCATGCAGGTTCAATGACCGCTAGTCTGGCACCAGTTTTCACAGTATTTGTTTTACTCTCCACATTCTGCCCACTTAACCCTCCTCACCATCTTCTACATGAAAATTGTAAATATAGTTTGAACAAAATTTAAGTTATTACTCTTTACAATAATTAAAAAAATATATTTTTTTGCGTGTATATAAGAACTGAGGTATAGGCCAGAAGTGCAGGGGTGAGAAGATTCACGAGAGAAAGTGGGGAGCAGAACAGGCAGGCTGACTGAAATACACTGCTGAGGGGAAGAGCGGGTGAAAGAGGAGAGACCTGCTCTGCCATGTGGGTTAACTCCCTGGCCTGAGATCAAACTCAGGCCCTAGTTGTGATAGCACTGAGACTTAGCCCCTGGGCCACCAGGGAGGCCCTTTTACAATAATTTAACTTACCATTAAAACCTATAAAATATGTTCCTGTTGAATATAGTTAGTATAATGCCCATTATCAGCGAAATTCAACCTCCTATAATTCTTACTATCTAGCAGTTGCTCAGCTATATTGTTTTCTGTGAAAATTATGTTGCTGCTCACGTATTACAAAAATCACAGAAATAAGACACATAATTTTTAGACAATGGGGAAGTGAACATATTTTCTGAAGTCATAATGCTAAGCAATAATGATGTTCATAAAACATTATCTTGTAAGTGGTAATAATGTTCAAAAGCTCAGACATCCTCCAAAATTGTATTACTCCCATTATTAACTCTAAGTGAACAATTGTATAAAGTAAAATATATTCAAAATTCATTGAAATACTATTATATATGGTTAGGTATGAATCCATATTTTTAACTACAGAGAATTGGATAAAGTCTATTATGCTTTCAGCATATTTTGACTTGCTTTATATTTATAGAATATGAAAATACCCCAAAGGCATTTTTACTTTCATTTTTTTGAGTTCACAAATGAAAATTGAAAGTGAGTTGAAGGAAAACATCTTCCAAGAAGGAAGATTTCTATGACAAATCAGAACAGCAGTGTCCTCCAAAAGACTCAGACCCAGCGGCAACTCCCGTGGCAATGGAATTGCATCTGGAATCTGGAGGGAGGCAGAAGCTAGGGCATGTGTGTCTCCTGCAGCCAGCCTGGGATCTGTGACCAGTTTCAGAACACAGGGATTTTTTTTTTTTTTTTTTTTTTTTTTTTACATACAAGCTGGGGTACAGGCCAGAGGCGTGGGGCGGCGAGAGGGTTCACCAGAGACAGAGTGGAGAGCAGAACAGGAAGATCAGAAATACACTGCTGAGGGGAGCAGCGGGCGAGGCAGGAGAGGTCTGCCCCACCATGTGGGATTCTCCCTGGCTGGGCGTCAAACTCGCGTCGCCGCTGCCGACAGCTCCACAGCGCAGCGCTCAACCGCTGCGCCACCGGGGAGGCCCAGAACACAGGGATTTTTAAGAGCAGAGATAAGATGCATCCTTTTTCTTTTTTTTTTTAAGATTTATTTTTTTATGCATACAGGCTGGGGTGCAGGCCAGAGGCATGGGACAGCGAGAGGGTTCACCAGAGACAGAGTGGGGAGCAGATCAGGCAGATCTATGGAAACACACTGCTGAAGGGAGCAGCGGGTGAGGCAGGAGAGGTCTGCTGTGCCCTGTGGGAATCTCCCTAGCCGGGCATCGAACTCTTATCGCCGCTGCCGACAGCTCCACAGCGCAGTGCTTAACCGCTGCGCCACCACGGAGGCCTTGCATCCTTTTTCTTATTGACCAGAAATGATGGGATATTGTGCTTAGACATTCAGAATGTTGCCAGAAAAGGGTAAGTGATTGGGATCACCTTGTGGAGACTTCATTTTCCATGACAGCATTCTCAATAGCCTTCACAATGTTATCAAAGAATGTATTGTGGTGGGAGTGAGAAGAAAAATAAAGGCAGCAGGAGCAAATCCTTTGTGATAAATGTCACTACATGGAATCAAGTAGCTTACACCTAAACACTGTCATAAATTTCTACCAAATGCTATTTCTTATATAATAACTATTTGAGAGTTCAGGAATATAGAGGTATCCAAGTCTTTGGGACTCTCTCTGTTACTATTGATTTAAATTAGTGGGAAACTAAATTCTACAGATTCTAAATTCAATGTATTTGTTCCACTTGGCCTAGGGCAACTCTGAGTTGGGGAGAATGGAAGACTCCAGCTTACCTGCAACAGAGCTGCTGGCAGGCAAAGTGATGGTGTTGCCCTGGTTTTCCATATAAAACTACCTGTGCAACATATTTGAATTCAGATTCTGTCTTTATTAGTAAGGGAGACTATGTCATATTATATAGATGTATTAATAGTTCATTAAATGATGCAAGAAAAGGTCCTGCTGCATGGGTGACCTGTATTAATTTCTTTGACTTGAGGCCATGAGTAGGTAAACACTGGTTTTCTCTCATGGGTTGTGGGGAAGAAGGGATGTACAATTTTAGGGTAAATTCATGAGACAGTATTATTAGGAAGGCAATAAATTTTGTTATGCCTTTATGTTCTTAACAACCTTGAGTTGTATAAAGTATGAGTGGGAAGAGATTAGGGAGGTAGGAAAGTGAGGCTAATATTCTGTTTGCTCTCCAGGGTACCTGGCACAGACCTATGTATCTGGTATGAAATATGAATGACCTATCGATTGTGTTTCATATAACTCATTGTAAGGGCCTGAATTGTGTATCTTCCCCTACAAACATCCACTTTGAAGCCCTAATCTACAATGTGACTGTGTTTAGAATTAGGACCTTTCAGGAGATAATTAAGCTTAAGTTTATTTTTTTTTATTTTTTTTTTAAAGATTTATTTTTTATTTATACATACAAGCTGGGGTACAAGCCAGAGCTGTGGGGCGGCGAGAGGGTTCACCAGAGACGGAGCGGGTAGCAGAACAGGCAGATCAGAAATACACTGCTGAGGGGAGCAGTGGGCGAGGCAGGAGAGGTCTGCCGCGCCATGTGGGATTCTCCCTGGCCGGGTGTCGAACTTGCGTCGCCGCTGCCGACAGCTCCACAGCGCAGCACTTAACCGCTGCACCACCGGGGAGGCCAATTAAGCTTAAGTTTAAATGAGGTCAAAAGGCTGGATCATAACCCAAGAAGACATGTGTACTTATTAATCAAAAATGAGACCCCAGAATTGGATGTGGACAGAGGAAAGTGCTGGTGAGGATGCAGCAGAAAGACAGACAGGGACAAACCAAGGCGAGAGGGCTCAAGAGAAGCAGCCCTGCCAGCACCTTGATCTTGGACTTCAACCCCCAGAAAATAGGTTTTTGTTGTTTAAAGCACTCAGTCTAGGGTGTTTTGTTGTGGGCATCCAAGTTGATTGAAACACTCACCCAAATGCAACACCAACTAGAGGAGGTAAAAAAAAATCAAGATTTCTCTCTATTTTGTCTTCTGAATTTTCTTTTCTTTATAAAAAGCTGGTCACATGAGTGATTTCAGTTACTAGGAGCAACTCTGAGTGGGCAAACACCCCTCAACTGTAACATTAGTTGTGTCAGAAAGCCCCATATCGAGAATAGGTAGCTTCTCCCTCCACCCCTAGACTGTGTAAAAGCAGCCACACTTGACTCTTCTCTGGCTATTAAAATTCCCAGGCGGGGAGGAGATAAACGGGCTAAGGACACAGATCCACTTCATAGGCCAAACTTCCCTCCCTCCCCATGTTCAAGAACCTGGGACCCTGAGATTCCAAGACACAAAGGCTTTATGAACTTTCCCATGGCCCGTCGTAGTCTCTTTCCCAGATAAATCCTAAGGGAAGAACTTTCTGCAAGTGTATACACCCCTTGGTCATAGTGATGGCCAAGATAAGATGGGCTCTTTGGCTGTGAGATGTGGATGAAGCTTTGGCATGCTGGATGGAACACTGGTGCATGCACACATCACCCAGGTGATGGGATGGGCTTGAGGATGGGAAAAGAAGACAATACACAGGTGGTCAGGAGCCAGAGGTCAGGACTCCAAGAAGCTGGGAGTTCTTAATTGGAGTCTGACCTTCTAGATCATTTTGAAAGCATGTGTGCTAGCGAAGGAGGAAGACACATTCTGCTAAATGGAATGTTAGCTTAAGTTATGACTATTTGGACATAATATGTGGCCCTCGATCTGTGTTTTTTCTTGGCCCCTGGAATGCTGAAAGAGGCTTTGTCAAGTCTATGTTCTATGGAGAGAGAGGAAATGGAACATTTGTCTTAAGGTACAGGTGATACAGAGAGTATTTGCAGCTTTACTTCTCCCAGTTGATAGAGTTCAAAGTGCAGCCCTGGTTTCTGCTGTAGCTGCTGTAGCTGGGTCAGTCATGGGTAAGGACAGAGAGAGGAAGGGTCTTGGGCAGTCTACTCCAACGACAGTCTCATCATGGTTAGGCTTGGGATATTCACACATGTAAAGGATGCTCCTCCAAATACAGTAAAAAAAATAAATAAATAAAATGGTACCACTCTGCCCTTAGAGTTCAGATGGGAAGTTCTGTTAGTATCCATGCCAACTGGAGAGCAGAACCTATTTCTTGTAAACCAACACAGTGATACTGTGAGCTGGTGTCAGTGCTCTCTCTATTTTATGGACGAGGAAATTGAATTGCAGAGAAGTCAATGACATGGCTCAAGACTTCACAGCCAGGAGTTGATGGAAAGCCAGAAAATAAATCCTACAGTAAGAACTCTAGTCTATCCTAGTCCCAGGACTGCATGGTGTCACTGATCTCACACTGTAGTCACAAGTTTTCTCTACGTAGCATTCGAATTTATGATGAAAATGCCCAAGCGGGTACAAGATTGTCATACATGATATGTTATAAAGGCATACATCTAAATGTGTGTATATCCATAATATGATCATGCCTATCCATATACATCCACACAGAATGATAAAAATTACAGACCTTAACATTTTGAAAAAACTTAACACACAACTGAATTCTTAAATATATGCAAATCATTATTCAGTTGATTATGCAATCCATCCAGAAAGTGGCAGTTATACCATACCTTATAATTAATATCAGACTGCCTACACAGAATAAAATTAACTAAGTTTGTACTCTGACTAATTTTCATTGCAGCACTGTCACTAAGGAATTTAAATAACTTCAAGAGTAGGTTTTGCAATATCACTTTATTGCAAGGGGTTGATGTAAGCATCTGGTCTTTGAGGTGGTTTCACTGGACTTGGGGAAAATCAATACTGAGATATCCCTAGACAATATTTTAAGTGCTAAACAACAAAAATAGCTCCTATGCCCCTGACACATTTGTTTCTGCAATTTATTGGATTATTCTGATGAGCACATTATTATTTTGTAAGCTTTCCACACATTATTATACAATGGATAAGAAATTGTAAAAATATTCTTAAACCACATGAAGTAATTATTCAGAAAGCAACAAATAAGGAGCTTGCCATTTGATTCTAATAGCCTTTGTGATAGCTGTTTGATTCTTGTGCATGGAGATAAGGTTTTTGAAAGGAAAACAAATCCTGATTTTTTTATCACTTTGTTGTGTCAGAGTAAGTCTTGAACATTGATTTTTGAGGTGGGTAGACATCAGTACCTGTTGTTAAGAATGCTAATCATTTCAATGGCGTAAGAATTCATTATTGCTTCTATTTAATTTTATTTATTTCTCCTGCCACTATTCCTCCTATCTCTTTTGACCCTTTCTTCTTCTCCTTCCTGTTTTAATCTCTATAATCTTTCTTTGTCTACTAATGTCCACTAATTTTGATAGGTATTTTACTCTGTGGAATCCTGTTATGTAAATATCCAATATTTGTCTTTGTCATTCTCACTTACTGTACTACAGGTAATTCCTTCGATCTCTTTCCATTTTGCTGTAAAGGCAGCAATTTGTCTTTCCTTATGAACCACATCTTCTAAACCCAGGCTTTTATCATGGGCGTGTAAGTGGCTTTCATGCCTTAGCTGTTTGTAAATGGCACTCTAATAAACATTATAGAACATATAATTTTTGCCTAGTACTTGTGACCTTTTTGTACTTGAAATCAAGTTTTAAAAATAAAATGAAAAACAAAATACTCTGCAGTAGAAGTAGATCATGAACAGACCAAAACTTGTATGAAGCAGATAAAGTTTAAATCTAATTTGATATTAAAGCAAACATTCCATTCTCTTAAAATTAGTTGATACTCAGCAACATCCTTAGAAATCAGTGTTTGACAGCAGGCAACACGATACCCAGAAGTCGTGCACTGAGTATTTGAGAGGGGCACAGGGATTTTTGGCACTGACGGGAGAGGACACACACAGAGGAGAAAGCAATGTGGATGTGGACCAAGCACTGGAGTGACACAGCCACAGGGCAAGGACTTCTGGAGGCCACCAGAAGTTGAATGTCAAGGAGCAGTTGCCCCCTAGAGCCTAGAGAGAGGGTAACCATGATGACACCCATTAATAGATTTCTATAAGAAATATGCAAGAATCACATTTGGTTGTTTTAATTCACTTAGTTTGTGTTTTTTGTGGACCCTGTAGAAAACAGTATGGATGTTTCTCAAAACATTAAAATAGATCTTCTATATGATCCAGCAATTCCACTCCTAGGTATCTCCCCGAAGAATGCAGAAACACTAATTGGGAGGGATAGATGTTCTCCTGTGTTCATTGTAGCACTCGTTGCAATAACCAAGTTATGGAAACATCCAAGTGCCCATAGACAGATGAGTGGATCAAGAAGATATGGTGTGTAGATACAATAGAATATTACTTAGCTATAAGAGAAAGATAGACTCTTATAATTTATGATGATACAATTGGAAATGGAGGGTTGATGCTAAGCTATATAAGCCAGAAGGAGAAAGACAAGTACTGGTAGTTTCAATCATATGTGGACATAGCAACAACAACAAAAAACCCACAAAGGTTTAGACAAAAGGAAACCCAGAGATCTGACTTTAATGTTGAAGTTGTCAGGGAGAGAGAAGGTAGGGGGGGCGCATAGTGCAGAGGGGACCCCATGGACTATGGAGGGGGCCAGGGGAGCCTCGGTGGTGGGTGTGGTGTAGTAACATACATCTGAAGGGTGTGATTCTGTACCTCTAAATCACACAGCATTATAAACCAATGTTGAGTCAATAAAGATAAATAAAAAATACAGGTTAAGTAAATAAAGACTCAGAGCATCCTGGTTGCGTCCTATAGTCAAAATCAACTCATTTGCTTTGTGGCCAGCACTGACACTAACATTGAACTTTAGGCAGGCTGATTAATATCCAATTGACAGTGACAAGAAACAAAACACTTCTAATTTTTCTGCTTCTGTTGGGTAGCAGTTTGGAAGGTCCAAGGTCACTCTTGCCAATTTTACTTATCTTTTTTTGGAATTAATATTATTAATAATTGTTTACATACTAATCATTGACAGCCACATGTTGGTACGAGTACTGCAATTACTTGTTAGCTTGACAATCTCTAAGATTCTATCAGCTTGTTGGTAATAATCACTGGACCTTCTACCTACAGGGCCTAGAAGAGTACCCAGAAATGAAGAGACATACAATAGATATTCTCAACAGTTATTTCCACAATATGTGAAGGAATGAAAAACATAGTGCAATCTAAAATTAAGGGTAGTTTCTGTTAGAGAACTTGTGTGTGTTGGGTGGGGGTTGCAATGCAGGCATTAAGGTTAATCTGAACACTTTATTTCTCTTGTCTCTCAGAATTGTGTAGTTCAAGTTTCTGTAAAAATAGATCTTGTTCACATAATTGTGTTGACTCTTCAGGCCTTCAAGACAACGATCCCAGTGTATCATCAGCTTTTAAAAAGAACAGAATGTCTCATGTCCCAACATAGATTCAAAATCCCATCTCAAAAGCCACAGGGTACATTGCTCTTCAAAATGGAGTTTTCTGGGCTCACGGTTCACTGTGAACTGTGTTCAGATTGTGCTTTGTAATAAGATCAGAGAGACAGTCTGAGCTTAAGTTGATAAATACCATCTCCGGCATGGCTCTTCATTTCAGCAAGAGACAGATCTATAAACAAAGGTTGACATCTTGCACCTAGAGATAAACAGGGTACAGTCAGGGAGTCGAGAGCAGGTTTACAAATTTAATTTAAAGTATAATAAAATTAGAAATATAAAGGAGATAAAACATCATTTACCAAGAAAAGAACTTGTAGCATAGGGGAGTCCTTGGAATGCAACACAACACAGTTTATATTCTTATCCAGCCATATGACATGGATATCACTCATATTTTAGTATTGGTTTTGTTTTCCTACCCATAAATGTGTATTAATAGCTATAAACCTGTATTGTTTTAAGAAATATACAAGATAATATAAATATTTCAGGACATGCCTGGGTATAGTAGTAGCTCAAACAACAGAGTTTATCATTACAGGTTTTACAGCTGTATTTTTCCATCATCTCTACCCCATGCCTACATACTAATTGCAGTCATAGTTCATACATGTCCTTGGCTCCTTTATAGTGCTACTTGGTTTTCATTATCATTTCATGGTAGGCATTAGTTCTTTTTTTATACATCTAATCTTCCAGAAGATTATTTTTAATCATTGAAAGTACTGCCTCTGTTGAACATGTCATTTTGATGGACATGTAGAGGTTCTGAAGCAGATCTTTAGAAGTAACTCCTTGAATAAGAGTCACTAAGCCTTGACTAGACAGAGCTATTTGTTATTTCCATCTGTACTTGATGAGGAAGTTGTGGCCTCTGTTTTCACTGATGTGGATTTTGCCATCATTATCCATGCCTCTAACCTGCAGCCTTGATTACTATAATACTCTTAACTTTGGGCTACTTTTGTGCTTTTGGCTGGTGAGGAATGCAGCAATTTATTTGCTTGTGGGTAGCCACTGCAGGAAGCATATTGTAGCAGTGTTCCATCGTAAAATGCAATGGGGCTGCACTTTTATGAAGCCACAGCAAAGCCAAATATATTTGAGGAATCACTTGAATATTTAATAAGTCTTAATGGAAGGAGGCTTGCTTTTTCTTCTTCTTTTTGTGCTATTTTCCTATCAGTGGTTGAACAAAAGACACTTAATGAAAACATCTTGGTTGAACGTTATCTTTTCCAACACCATCGGCGTTATACAGCAGAAAACTTAAGATTCACAGCATGGTTGTTAAGCCGAGTATACCATAAAAGAACAGACATCCCTGCCTTTAGGGCAAGGCACCGTCTCCATCGAGAGTGAAGAAGACAAACATGAAAAAGTTTCCAGCAATAGAGGAAGGAAGCCCACTTGCTACATAAACAGAGGGAAGAAAGGAAAGAAAAAAGTATCTAAGCCATGACATTGTCAAAGTCACCTAGTCCTCTAGGTGTCAGAAATGCTATTCATGGGGACATTGGAAGGAATAATTACTCCTACAGGCACTTTTTAGATATGTCTGTACAGATGTGGAACACACACATATGGTTTGTCAGTTTCCATATAATTCACACCACGCAAATAATTATTTTAGTTCTCTCAATCAGTATCTCATGTGCGAACCATTATCATATCATTTAAATGTCTTAGCCATCTGGAAATATCTCATGAAATCTCATTTCTTAATTACATCTTGTCTGATAAATAGAAATGTATCAGTCATGTAGTCTCTGCACATCCTGTTGCAGCTGGTGACACTCCACTGTTCCTGGTGACTGGAACTTGCAAAGTAGCAACGTGTGAATTTAGTGCACCCTCAGTTCACTAACTCACAAGTTACAAGGGCAACTTTTACTGAATTCACCATAGCCCACTTTCAAAAAGTCTGTGAGCAGATAATTCTAGTTAGTAATGCGTAGATCATGCTTTTATGAAGACTGATAGAAAGCGTTAGAAATGTAGTTCTATGATTGGAGACCTAGTTCAGCTAGGGATTGACTATGAAATGTGCAGGCTGCAGGCAGAATTCCATGGTGGTTAGACAATGGTTTTGGTGTCTGATTAGCCGCAAGGTCAGACTTCACTGCTCGCTAGCTGTGAAATTTTAAACACATTACATAACTTGAAATCGCAATTTTCTTGTCATTAAAGTGGTGCTATCCATTATACCCATCTCAGAGGATTGTTTTGTCTATTAAATAAGATAATTTAATTCATGGGTCTACATGAAGCACTCAGTCATTTTAGCTAGTATTGTTAATATCATCATGTGTGAAATAAAAAGGGTAAATCTTTTACCATCTAGGCCCATCCAATGTCAATATTGGTTCAGGAGATCACGAGAAAAATTATAGATTCACTATTGTTTGAAATTGTTGTTTTGAGTGGTTGATGTCGTTAAGTGATTCATTTTTATTTTTATTTATTTTTTAAAGATTTATTTTTTATTTATGCATACAAGCTGGGGTATAGGCCAGAGGAGTAGGGCGGCGAGAGGGTTCACCAGAGACAGTGGGGAGCAGAACAGGCAGATCGACGGAAACACTGCTGAGGGGAGCAGCGGGCGAGGCAGGAGAGGTCTGCTGCGCCATGTGGGAATCCCTGGGCTGGGTGTCGAACTTGTGTTGCCGCTGTAGACAGCTCCACAGCGCAGCACTCAAGCACTGTGCCATCAGGGAGGCCCAATTCATTTTTATTTTAAAAACTACCAAGTCACCAATGTTTATTGAGGGCTTGCCATGGGCTAGACTCTATGCAAGGAACTGATGTGCTAAAGATGGATAAGGAAGAACATCTGTCTGTAGCTGGTTTGTGATTAGGGGAAGACTCACAAGTGGCCATGAGGATAGTATTTCAGTGGAGGATGTGCTGAACTTGGCCTTGGGAGTGAATGGTGGGAGGTGACGTGAAGAAGTCTTTAAAAGAAGGGGGAGGGCCTCCCTGGTGGTGCAGCAGTTGGTTGAGCTCTGCGCTGTGGAGCTGTCAACAGCTCGCGATGCAAGTTTGCAAGTTCGACGCCCAGCAGGGGAGAATCCCACATGGTGCAGCAGACCTCTCCTGCCTCGCCCGCTGCTCCCCTCAGCAGTGTATTTTCTGATCTGCCTGTTCTGCTCCCCACTCTGTTTCTGGTGAACCCTCTCACTGCCCCACGCCTCTGGCCTGTCCCCCAGCTTGTATGTATAAATAAATAAATCTTAAAAAAAAAATAAAAGAAGGGGGAATCTTATCTAAATTTTAGATGAAAAAAGATTCATTATAACTGAAAGAAGCATTAGCTATAACTAGCCACAGAGTTTATTATGGAGTTGAAACAAAGAGATTATAATTCATGCCCCACATTGGAAGAACTGGGGAATCAGAGAGCAGAACCTTCTTCTGCTCTCCCTTCTTGCATGAAGTTATTTTTTCTAAGCCACTTGTTTCTCTGTTGTCCATAGTCCCAGAGTTAGAAATTAGGCCACGACCTTTAAACTAACTTTCTGGAAAACAAGGCCCCTAACAGGGAGCCAGCCCATCTGCGGAATGTTGAAAACCCTATAATTTCCACCCATCCCTACAGCAATATTTCCCTTTCATTTGATAGTAAGGTGGCAATTAAAATAAAATGCAATGTAGTGTATAAGAAGAGGGCAAAGGCGAAACATGAGAAACTCTCAATGAAAAGGGGAGAAGCATATGGTCAAGCTAATTAGCTTTTCTCTTCAATGTAGGTATAGAATTAAGAGTTGCATATATTAATTTGTATATTTTTTACTTTTAAATGAAAATTACCCAATAATCAGCTCCGATTTTCAATGAATGTGTCAGAAATTTTAGAAGTCATCGTGCTGCCCTGCTTTAGCATGCATGGTTTCTTCAGTCTAGCTTCCTATCAGGCCAGGACTGACAACCCTACTTCTAATCCAAATGGGCAGAATTCTTAGACAAAATTTATTTTTTTCCTTAAATAGGAAGTACAATGTATGGTTTTCTTTTTTCATATCACTCACCAGTTTTCCACTTAACAGACACTGACCAGGTGTCCCAGAAATCTAATTTAATTCTGGCATTATCTACCTGGAGAGAGAGCGAGATCCCACCAGGTGAGGACCTAGTCTCACCATATTGTCATGACTTACATGTCAATAACATCATGTCTTTCTAACTGACTGGCTATAAATTGGAGGTTTCCATAATGTCCTCTTTGAATTCCATTAATTGCTTTGACCAACTCATGGCCCTTGGAAAACAAAAATATTTGCTAGATTAATGATCTATCACAGAGGGTATTAAAACATACAGATGAGCAGCCAGATGGAGAGATCCAGAGCATGGAGTCCAGAAGGGTCCCAAATAAAGGAGCTTCTGGACCTTTAGAGAGCGGGTACAGATTGTTCATCAATCTGGAAGCTCATCAATGTTGGGATTTAAGAGTTTAGTCTTCTACTCCTCTTCTTCCCTCTTCCCAGAAGTTGGTGAGTGGGGAAGAAAGTTCTGACCTGCTAATACATAGTTTTCCTGGTGACCAGCTCTATGCAGAGGACATGTGGGGCCCTAACCTTGAATCATCTCATTCCTTTAAGCTCAAAGGGGACTCCTGATGCATGACAAAGGACACCCCTGTCACTCAGAAAATCCCAAGGGCTTGGAGTTTTAGGTCAGAGTATTGTTAATTTAAAAGTAGTAAATTTGATTTAAGATGTTTATTGATCTTTCCATAGTGCCCCAAAACAATGTTTTTTATTTTGTCAAATGATTAATCTGCTCTTAGGATTGCAAGCACTATAGTGCATACGCCATGAATGGGTGGAGAACCTGTCATAATATCACTGTATTTTAAGAAACCCCAACACATGGATGACTAATCACAATCAAACTTAGACCTAAAAGAAGAGTCCAATACCTAATCTATTACTTAAGAATTAGGACATCATTAAGCATGCTCAAGTCTACATAAACTGCGTTGATGATGGGTTACCCCAATGTAATAAAAATTTAGGAAGACTGTCTCACATCGTCAATTAAATAAACTTCTGGCCTACTGACTACATTTTGATTTATGTTGCCCTTCTCTTACTTTTTTACAAAAATGAGAAATTACAGAGCTATTTTTTTATGTTTCAAAAGATTAATTGTCCATAACGCCAATTTGGTTTGCATAAAGTCTGAACAGCTATAATTATGCTTACCTTCCCTAGTGAATATACCTAAGAAAATATTTCTAGTTTACAAGTTCCATCACGTTACATTTAAGAAGCCAAATTAAATACAATGAAACTTGCTTATTTCACTCTTTTCCTGAGAGTTCTCTTACACTTCACATTCAAATTTCAAAGACATAGTGAGGTTTCCAAATTGCTGGATTGCCAACGTTTCACTTTTTTTCTTCTCCACATCTTTGAAAAAATGTTAAGAAAGGTTTTTTTTTCCTGTCCTGATAATTATTTTTTGATTAATATCTTCCCTTCCAACTGCATGCAGTCAGTTAATAAAAAAGACACAAGGAAAAGTAAGATAAATTTCAGTTTCAATTTCTCCTTTTAATCTTAGCTTTGGAACTGACCACAGTGATATGTTATCTACTTCTTCACAAAAGCTACAGTATTATAATCATCCTAAGATAGTTCTGTTGAAAATACTAGCTCAAACTCACCGTTAGAGCACAGTTTTCATGCAGAGCCATTTGTGAGTGCTTTAAATATTTGTTATAATTTATTTATTTATTTACATTTTACATCATTGTTCATTTTTGTACAATGTATGCTTTCTCCTCTCAGGTGTAATCTCCATAAAATTCCCACCACCAATTCACTCACACACCATCACCATAGTCCCTTGAGAAGGATACTTTAAATATTAACATAGATCTCACTTTCTACTTCACAAAACCATTTTTCATGAAGTGCATTTTTTAATTATCAGAGAAGAGTCTTGAAGATCCACACCATTTTTCAAACTTGATTCCCATGCCCTTAGGAACGGAGAGAAAATCCCAAAACACTACGGATTCAGTTCCAAAGGCATCTGTGCTCCCAAATATACTTCAAAAGTTTACAAGAATTTTGCTACCTAATGTTCTTAAAACTGCTTTTCTCTGGAGACCTATATTCTACAAAGAAGGCTCCTTTTAGCTCTGTTGGTGCAAGGGGAAGAAGAAAAGGCTTAAAAAGAACAGGAAAATGGAAATGTAGACTTCAGAATGTTTATAGCTTAATAGACACCAGAATTAAGCATTAGTCAGGAGAAGCCAAAAAGTTTAAAGATACCTCAGAGATTAATACAGAAAAGTTAATAGACCAGATGTCTCCACATTACTTAATGGGAGGCAATCTCAGAGAAAAGTGCCTCTGACAGTTAGAAAGACAGCATTTGGATTTTTGTATGTTATTTGTGATAGGGAGCAAGTGACAAACTCTCTGCTCTGCGTTTGTCTTTATTAAATACTTTTAAAATATTTAATAAATATTTAGATTGTAGTAAATACATATAACCTCCAGCTCAAAATGATATTATTTCTCCGGAGGGACCCTGGCAACTCCCTCAACATAAAGTACAGAACTTGATACCTGTGCTGGTGCAATTTCATCTTGTCTTTCCTCGGAATACCAAGCGAATTGTCCATCCCAATTTTAACCCAGTTCCCTTTTATCCCTGAGAGGTGCAGTTTATTCTAAGGCACTAAACATAGCCTTGCTTGATGGTTGCCTGAGGTGGCATAAAACAAACATCTTTTGCAGTGTGAACAGGGAAGAGGAGAAAGACATCCGAACAGGCACGGTTCAAGCAGACATTCAGAGGGAAGTGATTGTGAGTGGTCCAGAGAGACCAGAATAGAGGTGTGGTTCTGGCTACAGTTTGGATTCTGGATGAACTTTGGTGCCCTATTGCGGTCCTTTATTTTTGTCGCTGCTCTTGGAGTACTGTGAGACTTGTCTGTGTTCATGTAGTAAATTCTCTTTGCCTAGGTCAGCTCAAATTGATTTTATTTCCCAGCAAACAAAAGAGTTTTAACTAAGAAAAATACCAAGCATGACATGTAACTGTGGGACTTGAATTAGATAATTACAAAATATCATGCAATGTAGTACCATGTATAAAGTTTTTTTAAAGATTTGTTTATTTATGCATATAAGCTGGGGTGTAAGCCAGAGCTGTGGGGTGTAGGCCAGAGATGTGGGGTGTGAGGACTCACCAGAGACAGAGTGGGGAGCAGAACAGGCAGACTGATTGAAATACACTGCTGAGGGGAGTAGCGGGTGAGACAGGAGAGGTCTGCTGTGCCATGTGGGAAGCTCCCTGGCCGGGGGCTTGAACTCGTGCTACAATGACTCTGGACAGCTTCATAGTGCTGAGCCTTAACCCCTTGCACCACCAGGAAGGGCCCCAGGTGCAAAGTTTTAATACTACATATTTTTCAAGTGCCTGTGAAAGCTAGGTTTTATGTTAGTTATTTAGCTCATTCCACCTATCTGGTGCCAGGCTAAGTACTCATCCCCCCACTTTATAAATGAAAAAAAAAAAACAAGGTTCACCTAGATTAATGACCTGTTCATAGACATAAATCCATTTACTTATTTAAACATATTTATATGCTGCTGATGAAAGGGAGATAGAAATCACTCCTCCCTTCAAAGTTCAGGCGAGGAACAGGAAAAGTAGGTTTTAAATTATAGCTTTATACTACTCCCAAACTTAGGTCTTGTTCAATTATTAAAATCATCCTATTCCCCATTGAAGAGAAGAGCCTAGAGAACACAAGTCACTTGAATTATGGACATTCCTTATTAATAATATATCAAAGGCATTTCAATCATTATTTAATTTTAGTAAATTTGTTTGCTTGGTTGCTTTTCTGGGCTGATAGATGACAAAAATTATATTTGCCTTCCACTACCCCAGCTAATCTTTAAGAAAGAAATCCTTTGCATGTTCTTATGTTTAACAAAAGCTAACATTAATTGAATTGTTGCTGTGTGTCAACAAATATTTTTATAAGCCCATCACATACTGATTCTATTTAATTCTTTTAATATATTCATCTGGTATTTTTTCAATTTCCTGATGTTTCAGTGAGTACAGGAAACTACACCACAAAGGAAATACATATGGTCAATGGCAAAGACAAGATTTTTTTTAACATAATCATTTTAGAATTAAAAATGATTGATATGTTTCCATTCATTCACATCTTTACCACATATACTATATTCTAATCAAAATCAATTTTATTTTCTTTCTGATATGATATTTTCCAGTCAACTTTAGTAGACAAATAGCTCTGATATCTGTGTCCAACTTCATGTCCAAGGTGATGTAGGTCAAATTTCATGACCTCTCCACTTTGTCATCTGTGAATAAGTGGGGATTCATGGAGTGGTTACAGGTTTCACGCTGTATCATGACTGTATTCAATTGTCATTAGTTTCCTACAACACTGGATTTTGAAGAATTTTGAGCAGCATTCAGATGGAAAAAATGGCATGAAGCCCAGTGTGTGTTTAATTGTAGGGCATTTGCAGAAAATGCCTGTTTTACTTCAGGCAGGTAAATTGCCATAAGAAATATTCTGGATGATATGTTGGCTCAAACACAACACAAGTTTGTTTCTCCATCTGAAAAAAATATGGGACAAGAGAGTAAGTTGATGACCTCACTTGTGGCCATTCTTAGTGATCCTGAAAGGGTGGGGGTGCTTTATTTCATTTCTAGCTAAAATGGAGAAAAGTTGTAGAGTGTCACTCTATTTATTATCAAGGTCTGAAAATGTCATTCATCATCTCTGTTCATTTTCCAATATGGATGTTTCATTTAATGCAGCCAAATCTAATTGAAAGAAAGGTTGACCTTATAGTTTCTCTGTATCCTTAGGAAGAAAATGAAAATGTGGATTTTGGTGATCATCTATCAGTCTCTTCCACATTCTATAAAACATCTTTCAATTCTAATATTCAACTTGGTTCCCATTTATCACATACTTGTTTATTATATTACAGAATCGAATGACAGCTCTTCTTGGTGAATTTGCAGATTCTTTTTTTTTTTTTTAAATCTCTAAGGTGATAGTAATAACTGGCAAAGTAACAAGTTGTTTAGCTCCATTGATTACCATGGGGCATTAATAAGTCTTGGATAAAGGTTTTGATTTCAGTGTTAACTAGTTAGTTTTGTTCTAAAGAATTTCTTATTCTTTTTTAGAGATTTATTTATTTATGCATACAAGGACTGGGGTGTAGGCCAGTGATACAGGGGGTGAGAGGATTCATCAGAGACGGAGTGGGGAGCAGAACAGGTGCATCTACTGAAATACAATACTGAGGGCAGCAGCAGGCAAGACAGGAGAGGTCTGCTGCGCTATGTGGGTCAGCTCCCTGGCCGGGGATCGAACTTGTGCTTCAGTGGCTGCTGATAGCTTCATAGTGCTAAGACAACCCCTTGTGCCACCAGGGAGGTCATGGTTTTCTCATTTTTTATTGGGATATAAACTTCAGAATGTAGGAACCTTACTGGTCTTGCTGCTCAGTTCATTCTAGTCACTTCAGCAGTGCTTGGCACACTCAAGAATAATTAGAAATAACTAATGATAACTAAAATATTGGCAATAGATTTCCTAAACACTCATGTCTCTGGTAGCAGCTATCAATGAATGTCACAGTTGAAATTTCAAACACAATTCATAACTCTGACATAGGTCAGATTACATAATTCTTAACTGAATATTTTCTACTTTGGTTAAATGTATCTTGGCAATTTTTAAAGGTAATAAATAACTTCTAATGACTCAAGAGGTTACAGCGACTCAAGAGCTAAGTTTTTTTTTAATTAGTAAGATTATTAGAGACAAAATCTAGTCCTTTAGGCAATTAAAAATCAATTACCTATCCTTTCCCCTACACCATGTTAAAACTATATTTCTACAATTTTTGTTACTCTATCTTCCTCCTCCTCCTATTCAAAAATAGGAAGTCTTTGATTCCATAATTCACTACAACTATCACAGTGCCATTTTGTTTTCTAACAAAGTCCACCTAAGTCTTTTATATATCCCCACTAATAGTCTACTTTCTCTGTTATTTTTTCAAGATTTAGCAGGTTTAATATTTTAAGTTAAACCAAAAAAGAAGTTTAATGCATTCTTTAAATGCATTGATATCTTTTATTTATTGAATTTTTAAAATATTTTATTTTTAATTATTTCTGCATACAAGAACTGGGATGTAAGCCAGAGGTATGGGGGGTGAGAAGATTCACCAGAGACAGAATGGGGAGCAGGACAGGCAGGTTGAAATCCACTGCTGAGGGGAGCAGAGGGTGAGACAGGAGAGGTCTGCTGTGACATGTGGGCCAGCTCCCTGGCTGGGGATCGAACTCATGCAGCAATGGCTGGTGATTGCTTCATAGTCCTGAGACTTTAACCCCTGTGCCACCAGGGAGGCCTGCTTTAATAGCTTTTAGATGCAAGGCCTATTGTGCAGTGTTTTCACATACTCACTTGTTTGCTATTACACTTTTGTGAACTAGGTATTGTGCTTTGCTCCTTCAGGTATATACATATAGTCTTTTCCAAAAGAATAAACATTTTTGAGGCCAGTGACCATATATTTACCATCTAGGATGAACCTTGGTATATGGCAGTTGCTTAATAAGTGCTGTTCAAAAACTTTCGATCCGGAGCATGTATATGAAAAGTCTGTTATTTATCTCTTGTTGCATAAAAGTATTACTACAATTATAGTCTAAAATATTTCTGTTACCTTACAGTTTCTGTGGGTTATGAAACTTGACTGGCCTCAGCACAGCTTTCTACCTCGGGGCTCACAGAACTCCGAGTGTGGTAGGTAGGGGGTTGGTAATAGTCAACTCCTAACAAATTTCTGAACTGAAGGCCAGAAACTACCATCAGTTTCTTGTGATGATACACTTCCCCCAATAGCATCTGCTTCTTCAAATCTGGTAAAAGAGAATAAGAAAGATAGTATTACTGCTTGTGTGATGTGATTACCTACACATCATCACATGCATCTCTTCATCATATCTGTAGTGTTTTGGTTAGAAGTGAGCCATAGGGCCTCCCCGGTGGTGCAGCGGTTGAGTGCTGCACTGTGGAGCTGCTGGGGAGAATCCCACATGGCGCGGCAGACCTCTCCTGCCTCCCCCGCTGCTCCCCTCAGCAGTGTATTTCTGATCTGCCTGTTCTGCTCCCCGCTCTGGCTCTGGTGAACTCTCTCGCTGCCCCACGCCTCTGGCCTGTACCCCAGCTTGTATGTATAAATAAATAAATCTTTAAAAAAAAAGTTGGTGTTTTAAGATTTTTTTTGAAGGGATTTTTTGAGAATCCATATTGTTAATGCAAGTAAAGGGAAGTTTTAGGATCTGTTCAGTGAGAAGTTAGTTTGGTTAGGTATTGTTAGTTTACGCTGAGGGTAGGCGGCTGTCTGTGAGTAACTCTGCTCTGAAGAAATTGGCTAATTTCTCTCCATACCTATGTGGGAACACTATTAAAATATTTATACAATTTATATTACTGCATCTTGAAATTATGCAATCTATTCAGTCATATTTTATTTTTGCCCTTTCTTTTAAAAGCATTTTTGGCAACATAAGCTCACCTGACCCAGAAGCTCTAGAGTATACCAATACTCAGGTAACAGTCTAGCTGCTGAATTCATTTTAAGTAATAACATGATGAATTCAAGGGAGTATATATCATTGCGTGGAATTCGAATTATTATGCCTTAATCTTTATGGGAATTCTCAATTGCCTTCAAATTTTAAATTCCAATGGATGACATTTCTTATGGATTAATATTAGGAGTCATAAATTAACACATATAGAGCCTCCCTGCAGCTGTAGCGCAGCTGTTCGCCGCCCAGCCAGGGGAGATTCCCACTTGGTGCGGCAGACCTCTCCTGCCTCGCCCACTGCTCCCCTCAGCAGTGTGTTTCCATAGATCTGCCTGTTCTGCTCCCCACTCTGTCTCTGGTGAACCCTCTCGCTGCCCCACGCCTGTGGTCTGTAACCCAGCTTGTATGCATAAATAAATAAATCTTTAAAAAATAACATACAGGTGCACATGATTCTCATTTTTATTCCTCTATTCTTCTGAATAATGGCATTTCCATGTTTAGTAAAATATCATTGCAAGTGTTGGTGCAGTTTTACTGAAGCAGAAAATTCATTTGAGTTTTAGTAAAAGTCTCCCTTTCTTATCTCTCTTCATATCTTTCTTTAAATAGTGCTAACAGCAAGATATTTGTAGATAAATAAATACGAGTGCCCAATTCTTTTTTTTTAATATATATTTTATTGTTATTTATGTCTTTTACATTTTGCATTCCCCTTGGGTAGCCCACCACCAATTCACCCGTGATCCATCTCCATGGTTCCTTGTGTTCTTTTCTATTCCATTTTGTGTGCTTTTCCTTCCCTCCCTCCACCTCCCCCCCACCCCCACCGCTGATTTTCTCTTTCCTATTTGGTTTCCTTATAGTCCTGTTATAAGTGAAACCATTTGATATTTTTCTCTTTCTTTCTGGCTTATTTCACTGAGTATGATCCCCTCTAATTCCATCCATGTCGCTGCAAATTGCATGTGTTTATCTTCTTTCCATGATGAATAGTATTCCATTGTGTATACGTACCACATCTTCTGGATCCAATCATCTATTTTTGGACATCTGGGTTGCTTCCATACCTTTGCTATTGTGAATAGTGCCGCAATGAACATACGGGTGCATGTATCCTTTAGGATTAGTGTTTTTGTATCCTTTGGGTAAATTCCCAAAAGTGGGATTGCTGGGTCATATGGAAGCTCCATGTTTAGCAGTTTGAGGAATCGCCATACAGCTTTCCATAGTGGTTGGACCAGTTCACATTCCCACCAGCAGTGTAGAAGAGTTCCTTTTTCTCCACATCCTTTCCAGCATTTGTTGTTGCCTGTATTTTT